>JBAIZL010000003.1:89092041-89109541 GCA_036971475.1 Prosapia bicincta | reverse complement strand
TTGTTTTCTCTACTAAAAAATCATATGCCTAAAACTATTCATATGTCCATAAAAATACACAAGCCCACACAGAACAATGTGCAAATTCATGTTTTCCTAATACTTTGATAGGTATACAATTTCAGAAGATATAAAAATACTTATAAAATTCAAAACATAAATCATCGGCCTAATACTTGTAAATTCAAGATAGTATAATTGTAAAAAGGGGTCGTAATGGTAGCAGCCTTTAATGATGCAGAAATTTTTTATGCATGCGTTCTACGTTTTATGTTTCGAGTTTTAGAAATATTTATATATCTAATAAAATTTCATAATAAAATATATTAAAAATTTTTTAATATTAGGAAAACCTGTAGGTTTTTGTAAAGTTTGTTGGGTTTTTTTAAAAAAGGGTTTATGTTCATTTTATGAGTTTTTATTTTAGAAATTAATTCTAATAATCTTACTGTTATATTTTTTACTCCTTTTTAGAAATGTTTTTTTTTAATTTGTTAATTTAAATAATTCTTTAATGCCTTTTAATCTTGTGTGATTATTTTTAAACTGAAAATCGTTTCAAGAATTTACGAAAACTAAAATAATGTATTTACTCTATAGGCCTACGTTATCGCATTAATTGATTCTGACTTGCCCCATATTGCGTTAACTTCTTCAGCTATACGCGTAATCTTGTTTGTCGGAAAATGTCATCAGAGCTTCCCGCCTATAGATTTACTCACCCTGGTCATCAGCCCTTTAGCGCAATATTATTGCATTGACAATCATAAGCTATAATTAAAGAATAAAAATATGGCACAACTCACAAATATACAATTTTTTATTTCAAACGCGTTTCAACGACTAATTTGTCGTCATCCTCAGTGAAAATACACAAATGAAATTAATTAAAAAATATATATATATTAAACATAACCTATAAAGTTTTAGCAAAAGTAAAAACAAAAGTGAAAATCAGATCTACCTAATTTCAAATTTCTAGGTCATGGGGAGTTTAAAAGCTAAATATTTTTCAATCAAGAAGCGAATTAATATAATCGTTTTTCCAAAAATAAAATATTTTATTCTGGTAAGTAAAGTTACTATTTTAAACCATTTTGAATATTTTAAAAATAAAAATTACTCCGTTTTCATTTTATTGTTGGAAATCAATGTTTTTCTATTTATCTACAAATGTGAAGCTCATTTTATAATAATGTTTTTTTTTAAAGAAAATCTTTAACTTTGTAGTAAACATATGAACCAGCTCTTTTGAACATTTCTTAACTTATATATTTACCTCGACTCATAAATAGCATATTTTGGGGATTCGAACTTTTATCAAACTGTAATAGTTCTGAACTGTAACAGCTATAAATTTAAACAAAGTTCAGTTCAGTGCCTCGTGTGGAGTGTTAGAGTGGCGTACGTAAATGTACTTTTATACAAGCATATGTTCCCTAAGCATTAGTTTTCAACCCATATGTACAAGCTTGGATCTTCGTTCATACATAGACCCTAGTCTAGATCGCCATTTAGACCATGAATAGTTTTAAATACGACAGGTCATAAGAGTACATTTACTTTATTTAACCTTTTTTTAAATACTTACAGGTCTTTCATCTTCGTCAGTTTTGAAAAAGCATTTTCATGGATATTCTGTATGATGTTGTGGCTCAAGTCTCTGAAAAAATATATATAATTAATTGCCTCATTGTTTTGTTACAGTCAGCCATGCAAAGAGAGAGAGGGAGGGGGCTCTCAGGAAAGAGAGAGAGAGAGAGAGGGGCGACCGGAGAGAGAGAGAGAAACACAGAGGAAAAAGAGGCACACGCCGTAAAAACAGAGAAAGAGATACACATGAACACCGAGAAAGAAGGAGGAGAGAGATGTATATAGGAGAGAGAAAGAATGGGACACACACACACAGAAAGAGAGGTAGAGGGGGAGAGAGACACAAGAGGGGAAAGAAAAGGACAGAGAGGGTGAGAGACACATAGAAGAGTTGCAGAGAGAGAATCGGGAAAGAGAGAGAGGGAGTGAGAGTGAGATTGAGGGGAAGATAAAGAGACGCAGAGAGAGAGATGGAGGAGAGAGGTAGAGAGAAAGACAAGGGAGAGAGAGGAGAAGACAGTGAGACACGGCGAAACGGAGGGAGGGGAGAGAGAGATATTAATTTCCATAGACTAATACAAATAATGATTTTATATTCAGCAAGCATTTAATTAAAATTATAATATCTTTAATACACAAATTACACAATTTGTAACGAATATCCCTGAAACTTTGTTTTGATAATACAGGGCTTTATGTGAATACCTCATAAATAACGTGAATGTGGCTATGAAGCTTACACAAATTTTGTTACGCAATCATAGAAATATCCGTTGTCTATAATTTTTTCCGCTTCTTTCAAAAAAAATCGATTCCCTGTGTTAAAACTTTATAAATGCAGCAATAATGTAAATTTTACTTTCTAACGAATTATACAGGCAAAGTTTTTTATTTGAAACATAATTGAAAACAATCTATAAATAGAATGTCTTAATAAATATGAACCTACTATTGCTGTTTATGAATACTATAAATTACCGTTAACTAGACAAGATTACAGCCTATTTCCACAGGACGGTCTTTCACTTGAATAATGACAGAATTGTGCCCTTGTTAACACTACAGGGAGGGAGTTTCCTGTTACAATAACAGCGCGTGTATTTCTGGAAAGCAGCATGTATTAAAAACCTATACAAATCAGAAAATTTAGAAAGTCTTTTCTGCTTGCACTCTAAGAACGAGAATACTGTAAAATATCAGCCACTGTGTGAATATATTTGTAGTGGACACCCTTTACAGAGCCTCGAGCAGGTAGGCACCTCTCATAACATCAGACGCCAGCAGGCTACTACAGGTACTACAGCACGTAACCCTGCCCACCTGATCCTCCCCTATTTCTTGTACTAGGAAATAATTACGGATGGGCCGATACCTTAAATTTTCGATTCTTAAATATTTTTTCGATTCTCGATTCTTCTAGGTTGTATAGGTCTACATGATATCTTTAATAATGGAGTAGGTCAACATTTTGGTCATATGGTGAAGCGTTTTACAAGTTCCGTTTTAATGTAATAGTCGACAGAAAACATTCATGCTTGGTTTACGAATAGGAATTCCTGAAATCATGACAAACATAACGGATAAAAGAAATGATATTTTAAAAATGACAAATGGGAACTTCAGTTCACAATCACAATATAACTTCAGTTACAGCCATTTCAGTTTGTATAACTGGAGAAATTGTAACTACTTTTCCTTGTGTTTTGTTGTGGTAGCGGTGGTAGAGTAGTAGCGACCAGAGAGGTAAAGAGGGAGAGAGAGAGAGTTAAGCATACCCGAGTGAGACTGAGATAGAAGAGAGAGTAGTGCAGTGACAAACGGACCAGAAATGCTTCCGATCGTCTCTGTTGCGCCTTAAACAACAATAGGTCTATCTCCTTTATCGACATTTGCTTTAGTCGTTTAATTCATTCAAAACAACTAATACAGTAGGCGTGGTTGATTTTTTATTATTTCCGCAATAAATGACTTGCACACGTGTTTTAATAGTAATAAGAATCAGAATCGGCACTTTAATCAATAGAGAGTAGAGTATCGATTACTCGATATCATTAGAACCGTCGATTCTTGGAATCGAGAATCGAAATCGGCCCATCCCTAAAAATAATTATGTCATATTTTAGGCTTAACTAATTCCTTATGGCTTTTTGGAAGAAACTGTAACGGGTGGCCGGCAAATACTTAGCAAGACTTTTTAGATATACTTTTATTTCAAAATAATATATTATTATTTATTATTATTATTATCATTATTATTATATAGTGGGAAGTTGGAGATTTATCTTGTGATAAGGATACGAATTAACGTTACAAGTGAGGAAAAAACCAAAACAATTTTTAAAAGATAATTAAAATTAATTACAGTAATAAACGTTTACATTACTTGCTCGCAACTTCAACGTAGTTATTAGTTTACTCTTACATACCTGGACATATATCAATATGTAAACACTTCTTTATAGTAGCACTTACTTTTTATCTAAATGGGCTCCGTTTCGTGAAATCTGCCCCGACCCAGACCGTGATTGGCCTTGGTTGTTTAAGGATAAGTTGAGCCTGAAGGTAAGCCTTAAGTACTGATATAGACAAACATTTAGGTATTATTATATGTTTTATTATATAAATATAAACATATAATGATTAAATATGTATTTTTTCAAGGACTGAGTTCAAGAAATTGATATAGACTACAGTATTTTTATATATTTGACGCAACAATGGAAACGTACAACACACAGTACATGGATTTACAGTTTCAGCCTTACACTATATAAATCTCCGTGAAACACCTCTCATCGACCTCGGAAAAGAGCATGTACTTTTGCACTTTTCGCTAGAAAATTATTTAAATACACAGATTATAATTTTGTTTATTTAGTTTTTGTTCAGTGCGTGAATTATTTATTGAAAAATATTTCATCATTTTCAAAATTCATTCATCGACTCTGCATGTTCTCTCTTGTGTTTAAGGTGCGCTCTTCTTTAATTTCGAACAATTATTTAGTGCATCATATTTGTTGCTACATTTAACTTTAATTAATAATAATAGTACATAGTTTTATAACACACTTTAAATGTTATTAAAAAAAAGTATGTATTGTTAAGTTCTTACATGGGTTTAACATATTCTAAGGCAAATTTTCGACTACATAACTACTTATTATTTCACATACTTTTTTTGATTACTATATTTACATTGTCACTTCACACGCATTGACACAAAAGCGTTTACCCTGTTTACACTATACTACACTGACTCCCTTCAAGCTTAACAAAACCTATATATATCGACTTTATGATGTTAGCAATTTTTAGTGATTTCTATTCGCTTTACTTCTAGAAGGTTCCAGATTTTACGAAACTGTGTGCTGTTGTTTCCACTTAAGCACGACAGGACATGTACTTGTCAACCCGTGTACCATAATTAACGGGTGGGACCTCCCCATTACAGTATATATAAATACTAAAAAGTAAACGACAAAAGCAGTAGGACTAAACAAATTATTTATCAATTTCCGCATATAAAAAATAACACTACTTACATGTTCAGCAATGACAATAATAACAAAGAACGCTTTCTGTGAGGGAGACTCAATATATAAACTCCTCCTCACATGAACAGTTGTATTTACATTACTGAGTGTTTAAACAAATAGATTTTTTTAATGTAGAAGAAAAATTCTAGTGAAAAAAAGGTAAAAAACATTTTTCGCCCAGATATCACATCAATCATGGCGCACAGAAGTTGTCAATACGTTACACGTGTTTTCACAACAGTTTTCCCCGATAACATTATTTTGCGTTGAGTTAATCTGAATTATGAGCTATGGTTTAGTAAAAATCTTACTGTTTTAAATCGTTTGAATGTATTTTAGTTAATAAATTACGTATTATTTTCATGTTATTCCCTAAAGGTTTTTTTCAAAATCAAAAGCCGTTTTCAGAATTAAAAACAGCTTGATTATCAACGAGATGATTTTATTTCTAAATTTAGAAACATCTGTGAGTAACGGGTTGAGCCAAATCATTTCATTTCGCGTTGTATTAAAGTTATTTTAATTTAAAACAGATTATTTATCAACAATTGTCTGTTTCGAAAGTAATTAATTTTTTAGAAGATTGGTCTAGAACGAAAACCTAAAATTATTATGTTACAGATTGACTCATAACGAGGATGCGAGAACAAAACAAATTTATTGTACGAGAGAGCATTTGATTTATCATTAAAACAAATAAAACAAACGTTTCACTATCATAAATTAATAAAAACAATTAATATTAGTATTATTATCATTATTATTATTAGAATTTTAATAAATATTATTGATATCATTGTACGATTTTAGAAGTATTTTGGTTGTTTTATAATCTTTTTGAATTATCCACTTTTAGTAGTTAAATTATAATTTTCTAAATCATAAACAATTCTTAAAAGTGTGATGTACGGGGAAACAACTAGATTCATAACATTTACTCAATTACAAAACACACGTTCAATGATTTTATTTTACTTGTCTCAAAGATTTTATTTTTTCTACGCTCGTAAATTCCATTCAATAACGATTTGCACGCCTGTAAATGTTGCAACCAAGTGCACATACGCACTTGGAACTTGTATAGGTTAACAATACTTCAAGTTATTATTTCCATGAATACTATACCATACGGTAATACAAATCAACTGTTATAAACGTGAATTCGTTCAAGTACTCACAGATCTGAAAGGTTTTCTAAAGCTGAAAACGTGTTTTCTCCGACGTTCTCTATCAGGTTGTGTCTTAGATCTCTGAAAAAGAAATAATAAATTGGATTTATAGATTTGTAATGCTACTTGTAAATTTGCTGTTATAAATAACAGTCGTGAGTTTGTCGATAATCGATCACTAAGGAATCGACAAGAGGTTAAAAGGTCTTTAACACTAATAAATTTCTTAAACACTCTGGACTAATTTTAACTAAAGAAATAAAAACCCACTAACCACAATATAAAAATCTTTGAATTTACTACAATTACTGCATGTACATTTCGATTAAATGGTTATTATCTGAAGAAGTACCTCTGTGCGTTTTTATTTATTTAGTTAGCGCAGTTTTATTTATTTAACAGTTTAAATTTCCTTAGATATCTATTGAATATTATAATGACCAATAGAAAAGGCATAAAACACATACAATGCAAAATGTAACATACCCTTATTTATTATTAAATATATAAATTTAAATCGTTTATTTCATAATATTTAAAAGATATTATATTTAGTCTATATTTTTATTAAATTGGCTATTAAATAACCGTAATTAATAAATTTCTCAAAAGTCAATATACCCTATATCTACTGTTAGTGTACTCGGAAATTATAATTTTCCTTAAACATATACCTATTATAACTTACTGCTAATCCACTATATAGAAAATAACATAACCTACAAATAACAGATAAAACTGTTGTATAAAATCATATGATATGACATAATTTAATCAAATATAAGGTATGTTTTATAATATATAGGATATTATTTTTTAAAATTATTTCAACATAACCTCCAAAAAAAAGTCTAAGTGAAGACCAAAACAGCTGTTAACGTTAATTGTTTAACTTTCGGGGCAATTAGACATTCTTCTTGAAATTCCAAAATATTTCTATCGCTTAGGTGGAATCGTTTCTTTCTTTTTCTGCTGTTTCAGAAATGTTTTTCTACAAAATAACGTTTTTTTATAAGTATGTAATACAACCTTGTCTGCCACGTCATTGCAAACGAAAATTCTCAAAACTTCCTTTATTTATCTTTTTTCTACTTTACCTTCTATACTGGTTTTCTTTTACCATTTCAGAAGTTTCTTCTTCTAACTGTTTATTTTCACCGGTCTTTCACATTCTTTATGCACGTTCAAAAGGTTTTTTTTACAAGTTCATTATTTTAAATGCTTCTAGTTTTACTAACCAAGCAACATCACATAATGCTACAATAAATACATACATAACCGACTACCTTTCTTTCTAACCTTAAATATTGGAGTAATTAATATCTAAGGAATCATTATATATACAGGTACAAGTCTTGTGGGTAGACACCTCTGTTCCCCGCAGTTGAATGCAAGTCTCCCTCAAGTAAGCGACCGTGCTGAGGTAATACAATGTCTCCCCTTCACTAGTAGTACCAGGGGATATGTATTGCCTTGCCGGAGTCCTGCCTACTTATATCTACCCTTGTCTTTCCGATACCTTACAAGGGGGCGTAACGGAGAGACACCTCTGTTCCCCGCAGTTGAATGCAAGTCTCCCTCAAGTAAGCGACCGTGCTGAGGTAATACAATGTCTCCCCTTTACTAGTAGTACCAGGGGATATGTATTGCCTTGCCAGAGTCCTGCCTACTTATATCTACCCTTGTCTTTCCGATACCTTACAAGGGGACGTAACGGGTAGACACCTCTACATGGCTCTGGCAGAGAGTAGGTTCACTTCAGGTAAGCGACCTTCTACTCATAATATCTCCCCTATTTCCTCTGCCAGGGTTTTAACGCGATAACTGTGATCCTGATTTATCTCTAATCAACCAAGATCACTATTATCCTCAAGGCCACAAAAAAATATTTATATTCTCGTTTTCTGATTCCCTTGTAAACAATTCGATTTTATTCCTTTTTAAACTATTTGTCGATTATACCAAATTTATCCACTAAATACTCTATAAAAGTCCACTTTTTTAAAATGTTTACTTTAACCTAAAGACAAAATACAATTAGTTATTTCGAAATCCTCAAACTTTGTAGATATACTTTCCAGGTTTTTTACTCGCAAATCGAAAACACCAACAGCAGACATCGAATGTTTTAGAGACAGAATTTCTATTGTGTCCGACGAATGACGTCAATCAATAGACAACGGTGTTGTTTCTTTATTCCGTTCTTTCTTCACTTCATTCAATCATCTTAAAACTTCTGCAAAGCTCTCAATTTCACTGCTCTAATTTAATATAAAAATACATACGATATTTATAATTTTCTATATACAAAAGTTTATTAATACTTTCGTCGAGTAATAAACTAGTTTCGCCTATACGTTGCAGTAATAAACTAGTTTCGTCTATACGTTACAGTAATAAACTAGTTTCGCCTATACGTTGCATTAATAAACTAGTTTCGCCTATACGTTGCAGTAATAAACTAGTTCGCCTATACGTTGCAGTAATAAACTAGTATCGCCTATACGTTGCAGTAATAAACTAGTTTCGCCTATACGTTCCAGTAATAAACTAGTTTCGCCTATACGTTGCAGTAATAAACTAGTTTCGCCTATACGTTCCAGTAATAAACTAGTTTCACCTATACGTTGCAGTAATAAACTAGTTTCGCCTATACGTTGGAGTAATCACATTGTTTCGTTTAGCCGTGAAGAACACCGCCGCGTTTCTAAAATGGTTAAAGTTTTCCTATAACACTTTTGGTTGTGCGTAAAGTTTCAAGTTCTTCAACTGAGCAGTTCACTAAATATTGACACCTTTAGAATATTTGTTTCAAGAGATGTTTATAAAAGTGTTAAGGAAGACTCGAAGAGAATGGACTTGGGATAGGATAAAGCTTTATAATGTCATGATGTACTTCGTAACTTCACTGTAATAAGCATTTAAGTTGGGATCTAGCTGCCAGCTCGCTCTTTAAAACCGTTTAAGAAGAATAACGATTGCGAAAAGAATAGTAATTGTGACTTGTAGTACCGGTCTTTCGACCTAGCCTCCAAGTCATAGAACACAAAGTTAGGTACAAATGTAGGTCAGTCTACTATCTAGCATGTGAAATCATGCCCACACGAATCCAACTTCAAACTCGTATGACTAGCACAGACTCCGTAAAGGAGGAGCTTGGTGCCACGATCCTGGTACCAGTCGGTAAGAGTCCTGTTCTGTAAGGCCTGAATTGGACATTACTCCTCCCCTGAGACGAGACGAGTACCCTAACCAGAAACAAACGCTCTTCCAGAACCAACCGCTCTTCCAGAACTACTCAGGACCATTAGAACCTTCCGAATGTCAAGTTTGTCGAACCTCCATACACCATCTGATTGGTTCGGTCCGGATAATGCAATCGTACATTTATCCCCTCTCGATTGGCCTTACCTAAGACTTGGGGATTGGTCCTAGGCGGGTTTAAACCTATCCCGTTAAATCTTGAGAGCTAAGGTGGGATAACAGAAGAGTTATAAAAGACGGCGAGATGCTGGACCATTCTCGTTTTGTAGCTGGCTTTATTCTCTTAAGATAATATTGTACCCGCCGGATAAATAAATTAGTCACCGTGAGCTCTAATTGGAGCACTCGTTTCGTCCCAGGACCGGCATGTGAACAGTCCAGAATTTCGGGTTCTTACATACTGGTACCATGAGTCGCGAGACACAGCAAGAGACTTGGCCGAACTATGCGCAGTTGCCTACTTGACACTCTAAGTGGTGGGGTCCGCTGATTTAATGTCTATCGAGCCTGTCTGCTAGCCATATCAGTCTGTCACAACCACTATGTCTTGTTTCCCGTTGTGCCTGGATACGAAGGAGAATGTAGCTCTTGAATTTCAAACTCCACTAGTCGACAAACTCCCCTTCAGCCTATCTGAGGTCTCAATAAAAGTTCGCCGTGAAAAAACGTGTATACTTGGAGAACGAAATAATATTCGGCAAGGACGATAAAGTATGCGAAATTCAAAGGCGAAGGAGCAATGGCCCTGATCAAGGCTACAGTTTCAAGAATAAGATTAGTGCAAAGAAGAATGCAACAATCTGGACTAGAAGTGACTTTAGGGACGGATATTAAAGTAGGACGACAGTTATCATGAATCCTGTGGAACGCAGTATAAGACAGCACTGATTCTGGTTACATACAAAGCCATACAAGTGTCAATTTCATAGGGTTAGAGCAACCGATAGTTGGAACACAGAACAAAAGAGAAATTATCCAGAGTAGCTTCGCCAGTATGTAGAGTAAAAGAAATGAACTGAACCCTTGTAGTTCGGATTTGAAGGAAGAGAAACTGTCAGAGAAATGAAGGTGCAAAGCCGACTGTAGAGTCATGCAAAAAGTCATCATCTACTACAAGAAACTTCATTCAATAGTTGACACATTTTTCCAGAAGAAATTTAAATAGTTATTTTTTTATCTTAAAGGCGTAAAATAAAATGTCCTATTTTTAAAAAAATATTATTTGTAAGGCACAAAAGAAATATTTAAAAAATTGTCATAGACATTGGAAATTTGCAGTTGTGTATCCCAAATTAACATTTGTAACCATTACAATTATCAGAGTTATTATAAATTTTGAATTGACAACCTAAACTAACTTTGATAACAATTAAATTTATCAGTCATTGTAAATTCTAAATTGTCTATCCTAAACAAGCATTTGCGAAAATTTATCATAGTCATTGTTATTTCTGAATTGCACCTCCTAAACAAAGTTTTAAAACTGTTATCTGTTTTTAACTGTAAAACTGATATCAGACTTATTATAAACTTTGAATTGTACAAGCAAAACAAACTTTGATAACAATTAAAATATTCAGAGTGATTGTAAATTCTGAATTATCTATCATATACAAATATTTGTAAAAATTTATCATAGTCATTGTTATTTCTGAATTGCACCTCCTAAATAAAGTTTTAAAACAATTAAATTTAATTGTTATTTGTTATTGTGTATTGTAAAGAAACATTTGTAACACTTGAATTTATCAGAGTCATTGTAAATTCTGAGTTGAGTATCCTTAACAATATTTATAACAATTAAAACTAACCGTCATTATAAATACGTAATGGTCATTTCCTATGAAACTTCAATGATTTATCACTATTTAATTAAAGAGTTATTAAATATCACTAAGATTTTTAATGAGTAACGAAAATACTTACAACATCTCCAATGACTTTATCCCTGGAAATTCTTCGTCTTCCAATGAGAGTTTGTTGTGAGACAGGTCCCTGGAATGAGACATTTGTGTTTAGAGAAACGTAAAATAATAATGAATGAACTGTGACCAAAATAAACTTTCTTGCACAATAAAACACGTCTCTTCATGTGGAATTTTAAAAGGCAGTGTCTCTGACATTGTCAGTTCAAATAAAAACATGTTGTGTGTGTGTGTGTGTGTGTGTGTGTGTGTGCGTGCGTGCGTGCGCGCGCGCGCGCGCGCGTGTGTGTGTGTGTGTGTGTGTGTGTGTGTGTGTGTGTGTGTGCGTGTGTGCTCGTGTGCGTGTGTGCTTGCGTGCGTGCGTGCTTGCGTACGTGCGTGTGTGAGTGTGTGTGTGGTGTGTGTCTTGGTATGGTTGTGTGAGTGTTGTAAAGTGAGATAATGTTTGTTTTTTTAAATTTTCTGGTCCACGTTTGCACCAAGTTTTTTGAAAATCCCTGAGGACTTTCTTCATCCCCTATATCCGTGCTACTGGTTAACATACAATATCATACTTCTAGCAGAATATAATTTTCCCATGCTATGTATGCAACCCCTATTTATTTAATGTCACGTACTGTGCGTTATAAATGTCCTGACATTCAGCCAGTTTGAGGGATCAGTCATCGCGATAAATTGCCTACATCACGACACCGCTAAATATTTGCAGAATCCCACGTTCCGCAAACACCTAAACAACGCGTTACACAACCGTGGAGTTGGATTACGTAATGATTCGATCCTTTTTCTAAATTGCGTAGGAATGTTTACTTACTCAAGGCGTGACAAAATCTCAGAGTAAATCGGGCAACATCCATTTTGTTTGTCAAGTATTTTCCAACTAAAATTAATTAAAATGTTTTTTTATAAATATTTATATAGTTCTAATAATGTTTGTCATCAGTTCTAGAGAAACATATTACAATAAAATTATAAATAAAAATCTATAAAAACTATTCAGGATATTCAACAATAATATTTATAATAATGATAATTATAAAACACGCAACATTTTAACCAGAAATATTTTCCTGTACGTATGTAATCCGCCTAGGATTAACGTCTCCAGGATTAACTGCCAGGCAATAATGTATAAGCTTAGCACATTCTTTATTTTGTATTTATATACAACTTGTTAAAGCCAAATATCCCGTTACGCCTGGGCAAAGAGGAGCAATCCAGTTACATGAACATTAACTGGTTATCTCGGAGGTGACGTCATATCGGGGTGGTAAAAATGGCTGCATACAACACCAACGGTTAGGTTAGGGTAGGTTAAGGGGTTTTTTAGTAGTTACTAATAATAGTACAGTATAACTATTGTCGCCTACAAAAGGGGGAAAAGGGTTATACAGTTCGTTTTAAATTGTTTTTGGTTTTCGGCCCCGCTCAGTCGGAGAGAGGGGTTGAAGCCTCGTTCCGGCCAGGCCAATAAGATCGGATTTTCACAAGCGGCGACAAGCCTATGTTGCCAAATTTCTCCAAGACAGCTGTGACAGCGTGCTTAGGCCCAGTCTCTCTAAACTAGTCGATCACGTTCGGAATCAACACTGTCTCCCTTACCCGCCATCCACCGAGCCTGCCTCAGTAAAATAAAACGAACTTTGAATAAGAATTAATGTGGTACATAAGACTCTGTAGAGAATACAGGGGAAAACGAAAGGGCTTGCGGCAGAATATATACAGGTCATACCTAATCAGAACTTTGACAATACTCACAGCCAGGCAAGCATATCCAGGCCCACCCACGAGCTCAGATGAAGCCGTCGAAGTCTGTTGCTCTGGAATATCAGCCAGGAGAGTTCAGGCAAGTTGGAGAACAAACCCTCGGGCAACTCTTGTATCTCGTTGTTCATTAGCAATCTGAAAAGTAAACCCGAAAGGATGAAGTGAATGTATAAATATTAGATAAACTAGGATGAAAGAACATGTTAAATTTTGATTTTTTAAAAACTTCAAAACGAGAAAAGAAAAGCAAAATTATGAAGTTTTAGAGATATTGATGTACACACCTTCTATCAGGGTCGTAATGTAACTACCCTGACATATACTCGTGTTGAAGTTACAATATACCACGGTCGTAGTGTAGCTACCCTATTCCAAAGTCGAAGTGTCGTTACCATATACCAATGTCGTAATGTAGCTACCCTGAAATTGGATCGTAGTGTAGCTACCCTATACCAGAGTCGTAGTGTTACTAATCTATACCAGGGTCGTAGTGTAGCTAACCTATACCAGGGTCTTAGTATAGCTACCCTATACCAGGGTCGTAGTATAGCTAACCTATGCCAGATTCGTAATGTAGCTACCCTGTACCAGGGTTGTTGTATAGCTATCCTATAACAAGGTTGTAATGTAGCTACCCTGAAACAGGCTCGTAGTGTAGCTACCCTATACCAGACTCGTAGTGTAGCTAACCTATACCAAAGTCGAAGTGTCGTTGCCATATACCAATGTCGTAATGTAGCTACCCTGAAATTGGATCGTAGTGTAGCTATCCTATACCAGAGTCGTAGTGTTACAATCTATACCAGGGTCGTAGTGTAGCTACACTATACCAGACTCGTAGTGTAGCTAACCTATACCAGGGTCTTAGTATAGCTACTCTATACCAGGGTCGTAGTATAGCTAACCTATGCCAGATTCGTAATGTAGCTACCCTGTACCAGGGTCGTTGTATAGCTATCCTATACCAAGGCCTTAGTGTAGATACCCTATAAAAGAATATAGTGTAGCGACCCTATACCAAGGTAGTAGCGTAGCTACCATATACCAAGGTCGTAATGTAGCTACCCTGTACCAAGGTTGTAATGTAGGCACCCTGTATCAGGGCCGTAATGTAGCTACCCTGAACCAGGATCGTGGTGTAGCTACCATATACCAAGGCCGTAGTGTAGCGACCCTATACCAAGGTAGTAGCATAGCTACTATCTACTAAGGTCGTAATGTAGCTACCCTATAAAACAATTATAGCTAATACAGAAATTCTCCCTTTAGGAAAACAAACGAGCCCTGAGCAAGTTGTGAATTGGCAGGCAGAAAGTTAATGCTAAAAAGTATAAAACCATTTAGTAATAAAGAATCAAAAATAAAGCCAAATGAAACAGTCGTACACTTGCTGGCTTGTGTAACGATCTGACTTTGTATTCATGACTTCACAACTAATGATTGTTTTAAAAGGCGTATAATTTTATAATTGTATAATTTTATGCACAGCATGACTTTAAGTAGTTTAGTTATAGAATACACTTTTTAATTTTATAAATTTATTTACATTAATACACCATACAATATCAAATAACATGAAGGTACCCATCAGATGTTGGTCGTTGGGACCCTATATATACTGAATTTGGATCCGAAGGACTCGCACAAAGAACATGAAGGTACCCATCAGATGTTGGTCGTTGGGACCCTATATATACTGAATTTGGATCCGAAGGACTCGCACAAAGAACATGAAGGTACCCATCAGATGTTGGTCGTTGGGACCCTATATATACTGAATTTGGATCTGAAGGACTCGCACAAAGAACATGAAGGTTCCCATCAGATGTTGGTCGTTGGGACCCTATATATACTGAATTTGGATCCGAAGGACTCGCACAAAGAACATGAAGGTACCCATCAGATGTTGGTCGTTGGGACCCTATATATACTGAATTTGGATCCGAAGGACTCGCACAAAGAACATGAAAGTACCCATCAGATGTTGGTCGTTGGGACCCTATATATACTGAATTTGGATCCGAAGGACTCGCACAAAGAACATGAAGGTACCCATCAGATGTTGGTCGTTGAAACCCTATATATACTGAATTTGGATCCGAAGGACTCGCACAAAGAACATGAAGGTACCCATCAGATGTTGGTCGTTGAAACCCTATATATACTGAATTTGGATCCGAAGGACTCGCACAAAGAACATGAAGGTACCCATCAGATGTTGGTCGTTGGGACCCTATATATACTGAATTTGGATCCGAAGGACACGCACAAAGAACATGAAGGTACCCATCAGATTTTGGACTTTTGGACCCTACATATACTGCATTTGGATCCGAAGAACTCACACAAATAGCATGAAGGTGACCATCAGATTTTGGACTTTGGGACCCTACATATACTGCATTTGGATCCGAAGAACTCGCACAAAGAACATGAAGGTACCCATCAGATTTTGGACTTTGGGGCCCTACATATACTGCATTTGGATCCGAAGGACTCACACAAATAGCATGAAGGTACCCATCAGATTTCGGACTTTGGGACCCTACATATACTGCATTTGGATCCGAAGGACACGCACAAAGAACATGAAGGTACCCATCAGATTTTGGACTTTGGGACTCTACATATACTGCATTTGGATCCGAAGGACTCGCACAAAGAACATGAAGGTACCCATCAGATGTTGGTCGTTGAGACCCTATATATACTGAATTTGGATCCGAAGGACTCGCACAAAGAACATGAAGGTACCCATCAGATGTTGGTCGTTGGGACCCTATATATACTGAATTTGGATCCGAAGGACTCGCACAAAGAACATGAAGGTACCCATCAGATGTTGGTCGTTGGTACCCTATATATACTGCATTTGGATCCGAAGGACTCGCCCAAATAACATGAAAGTACCCATCAGATTTTGGACTTTGGGACCCTATATATACTGCATTTGGATCCGAAGAACTCGCACAAATAACATGAAGGTACCCATCAGATTTTGGACTTTGGGACCCTATATATACTGCATTTGGATCCGAAGAAATCGCACGAATAACATGAAAGTACCCATCAGATTTTGGACTTTGGGACTCTATACATACTGCATTTGGATCCGAAGAACTCGCACAAATAACATGAAGGTACCCATCAGATTTTGGACTTTGGGACTCTATACATACTGCATTTGGATCCGAAGAACTCGCACAAATAACATGAAGGTACCCATCAGATTTTGGACTTTGGGACCCTATATATACTGCATTTGGATCCGAAGGACACGCAGCAGATTACATCTACGGAAATATAAAACTAAGCATAATCCTGCAGGATGAGTAAATGCCTAAACTTTTGTCTCCTTACTGGGACGATATAAGAATCTACATTTAATATGCTCATCCCTGGGACTTTGACTTAGATTTTTAACTGTATGCGTTTAGTGGACTTGAAGAGTTACGGTTATAAGTAGTGGATATTCGAATAATTAATTTACAATTAGCAAGAATGGCGGATTTTGCCAACTTAAGATGTTACCCAAGTGGCTGCAAATATATGGTTTTCTGCACGTGTCCATTTCCCAATAAATCAGAAGACCCAATAGGTTAGTAAAGAACTTCACTTTGGTCTCTGGCCGCGCGTAGAAAATAAAAATATGAAAAAACGGCACATTGATAAAAATTTGGAAAATAAAATTAGTTGCTGGAGAAAAAACGCACGTTAGAAAAGTGAAAGTTTTGGGTTAGAACTATTATTCAAACTGTTATTATTATTATTATTATTATTATTATGTTAAAATATTCTTATATAAAAAATTATTTCTACGAACCAGTACATTGCAACCAAGGTAACTGAAACCTGAAGGTATTCGAAAATTCAAATTATGGAATGTGTCAACTAAACGAGGGGTGAAAATCACCGGATTTTAGTTATAGAAGACCACTGAATTTGTACTGTGTGCAAGTTTGGCACCACATTCTACTAATAGTTCAACTCACGAGGGGGTGAGTCTGATATACTACTGAATCTACATATTACTGTATTTATTAAATATAAATATGTACACAGAGTAGCGCAAATTTATTTAATACATATCGTTGTGTACTGCATTAGTGGACTTTATTTAATTTAAATTGTGTTATTACAAATTTTAACTTTAATTAATTTTATAGACACAAATTAATTTTAAGACAATTTGAAAACTACATCGTATCAGAGCATATTTGGTGCTCCGAACTTTAAAAAGTTGTCT
>JBAIZL010000003.1:88694541-89087041 GCA_036971475.1 Prosapia bicincta | reverse complement strand
TGGAGGACTAAGCTATTCACAAATAATGGGAGATACTTACTACTCTAGCATTAACAGCAATTTACGAAGTAGTGACGTCATTGCTACCTTCAGGATAGTAAACTGGCATGACTAAGTATCTACAAAGCCACGTACAGATTCCACGAAGCACTGGATCGGACTCGCAAATTTCCGCAAACTCCCCTTTGAGCAATGGGGAGGAAACTTCTGTCTTGCGGTCTGTGGGGTTCTGAGAGAGAAGGAGGACACAGTAGAGTGGATGGCAAATCTGTACTTGACTACGCGGCGTCTAGTAGTCCAACAGCTAAGGAAGGGCGTTGGAAATAAGAAGAAAAATATACCAAACTCTAATAAAATAAGCCTGAAAAATTATCCCTTATTTTTAAAACCCACGGACTTTAACAGTAACATAAACGCAACATAAAACACTCTCAACCTGCACTGTAACACTGAATCAATTTCTTTGAAGAAGAAGCAACAAAACAAGAAGAGAATGGCTTTATAAATGACAGATCCAGATTACGACTTACAGTTTTCTGACGTCTGACGGGATGTTTGCGGGCACGTCAGTTAGTGTACGATTCTTACAGAACAGCGATTTGCCGCCATCGCACAAGCATTCGTCTGGGATGTGTTCCAGCACTGAAAATACAGGTTATTAAAGTATTCCTTCACATTATAAAAAACAATAATATATTTTATACTCACAAATATACAAATCTATTTTTTTTCTACATAAGTTAGTAAATTGTAAGTAAATAGGCTACAGATCAGTAAAAGATGTCTTGTAAAGATGATTAAAAATTATAGTAAAATAAACTAAAAATTTATATAAAATTAAAGATTAATTAAATAAAACATTGAATATATTTTTGTAAAATTCAATGTACAAGTTTAAAATTAAAATTAAAATTTACAAGTAAAGGTTTCTGAAAAATCGTTTTAATTCGCCAAATATTTTATTAGTATATTTACAGAACCAAATAACGTAAAATAAAATCCAAGTAGTACAAGATAAGAAGATGAATCAAGTGTTCGAAATGTGGATATAAAATGTGGTCTGAGTCAATTAGGTATCCTGAATTATAAAAGACGCAGTTTTAATGATCATGACAAGTTATATTCAAAATTATATGTAAAAATCTGGAACCCTTTAGGTTTACTCTAGGAAAGAAAAAAAATTCAGGTTGAGCAAAACAAAATATATAAGTAAAAGAGCACCTTAAGTAGAATATCCTGGTTTTCAAATGTGCGCAATTGGAAAAACACCAATCGTTTTATCTCGCAATGCAGAATTTCCCTGATGATGACCAATACCCGAAACTGTCAAGAACTCAAAGAATAAAAGTAGACTTAGACTAAGAGGAATTAAAACAATTATTGGCAAAGGTTTTCTGGTAGGGTATAATTAACTTAAAAACGGCGACTCTGTGATATGCGGGATAAGAATGGGACTGGTTGATGTGAAGAAAAGCACGAGAAAACTAGCCGCACGTAAATATATAGATCGGTTAGAAAGGCGGTGTATGGCATATATATGAGCTCTTGCATGTAGTGGAAGACCAGCTCTTTGGTTTCCATGCATGACGCATGCAATATATTTATTGTGGGAATAATAACTACCAATAAATTATAATAATAAGGCAATAACAACAAATTGTCCCACTGCGAACCCAAAATTCCTCCTTGGCTTCCTAAAGATATTTTCTGACTTTAGTTAGATCTCGCCAAAAGGACCACCTGTCCTAATACCTTTTATTGCCACAGATCTGCTCCAGTCAATAAGAAAAGGCAATTGGCTAGCCTGTGTTTAACACGCTGCAGGTAAGGTACAGATTCAAGGCTTTTGGAGGGTTTCTATACGCAAAATGTTTTGCCCAATAATAACACTAAAGTAACTGGAGAAAGATAGAAAGTAGGTGGGACTTAGTTTTTCTATTTTCTAAAATACGTTAGCAAAGTTTCAAGTAAATCAACACAAACACTTACAGCATTCAGCTACTGCCATCTTTCTTGGCATCGAGCCAAAAAACCCTCTGAAGTGCCCATAAAGATCCACTGTAATCATGCAAACACAATTGACGTAAGCTCTAAAATATTTTTAAAAACTTGATATACTAATTATCTATTGTTACATTCGTTTTGCAATAAATAATGACAGTTGTAACAATGTCTGAGTTAAGCAATAAATAATTGATTGTTATGCCTTATGCCTGCATATGCTAAGCACATAGTTTAATGTTTGTTTCAAATAAAGCAACACAGCTAAAGGTAGCACACTGGAATTAATTTTCTTATTACACTTTTAACCTTATAACAGTTGACTTCCCGTACAAACCACAGCTGTTTGGAGGATGTGTTTATAGCATTTTCTCATTCATATTAAGAAATATCGGATATTTGACTAAGTGATAACACATCACACAGACAGTTGTGATACTTTCTTTGCATGTGGAGGTTTGTACGTGGGCTGGACGTAAAGGCATTGCTTACTAAGAAATCAAGTAGCAAAAGTTTCTAGTTTTAACCTTGTTTAACCTATTACTACTTATAGAATACTAAACCACGGTACTTAATGTTTAAAGGAAATAAACACATTAATCTAATTACTCGTACTTTTTATTGAAACTAAGTTATGTATAGAAACTATCAGGAAGAACTTCTTTTGATTTTAATAATAATATGTAATATTCAAACGATAGTATGTAAATACTCAAGGAAAATACAAATTTCTTTTATATACATATCTTAATCTTAAGTCATGTTCTATACTTCACTCATTTTTAAAATAATTTTTTTGAAAACATGCACTGGTCCACATACTGTATGGCGCTTGTGTATTTATCTTGTCTTTTAAAGGAAGCCGTAACCCCCTTACCCCAGGGTGTGGACGCCCATGTTTCTCTGTAAATTCTTTCTTGTAGAGAATGATACAGTTTCTATTGAACATTATTAATTAAAATGTTATTTTTCATTAATATTTATCAGCTACGGATATTAATTTCAATAAATCTTACTAATCAATATCACGATAATGAATTGACAGAAAATAGAGGTAATAAACCCCTATTTAAATATTGCCAATCATATACACTGAGAAGTACGACAGCATTGTCAAAACTTTGTATATTATTTATTTTGAGGAATAATTGCTGACACATACTAATGGGAATGTTTTACGAATATAAATTAAACTATTGTAATTAAACGATTTAATCCAGCATATGAGCAAAGGTCAGTGTTTACGAGACGGCATTTTTGCCCCTTCACCACTCCACCCGCCCTGCCTGCCATCAAAAAGCCACATTACACAAGTTAAAACCATTTATTTTATAAATAAATTTATTTCTTTAGTGTTCATTGAACAATTTAAAACGAAGTATAGCTAATATAAAAGTTTTGATTATTGTGTAAAATAAGAAGAAATTACCGCAATTCATGACATCCTCGTCATCTCCGAACGGGCAGTCTACGTAGTTGTTGCAGATGGACTTCTGGGGGATGCAGTCGGACGAGTTCTTGCAGGGAAAAGCTCCTTCAGGGCAAGAGGTATCGTACACTGCAACAAGACCAGGGTCTTAGAATTATATAAGGAATGCAGTCGGGTACAAAGCCATAAAACACATTATAGTTACACATCTTATATAAGTCCTAAACCCATTATAGTAACACATCTTATATAAATCCTAGATGTCTGCGTGGTCTAGTGGGTAGAGCATTTGACTATTAAACTAAAATGCATCATAAAAATAATTACAAAACATATCGAGAGAGAAAAAATCAACCCTAGACAAAAGTAAAAGCCACATGTGAAATAATTACATAAATATACTCATAAACAGTGCATGAACAATCTAAACAAATAAAACAACTTAACCATAAACACTTTTTATTAAAATCCGTATGTACATTTCAATCGCAAAGCAAACATCTTCAGAGGAAATTATTATTTCAAGAATGATAATAGGTAACTCAGGACATAAGAGAATGGAGATTAGGCGGGACGTCCGCAGCTAACTGAAAGGATGTTTATATTTCAAGTTTTATTTTCCATTAAAGAGCTACTTCATTTTTTCTCTATATTCGCATTTTTATACATAAACGATCATTAAGGCCTGATTAATATTAAAGAATAAAATTTTGTGATAAATTTAAAAATATAAGTAGAAATATTTTAATATAATACATACACGTATTATAATGTCATTTAAATATTTCATAAGTTATTAATAATTGATAAATTAATTATTAATAATATAATAACGATATTATGTATGTATATAATATATAATGTATACATAAAAAAAAATATATATATATACATATATTTTATATAAATATATATATATATATATATATATATATATATATATATATATATATATAAACACAACAGAAACAAATACAACTGCCACAGAAGGCTCAGCTTGATATTCAGCTGATTACTGGCGGCTCATTGGCTCTCAGGCTGCATGTGAGCTATTGGGTGGGGCTATACATACGTCAAAACATTAAATCAGTTCGCGTAATTATTGGACAGACTCCCGTACTTTAGAAACGGCATTCCTAGGTGTGGTTCTGACTTTGTGAGGAAATAGTTAAATGAAAGAAGGGAGAGCGGTGCTGGGAAACTCGTACGTTTAATATCTGAGTAAAAAAACCTTGTGAGACAAACGTTATAAACTACAGTATTTATAAGTAAATTTTATAAAAACACACAAAACGTACTACTACCAACAAAATACCATGCACTGTTTTCAGTGGTAAACTTGTGCTGATGATGTGCTTTTATAAAATGTATGTATATTGTTTTACTTATTACTTTATTACTTATATTATTACTTATTACTTTATTACTTATATTATTACTTATTACTTTATTACTTATATTATTACTTATTACTTTATTACCTATTACTTTATTACTTATATTATTACTTATTACTTTATTACCTATTACTTTATTACTTATATTATTACTTATTACATTATTACTTATTACTTTATTACTTATATTATTACTTATTACTTTATTACTTATTACTTTATTACTTATTACTTTATTACTTATATTATTACTTATTACTTTATTACTTATTACTTTATTACTTATATTATTACTTATTACTTTATTACTTATTACTTATTTATTGTTTTTCCTTCACATAGATGGCAACTGTTTAAGAGTAATTGTTACATTAATGGTACCACAAGGATAACAATGTAGGAACAAGATCAGAAAAAATATTACTTCTTCCAGTTTTAAGAAGAGCAGCCAGTATGAGTATATTACAAAGGATATAAAAAGGTTATTAGTAAAGGTAGGATTAAGGTAAGGGCAAAAACCTCATTTTAAGGAATATGACGTCACGTGTGAATGGTCGTGTACCTAAAGTGAACCTACCAGATACAATAGATATATTACAGATATCGGGACCATAAAGAGGTGTTAAAGCGTCACTGGATTCGAAAGGAAGGATAAGGTAAGAAAGCCCTTGCAGGGAAAGAATTAGGAAGAGAAGATGTAAATATGTCGGACTAAGGAGAAGACCTAATGATTTTTTTTTCTTTGGCGATAAACCATTTGTGGTTGCCATCGCCAACCAACAACTAAGACAAACACTCAAATTAGGTAAAACAAAACAATAAAATAAAATTTAAACTAAACAAAAAATTACAAAACAAACTAAACTTAGACATAATAGTAATAATATAAAATAAATGTGTAATAATAAATATATAACAAATAAAGAGAAACATAACAATAAATAACAAAAAACAACAATAAATCTATAGCAGTAAAAAAACACCTAATGTAGAAAAATAAATGGAAATATCGGAAAAAACCACCAAAAAATATAAAACTATTAATAGCAACAACGAACATTATAACAGTAAAGAAATAATAACAATATTTAAAACTAAACCATAGCCAACAATTTAACAATAAATAAGTTTGAATAGCAAAATAACAAGACCATAAAATATTTATAAATTTAAATAAACAAATTAAAAAATAATAATAATAGTACGCAAAACACACATAAAGACATATAAGTATAAAAAACATACATGATTAAACATTAAATTAAAAAAAAAAAATTCTAGTGGTGCAAGAAATCGATCACCCGGTCAACAAACTGCCTGAAAGGTGTTTTTTCGCTAACCAGACAAATGGCTCCAGCGCTGAGCGTAAGCGGAAGATTTTTAAAATATTTAGATTTTTTTTCTTTTAAGGTGAACAAAATCTGGCTTCCATTTTAACTGTGAATAAAATTGATAAATCTTGAAGAGTTTTTTTGTTGTGGCTACTCCCCATTCTGCTCAATTTCGAAAGATCTTCAACTAATATTCCCTCCTTCTTCTTCTTTATCTTCCTTTACTCCTCATCTTATGTAGTGTCTAGCGGAATATTTTATTACTTTACCCTTATATCTTCCATTGTGCGACTACCTACAATGACTTCATGTATTTCTCTTTAGTCCCGATCTGTCAGCCCAACTTCTCCAGGCTTTCATCTCCGTAGCTTTTGGCATTTGCTTTTTATTGAACACATTTACATAACGGTACTTTGAAATGACGTTAAATTAATCGAATTTGTAATTGGTTTGTATATGTAAAGCATTTATCACCGTATATAGGCATTTGGTCAAAACTTTCTGCTTGTTTTCTGAGTATCTAAGAGTTAGCCCAATATCTGGACCCTTATAGTAGTTTCTGTCAGTGTTGATTCCCTTAGGCGATGGATCCTAGGCGCCAAGAACTTGACTTTAAAGTCTCTTATTCGCTCAGTAACACTATACGCCTTGGAGGGATATAGCGTTCCTTAAGGGATGTCATAAAAGTAATAGAGTGAGAGAGAAAATAAATATAAAGCGAAGAGAGAGAATGAGAAAGAATGATGTTGGCGAGGGGTGCCTGATTCTTCTCCTAACCTCCTCGCCGATAACTCTACTCCGATAGATCCTTCAAGAGAGCCTAGGCAGCCTATGAAACCACCATCCCAAGAAACCTTTCCTCAAGCCAAGAACCCGGAGGACAGAACCTTTATATGCTAAGTACATGGCTCGTAGTACCATTTTTGGCAACTACGCCCCGAAGCACTGAATGGTCGAGCCCATTATCCCTCTTCCCTGGAGCCACTTCAGCTTGCTAAGCCCTCCAACATCAGTTGGGACTTACCGTACATACAGATTGGCGGAACGCCGTATCAGGAACATGACATCCGGCAGTGTTTTGCAGAATATTGGAGAAGAAGAAAGAGAAATGGTGACCAAGAATACCTATCTTCTGACTTAACCTTCTTATCCCAGAATACAAAGATAGAATCTCTCGTTCTAGCAAATCAAACCCCTAAGCCATGAATCCAATCTTACTAGTGACTCCCGCCCGGGTGACTAGCGTCAGGCTCGATACGAGGGACTTTACTGACAGTGCTCCTGCAACACAGAACGAAAGGGCATTTTCAGAGTCGTACTATCTACATTTCAAAGACCTCCTAAACGCCAAGGCAAACTTTTAGTAGTAATAAGGTAGAGACAGTCATGTAAAATAAAATCATAGCCCACGTGGCGAGAATGGCTTAGGAACTTTTACTAGCAGTAACGGACATATTATTGCGTGACGCACTCACTATAAACACTCAGTACAATGAAATGTTTCTTTTAAATTTGACACGATTTGAAATCGTTATTTCTCCCCCTACACGTTTTGGTTTTTGGCATGCTGTTAGAATAAAGACATGGAATTATGTTTTCAATGCATGCCTCTTTTCATTATGACATTTTCTCTTTGATATGCTTCTTCCACATCGTTGAGCGCGTTTTCATTCATATCACCAGTTTACCATGAAGTTTTATCTCGATTTTTTACAAAGTTCCTGTTATCCGAGTTTTCGATTATCCGATGTAATGTCAGTCCACATTACCTCGGATAATCGAGCCTCTACTGTAATTGGGTTTTATAAAACACAGTTAAAATCACTTCAAGTAAAAGAGTCAAAGAAACGCTTTAGCTTCGTCATTCAAAAATATTGTTGTTGAAAATAATTTTCTTCAAACTAAAATCAACAATGCTAGTAAAAACTATTCTGAAGAGTTCAATAATTTGGTAACCATGGTAACATTGCACGAAAGGGTATTTTACGAAGACAAATTTTTACTGTGATCAAAATCAATGTATTTCCAAGAAGCATTTGAATTACCCCAATATTGGTAATATATTAGAAAGTAATTAATTTGATTCCATCTTCAACTGCATCTACTAGTTTACAATTAAATACATATTAATATGTGATACTTGCCTATAGTAGCACTTGTATTTTTCAATTACTTCTATTAGCTCGCCCTCTCCCTATATACGTATATCTTGTACAAATTTTCAATCGTCATTAAAATATTTTTTATTCATCCACCCAAGTTCTAATACATTTCTTAAAACTTGTAGTGGATGAAACTTGATGTTAATACTGTTTTCTAAGTATAATTCATTAATTAATTTTAATAATAAATTAATTTTAGTTTTATATTTGAACAAATATTTTACAAAAGAGGCAAAGTATGCAATACAATTACTCCGTCCTATTTGATTTAAAATAAGTGTTATAGGTAAAATTTTATAAGCTTGGCTCTTAGGTAGAAATTGTGTATTGGTCATCTAGAAAACATCAGACACTGTCGTCATCTCATCGGGGCTATAAATCGAGGCTACCCGTCCTAACCCTAAGACAATCCTAGTACCATGCTTCCGTGAACGTCCTATTTACATTTGTTGTTATTTTTACTACACATTAAAAGCTATTAATAAGTAACAACATATTGAGTCAACCCTATGCGTCAGCGAAATCCAAGGGTCAATGTTTTTGAAAATGACTTGTGAGCACCTCCACCCTCCCCTCGTCCTCTGTCTCTCACCATGTCCCGCAGCCTCCAAGGCTTATAAAATTTTACCTATTTTAACAATTTTATAAAACAGCTGGTTTTTTGTTATAGATTATGTGGTAGAACAGTTGTTTTAACGCATAGGTTATTTTACTTTATTCATAATAATTGTTAGTTACTTTAACAAAAAGTATCTAAAATAAAGACTTTATTTTACTCAAGTAAAAATTGACTTTAAAATTGTTTATTTATATTACTCGTTTTGTAGATTATGTCTTATTAACGTCTTGTAATAATTGCTAGGTTAGGATGGTTTTAACGAGACTCAAGATCAACAATTTCTTTACAATGTACGTAATTAATTTTAACGTTTCAATCATACAAAGGTTAAAACCTAATGATCCTTTTCAGGCATAGATCTAAATATGTTGTAAACGTCAATTCTTTACAAAGTATAAATAGTTATACGAGATATTTTTTTTGTCTCAAAGAAAATCATTTGGATTTTAACACTTGTGTAGTTGAATCGTAATTTAATTACGTTTATTATAGAAAATATTTTGTCTTGAGTTTTGTTAAAAGTATTATTTTTTAAATTATTTTTATTAAGAAAGATGGCCGATTTGAGAGATGTATACCATTATTAACATACACCATAACTGACCTCTTAGTCGTTTTAGGTTAGAGTGGCGTGGGAAATGTTGGGGTGAGAAAAGATAGGGATATTAGGGATAAAATCTTCGTCCTGTTGGAGGGAGTAAGTAGTCTACTTTTATTTAATATGTGTAAAAATCATCCAATATCCATAACCTAACACCATTCTCACCCTAACCAAGAGGTCAGGTACGGTCTGAGTTGGCAATGGGATTCGTCAGAAAGCGATCATCCTCTTTAAACAAAACGTTAGGCTACTATGACCAAGTATCACATATTAAAATATAAACCAATTGCACAATGTGACCTTCATTCGACGATCGGATCACATCCTGGTAAGATTTACCCCCTTAAGTTGATTAACGGAGTAACTAAAACAGTCCAACTCAAGTGCACAATGTGACATCCATTTGTCGATCGGATCATGTCCATGTCAGATTTACTCCCTAAATTTGATCGACGGAGTAACTGAAGAAAATGTTCCAATCCTGAGTCTGACGTCGCATACGGAGTCTTTTTTTATAAACCCCAAAGAATAAAGACTGACAATGACTAGTCCAATGACAGACAATCATTCAGTTTGGGAAGTCTTGCTCGTTCTGCAGAGCTACATGTTTGCATGGTCGCGGACAGGATTTAGATCTCTCTGTCGAGATCAGAGTTTTTTTAGAGGGAGAACGATAAAAAAATGCCGAGTAGCGGGTAGGCATCTCTCTTTACCCTCCATGATCAGGCCTACTCCGGATATATCGAGTCAGTACACGCGATGTTGTAGTTTTCCCAGTATTTCCAGGAGGGTTATTTTGTCCTTTCCCCAATACTACCCAACCCCACCTACCTTTTCTTGTCATTGTTCTTACAAAGCGAGGTATATACACTACTCTTTATGAACCCATTAGGTGTACTTCAAGTTCTCGACTCTTTACAAGTGACATCATGCTCACCCTTAAAATAACTACCATAAGGTTTTATATCCCTACCTTGAACCTCTCTATATTTACAATATTTGCCCATCTTTCGTAATCTTTTTACCTGATAGTCTTAAGGAAAGTACGGATGTTTGAAATGAAGGTGGAAATAAAGGAACATTATAATCCATTGTGTTGCTAAAGGTGAAGGATTATAGCATAACATAAGACCGTTTCTTGGGTAGGGTTGCTTATCAGCTCTCAACCTGAATGAAGAGAGGTGTCTACCCACTACCCGGATACAATTATCTCTTACAGAATTCTCAAGGTAACGCAAACCATGGACTCACGCACCATTATTTTCCTCAAAACTCAGTATTTCCTTTATAAGGTGCTTTCAAAAAATATTCCGTCTCGAGAGATCATGATCGAACTTAATTCAAAGCGGACACTGATTAATTACAAATTCTTTCTGCAAACCTATCACAAAATGAATTCTATATTTTTTTTTTTTTTTTTTTTTTTTTTACCCGGGTCTGAGCACCCAAAACCCGCCCAGCTCTCGTGGCAGCCAACCTCTAGCGAGCTACCTCCGTCTCACATGCGCATGCGGTTAGTATCCCTACCGCGAATGAAGGAAACGGGATTGATTGCCCATGTACCAAGCTCATAAGCTCTTTCCATGGAGAATCAGGAGATAGTGAAATGAAACAATACGGTAAGTGTCGCGCTAAGAGCGGGATGAAAAAACCTGGCAAGAAAGAAACCCTGCCAGGAAAAATCCCGCGACAGATCATGCAGGAACCCTGGGGGCTTGGATCACCTTATGCTAAGGAATAAGGAGAGGTATTACCTTGCAAATACCTTGTTAGTGAGTCTATGGCAGGAATGGCATGCACCTCTTCTTCTGCTGCCTACTCGAAACTGAAAAGGCATGCAATCAAATTATTACTTCCGTTGGGGCTAAGCTGCGGCCCTAAATGAATTCTATTTGGGTCGGTTTTACTACTACCGCTGCTAAGCGGAGGATGGAGGAAACTGTTCATAACCATGCGCACAGTTGAAAAAAGCTGATTTTTTAAATTTCTTCGATTAGCTCACACTCTTCTGATATATATCTTGTACAAATTTTCAGTCCTTAATACAATACGTTTTTATTTATCCAATCAGGTTTAAATACATTTTTTAAGCCTATAGTGGATGACAATTGATGTTAATAAAGTTTTTTCAAATATTTATTCAATAATTAAATTATAAAAATTTGGGGGTCTAGGTCGGATTCGACCTTAGTATCTTCATGTCCAAAGTCTAGCGCTTTTTTACACCTATCCAACTTTCCCATAGCTAGAAATGTATTTCTCCGTTATATATATGAATTTTTATATGAAATTTACTTTAATGAAATTTTTTTATATTACTGATTCATGCATTAACTTTACACCCGATCTAAGTGATACATAGTAAATAATTAAGCCATAACTTTTCGAGGTTCGAATTTCTCATGTAATTTATAATAATTTAAAATCAAAGTTAAATATTTCAAGTTGTCCGCTAAAATATTAATTACAATACATTTTACAATTAATATTGAAAATTTTAAACATCTCTGAAAAGGCCTCCAAAAATAACACAAACTTAATGTAAAGCCGGAAAAAATATTTTCAATATTTACACAAAAGCTTAATTAGGTCCACAATTAGGCAACTATAAACAACTTTTAATGATAGAATTTGAAAATATGGCAAAAGCCTGTATGATAATTCGTGTATACGATAATATATTTTTGGCTTTCATTAGATATTGACTTCTTCACACTATAATTCTTTTATTTTTAAAAAATTGTTATCCAATAATTTCCCCTCTTTTGTCAGCTACTGAAACCACAATTTACGAGTTTTCTTCGGAAAATTACAGTTACATTTAGCTCTAACAAAACAGCTGTAGCTAAAGAACCGTTTGGTTTCAGAAACATCTGTTCTTCACAACACATGAAAATATTAACATAATGTTCAAACATGATGACTTTATAGGTTTCTATTTCTCCTGGTCAAAAATTTGGTTATTTTCAACCTTCTAATATTAAAATTATTTTAAAATTTATTTAAGAAGGATTTCAAGTTATTTTGTACAGTAGGTACTATATAACATATTGTACATAGTGATATTTCGTTCAAAAACGAATCTTCAAACTCCTAGCCTCAATATGTCAAAGTTATTTGTTTTCGGAATTAATGTGGAAATTTGGTTTGTATATTTTTTGTGTTAGCAATTATTTAAACTTAATAGATCTTTTGGTGTAAAAATAGTATTTGAAATGATTTACTTCTTTGTGAATACATATAAAATATTATTAACTTTGGATGATTTTAAAGTATTGAATTTTAGATTATTGAAGTGTTTTTAACTAGCTTTGGATTTCAAAGACATTTCTACAGGTTTTAAATCAGGTCAAATAATTGTGGAAATAGAATTTTTCATTTTATTACCTTATAATTAAATCTAAGTTTATGATAAACAATATTTACCATCAATAAGTTCATGACGCCTTGAAAATATAAGCTACAATAATTTTAATTTTGTTTGTATTATTCTGGGTAAAATATGGTATGGTTTTATTCCATTTTTGTTTACTTGGAATATTTTAACTTAAAATCTTCAAGTACTGCATTTGTCCTTTACTCTTCAAACCTTAGAAATACATATTTTAAAAATTTGTATGAGGGAAATTGTCTACAAATTGGCTAGAGATAATACGCTATAAAATGAAAACCCGTAAAAACAAAGTGATAGTTTGTGCTTGTTGTAACTCACTATTAAAGCTTTTACGCACGCGCGCTCGTGTGTGTATGTGTGTGTGTGTGTGTGTGTGTGTGTGTGTGTGTGTGTGTGTGTGTGTGTGTGTGTGTGTGTGTGTGTGTGTGTGTGTGTGTGTGTGTGTGTGTGTGTGTGTGTGTGTGTGTGTGTGTGTGTGTGTGTGTGTGTGTGTGTGTGTGTGTGTGTGTGTGTGTGTGTTATATTTATTTTTCCTTGTAGAATTTTTGTAGGGTCTGCAAAGCTGTTTAACTCATTTAGTTTTAAAATGTATTTGCATATCATATACAAATCTACTTCACAACATTATTATTATTACTATTATTTTAATACTTATTTATTTGATATTTATTTTTAACTTCGTGTTCTTTATACTTCAGATAATGTGCTTTACATCTCACGGCTCAGTACAACCATCCATGAAATTTCCACAATTTGTATCAAGTGTTAAAATCTGAAAATAAAATGGCTATGGGCGATGCTTCACTGCCTAACAGCTTCATTGCTGAAGGCAGATACCAGATAATCCGCAAAATAGGCAGCGGTTCCTTCGGGGTCATCTATCTGGCCGTGAATCCAAAGTCAAGAGAGAGAGTGGCTGTCAAAGTGGAGCCGGTAAAATCAAGACTGCCTCAATTACTTTACGAAAGCAAGTTGTACCGGATACTCTACGGAGGATTCGGGATTCCCCGCATCAGATGGTACGGCCAAGAAGGAACGTTCAACTACCTGGTCCTCGACCTGTTGGGAAACTCTCTGGAAGAACTGTTTAACCTGTGTTCTCGGAACTTCACTCTGAGAACGGTGCTGATGCTGGTTGACCAGATGATCTCCAGGGTGCAGTTTCTTCATTCGAAAAACTTCATCCATCGCGACATAAAGCCGGATAACTTCTTGATGGGTCTGAACAAAACCAGTTGCAAAGTTTTTCTGATCGACTTCGGCCTGGCGAAACGGTACCGCAGCGAACGCACACGCGCTCACATCGAGTACAGAGAGGACAAGAGTCTGACGGGCACGGCGAGGTATGCTTCCATCAACGCGCACCTGGGCATCCAACAAAGCAGGAGGGACGACATGGAGAGCCTGGGGTACGTCATTATCTATTTCCTCAGAGGAAATCTTCCCTGGCAAGGTCTCCAAGCGGCCAATAAAAAACAAAAGTACGAGAAAATCTGCGAAGTAAAGATGTCCACCCACATCGACATCCTTTGTTACGGCTTGCCCGCAGAGTTTAAGGTGTACATCAACTACTGCAGAAACCTCGGGTTCGCCGACACCCCCGACTACCTCTACCTGCGACAGATCTTCAGAGGTCTGTTCCGCAGAAGCAAGTACAACTATGACTATAGGTACGACTGGACCGACTACTTGCTCGAAAAGAAGGCTGAGTCGGTCGCTGGAATTGTGAAAACTACTGTAAAACGATGAAGTACCCCTTGAATTATTTCTTATTAAAGTTTATCTACTAATTTGAATTTAAAAGCTGAGACATACTTATATTATAAACAAATATTTCTATTTATTTATCTTATACACAACATTAAAATTACCATTTATTATTTATAAGCAAAGTTGATTTTTTTTAAAAGCTATTCAAGTTTCAGTCTATTGGTGAAACATTTTTAGGCTAGGAATTAAAAACGGGATTTTGAAAGTTTTGGCTGGTGAACGTAATTCAGACGTTTTTATTCTGTGGGACTGATTTAATTTTTGCAAATTTTAGGGACTGGACCAACTGATTTCCTTACTTTCTAGCCGATATTTATTAAAGAATTATTTTTTTTTAAATAGAAAGGAAACCTCTTATCCAGTGGCATATATAAGACTTACACCTATTAATTGTACAATGTTATAAAATTCTAATACAAGATCAAAGGGAAAATTTTCAGTTCATTTTAAGTTTACCCAAATTATATTGGGAAAACTATTTAATATATATCACGAACAAAATTATAATTAAAAAACATTTTGTAAATTACAAAAACAAGGTAAAAAAAGGGGGACCGAAACGGCTACTAAGGCCTACCAACGGATAACAACAGTGTCAAAGAGGGATAAGACAAATAAACGTTAAAATATTAAACCAAGTTTTTTTATAACTAAACAATTACAACTTGAAATTAATCAAACAAAAGGTAAAGTGCAGAATTTTAATAAAATTAGTTTCAGAAGTGGAAAAATGAAAGAAACGTAAAAGCTATTATAATGGACTTGTATGATAAATTAAAATTAAAGTGTTTTTTTTTATATAATGGCTACTTCTTATGACAGGCCTGACTGTTTGTTTTACACGGAAAAAATCTTTACGTTCAAAAGACGCACTTCATATTTTAGCTTAAATAAGTGATAACATATGACTTCACACAACAGCTGATTTTATGTTGTAGGTTATGTTATAGAAGAGCTGTTCTAACACGAAAGTTATGTTACTTTTTTATTGTACATTATTAAGTTAATATATTATTATTTAATGATTATTAATTTAGGACCTATATTTCTAAAAATCTTACAAAAATTAATTAAATATAATGTTACTAAGTTATATATTTTTATTCTAATATTTTTATTAAAATTTGTATTTAAATCTAACATTACTTTATGTATTGTACATTATTAAGTTAATATATTATTATTTAATGATTATTAATTTAGGACATATATTTCTAAAAATCTTACAAAAATTAATTAAATATAATGTTACTAAGTTATATATTTTTATTCTAATATTTTTATTAAAATTTGTATTTAAATCTAACATTACTTTATTTATTGTACATTATTAAGTTAATATATTATTATTTAATGATTATTAATTTAGGACCTATATTTCTAAAAATCTTACAAAAATTAATTAAATATAATGTTACTAAGTTATATATTTTTATTCTAATATTTTTATTAAAATTTGTATTTAAATCTAACATTACTTTATTTATTGTACATTATTAAGTTAATATATTATTATTTAATGATTATTAATTTAGGACCTATATTTCTAAAAATCTTACAAAAATTAATTAAATATAATGTTACTAAGTTATATATTTTTATTCTAATATTTTTATTAAAATTTGTATTTAAATCTAACATTACTTTATTTATTGTACATTAATAAGTTAATATATTATTATTTAATGATTATTAATTTAGGACCTATATTTCTAAAAATCTTACACAAAATAATTAAATATAATGTTACTAAGTTATATATTTTTATTCTAATATTTTTATTAAAATTTGTATTTAAATCTAACATTACTTTATTTATTGTACATTATTAAGTTAATATATTATTATTTAATGATTATTAATTTAGGACCTATATTTCTAAAAATCTTACAAAAATTAATTAAATATAATGTTACTAAGTTATATATTTTTATTCTAAAATTTTTATTAAAATTTGTATTTAAATCTAACATTACTTTATGTATTGTACATTATTAAGTTAATATATTATTATTTAATGATTATTAATTTAGGACATATATTTCTAAAAATCTTACAAAAATTAATTAAATATAATGTTACTAAGTTATATATTTTTATTCTAATATTTTTATTAAAATTTGTATTTAAATCTAACATTACTTTATTTATTGTACATTAATAAGTTAATATATTATTATTTAATGATTATTAATTTAGGACCTATATTTCTAAAAATCTTACAAAAATTAATTAAATATAATGTTACTAAGTTATATATTTTTATTCTAATATTTTTATTAAAATTTGTATTTAAATCTAACATTACTTTATTTATTGTACATTAATAAGTTAATATATTATTATTTAATGATTATTAATTTAGGACCTATATTTCTAAAAATCTTACAAAAATTAATTAAATATAATGTTACTAAGTTATATATTTTTATTCTAATATTTTTATTAAAATTTGTATTTAAATCTAACATTACTTTATTTATTGTACATTATTAAGTTAATATATTATTATTTAATGATTATTAATTTAGGACCTATATTTCTAAAAATCTTACAAAAATTAATTAAATATAATGTTACTGAGTTATATATTTTTATTAAAATTTGTATTTAAATCTAACATTTTTTAAGTGCCGATTTAAATTAATTTGTTAAAGACAATTTTTATACAATAAATTGTTTAACATTTTTTTAAGGTAAATATTAAAACAGATTAAAACAGTTCACTCTAAATCTCACCTACACACTGTCTTATTAAAACAAACACAACAGTTTATTAAAACCAAGGTGGGGTGTATTCTACCCACCTTGTATTAAAACAGACTAGTTCGACAACGGTGTCGCCTTCATCCGTGCTTAGCTACTACCTACATATTTCATCAAGCCACATCAATTTAAATTAACGACAGTCTCCGTATCGTACAAATATAAAAAAGCAAGATAAAACATTTAAAAGTCAAACAATAAAGACATCCTAACCTACAGAACACGAAACTCCTTACTCAGGAGAGTTATCTACTTCACATTATTATTTTTCATATAAATATAAGCCTAATAACTTTTAACAATGCTAAAGCAGTTTTTAAAACTATTTTATATAAATAAGCACTATAAACTATTCACTTATAAAATGCATTATTACAAAATTATAACTAATAACAGAAAGTCAAGTTCAAGATTATTAAACAATTGTTAAAATTTACGCGTTACTTAAAACATTTTAACTAGCCATAGCAACTTTTTTTTAACACTTTTTAAGTCTTAAACAGAAAGCACAGTAATTAATTTAACTGAAACAACAAAACAACGCCAGAATCTAAACAATAACTAAAATCTCATAAAATCGCAAACCCTTAGCGAAACAACACAGAGTTCAGAAAAAGAAGAGAGGAACCCTGGGACCGGGAACGACTCACTGTTGACCGAGACATCTTGAAATTTGTTAATAAACCAGGTCTCCCAACCATCAAGTGTATTGTACCTCGAAACATGTTTCAGTAACTTAGGGTGGTCAGACTTATAGAAATGCTGCTTGTCTAGGCAATGTTTGGCCATCCCTGAATGAGCAAGCGTTTTGTCTTAATACTCTTACGGGATTGGCCAATATATAATCCATCGCATATCTCACATCTTATGCTATAAATCCCCGATTTCTCACTGTCATCTGTTTTAATATTTGCCGTTGTGAATGTTCTCACTACCTAAGCTTAAAGTAACTTAATACCTAATTAAGGTTTTATCACTACTTATCACACTTTTGCTATTACTTGTGACCAGACTTTTTGTTTACTAAAAAATGTTAAATTGTTAACTTACATTTGGAGGAAACGTTTTCGTCTTACGACTTTTTCAGCCTCGTATTTTTGCCGCTAAAAATGCTGCAGTTGTGCTTCCTCGGTACCATTTTATTGAAAGTTAAAAGTGATGTTATCGAAGAGTATGTGTGATCTGTGACGTGTTTGTTAATTTGAGATGTCATTTTTATGTGTGTTGCTATGTCTATATATTTCATACTATGTTGCATGTGTGGAGGATCTTCATGTTATTTTCCATGCTTTTGCATGAGTGTTTAGTGTCCATGAGGTAATTTCCGAAGTTGGATTCAATAGTAGTGTACAGAGCGCTTTTGTGTTCTTTATATCTTTCGGCAAAAGATCTGCCTGTTTGTCCAATATAGAACTTATTGCAGTTGTTGCATTTTAGTTTGTACACTCCTGGGTTATTGTATGTGTTGGTATTGTTATTAATGCCGTGTCTGATAGCAGTTTGGCTTTTATTTGTTGTTCTGTAAGCTACATTGTATCTTACTATTTTTAATTGGTGTGCTATTTTATTTGTGAGTTTGTTTATGTATGTGAGGGTGATGAATTTGTTTGTATTCGTGTTTTGTTGTTTGTGTTGTTGTTACTGTTTGTGTTGAGTATTTTTCTGTGTAGTTTTGTCTATTAAATAATTGTCATGTCCATTTTTGAGAGCTAAATATTTGATTGTGTTTAGTTCCTCTGTGTAGTTAGTTGTGGACATAGGTATTTTATTTATTCTGTGTAGTAAAAGTTTGAATGCTGCGTGTTTATGTTGTATTGGGTGGTTCGATGAATTGTGTATCAGTGTGTCTGTCATAGTTGGCTTGCGGTATATGTTGAATTCATGTTTGTTTTGATTTTTTTGTTATAGTGATGTCTAAAAAATTCAATGTTTTGTTGTTTTCAAAATCTGCAAAGAACTGGATATTTTGGTGTATTTTGTTTATATGTGTTTGGAGTTGTTTGCATTGTCTTATGTTTCCTCGGTATATAAAATTAGGCCTATAACGTCATCTGCATATCTGTGCCAGTATATTATCTTATCTGCGTGTTTGTTGTAATTTATGATTTTATTCTGTTCTATGTGTTGTAGGAATACTTCTGCGAGAATGCTTGAAATCGGTGAACCAATGGGTTCAGCCCAAAGGTAGGCCTTGTTTCTGTGTGTAATATTTGTTGTGAGTGAAGTAGTTCTGTTGTGTAATGGTGTTCAAAATCTATATGATTTCTTTTGTGATTTTTTCTGGAGTGTTGTTAAGTCTTAGATTGTCTCGCAATATGTTTAGTGTTTCTGTGACTGGGATATTGGTATATAGGTTTGTCAAACGATGCCAGGGTCGAGTCATGAGGGATTTCAATGCTCTTTATTTTGTTTACTAGATCTATTGTGTTCTTTATATTTGTGTGTGTGTGTGTGTGTGTGTGTGTGTGTGTGTGTGTGTGTGTGTGTGTGTGTGTGTGTGTGTGTGTGTGTATCTAGTTTTATGTATTTTCTAATAGTTCTATCCACATGGCGTGCTAGTTTGTGTGCGGGTGGTTGTTGGCTGTGATTGCATTATTTCATTAATAACTACGTTAAATAGATTCTAATTAAACCTCTACTAAGTACATTCGTCAAAAGAAGAATTCGCTTCTGTATTTCAGTCATATTGACTAATGTTTATGAGCTCCGAGTATGAATGTTTTGCACGTAAAAAAATCTTCGGCTTGCAAAATATGTAAAAATACCCTTAAGAAATATTTAGTCTAAAGAATTATTTTTATTTAAAAAAATTACAATATTTTCTCCTTGCTTTGAAGTAAACTTTATTCCTCAAAATATAATTAAAAACGTATGATTTGTTCACTTTATTATTCTCAGTAAAGAACGCCGTAAGAAATAGTAATTTCTGTCCCACGACTGCCTATTGAGAGATAATGGTTTCGATTCTACTGGACAATCACTATCAGTGTCAAAGTACAATTGCAAACGTTATAGCTGAGCAAATGGACGTAAAATTAAACAAAACATGCGTAATATTGTCATACATACAACTGACAATAAACCCAACGTCGCAATATAGGAATAATAAATAATAAGTAGCTTTACACTAAACTCTTCATGTACAACCACAATAACAAACTAAAGCAACCTCGATGGCTGCTACTCGGTCAACGAAATCTAGAGTTTAATCCTATATAACTTAGGAATAATAGTTATTGCAGTGAATATTTCTTTGGTCGCGCCTGAGCAGATAACTCTACGGAGAAAAATCTCCGAGTTGTCACGCACTAATACATCTATATAGTTTTAGGCATATATGGGTGCTGGTTACAACTATTTTAGCTTCAATTAACTGATAACATATGATTTCATGCAACAGCTGATTTTATGTTTTAGGTTATGTTATATAACAGCTGTTTTAACACGTAGGTTGTTCCTTTATTCAGCATTATAAGTTAAAATGTTATTATTCAAATATTTGTTATCAGTTGATATATTATTAAAGTGATAACTTCTTTACGCGCGATGAGATTAAATCATTGCTTTCACGTCACGTTATTTGTGAAACGAATACCTTACAGCATATATTTCCGTTAGGAGACTCAAGTGTAATTAAATTATAACATATGATTTCATCTAACAGCTGATTTTATGTTTTAGGTTATGTTGTATAACAGCTGATTCAACACGTAGGTTGTTCCTTTATTCAACATTATAAGTTAAAATGTTATCATTCAATATTTATCAGTTGATACATTATTAAAGTGATAACTTCTTTACGCGCGATGAGATTAAATCATTGCTTTCGCGTCACGCTATTTCTGAAACTCATATCTTACAGGATATATTTCCGATAGGTGATTCAAGTGAAATTAAATTATAACATATGATTTCATCTAACAGCTGATTTTGTATTATAGGTTATATTGTAGAACAGCCGTTTTAAATGTAGAATATTACTAAATAGAATTGATTAGTTATTAAATACATTGATTTATTTAAATATTGATTAATTTCAATACAAATAATTCAATATAACGATAACAAGTTTTGAATTTTCAATCCAATTTTTAGGCCCGCTTATACTGTTTAAAGAACGGATTTGAATTTAATTTGTTTTCAAAAAATGTTACTCAGTAAACATCTAATTAGTATTTTTTGTTACCCACGTCATTTTATTAATAATTACACTAAATATTAGTCTTAATTAAATACATTCCTCGAAATAAAGATGTAAAAATTAAACGAAAAATATATATACACTCATATTTTTGGCGATTTTCTTTGAAAATATTGCGAGACTATTACCTTTAATTTATTATCACTTCTGTCGTTAAACTAAAGAACAGATTTCAAATAAATTCGTTAAATAAAATTTTTATTTCGAATTTGTTCAAAATCTAGCAAATATGTTTTCTATTAACTCCCCATTTTTTTAAATATAAACAACATTGATTATATTTTATTTAAGCTTCTATTAAGTAGATTCTCAAAATACTAGTAAGACGATAAACTCTTTACAATTTCATAGATAAAGCAATTTGTTTTATTTATCTGTTACTTTTTTTAATACGGATGACACTAAGCTATCGAGGCCCCCCTCTCGGGGTTTACAATGGCTTTGTCGTTCCCCTACTACACACATCAGAAATCTTAAAGTAATTTCACGAATACTGTATATCTAAATTTGTTATTTTTTACGTAAACTACATAATTTTCAAAGAAATTAGTTTTTCACTATAACGTTTTTAAGTAGTAATAAAAGGAGTTTAGGTTTGTTTTTGACATTTTACAAGGGTTTTAAGAATTTTTTAAAGACGAAAACATGACCAAACATTTATTATTTTAAATACAATTTCATTGCAATCATTAAAATTGAAATAACCGAAATGACGTAGAATAGAACATCTAAGAAAGGTTTAACGGTTCAAAAAATGGAATAAATGCTTGTTTGTTTGATAGTAATTCCAAAATAAAAAAATATTGAAATAACTTGCACGCGTATAAAATATTTCGGAATTACACGCCTATCAGTTGTTAGTAAATAAAAACAAACTCTGCTGCACATAGTGAAGTTACATTAGCCAGAGGTAGGCTTAAACTAAATTTTAAAAAGTCGCATATAATATGTAAAGGAAAAATAAGAGTAATAAAATATATAGTACAGTTAAACAAAAACTAAAAAATTCAATAAAGCAAGACCTTTTAATTCGAGACAAGTTATGAATGATAACAACCGGCTAAAATGGGGACTTTTTACTTTATACGAGTATAACGTGGTGTAATATAATTTTAACAAACCTTGTAGCAAAGAAATGACAGCAATGACAATGACAGTTACAATAACGGAGCATACGGCAGCACCTCGACATCGCATGGCAGCTAACACGCTACTGTCGGGTAAACCACCCCCTCCATCGCAGGCACGCGTATCGAGTAGCTATTATTGCACCGCGTAGCGACAGTTTTACTGGCTCTAGGCTGACATATCGAATACAACACAAATATCTGTAATTAATTTCTTCCGATAGAAGAGACAGCTTCCCATTAGTTGTCTATAATGTACTTATTCTAAAATTTAATATTGAATTCCTTCTAATAGCTCACACTCTCCTGGTATATATATACTATATACTATATATATATATATATATATATATATATATATATATATATATATATATATATATGTGTGTGTGTGTGTGTGTGTGTTGTAGAAATTTTCAATCATTAATAAAATACGTTTTTATTCATTCAATCAAGTTCAAATATAGTGGATGAAAATTGATGTTAATAAAGTTTTTTCAAATATTTATTCAATAATTGAATTATAAAAATTTGGGAACCAATCGGGATTCGAATATTCGTATTCAAATCCAGCGCGTTTTGGCACTGCGCCAACTTTCCAATACTTAGACATTTATTTCTCCAATATGTATATGAATAGTACTACATTAAACTGTTATGGTTAACAGGCAATAAACTATCATGATATCACACAATATAAAAATAGTACCTAGGGTTAGAAATGAATGTAAAGAATAAAATAAAGAAACAAACTGGAAATATGCAAACAATTGTTTTAAAAACTATTTTGTTGACCTCAGTAGGAATTTACTTTAAAATTTTTTTTATTACTTGTTTTATGATTTACAACGGTAAATATTAAAAGGGTTCACTCAAAATCTCACTACACAACAGTTTATTAATACGTACATAGTTTAGATTCGACGACGATATCACCTTCATCAGTGATTGGCTACTACAATTAAATTCTGATGGAGTAACCAATCACTAATGAAGGTGACATCGTCGTCAAAACTAGTCTATATGTATTAATAAACTAGTGTGTAGTGAGATTTTGAATGGCCTATTTTAATTTTTACCGTTTTGAATTGTTCTCACTAGCTAAGCTCTAATTAACTTAATATTTTAAGATTAGCAGACAAAAATTCATATACTTTAAAGATTGTTTTATATAATTAAATTTAAAATTACCACAATATAAATAAAAAAACCTCTTCACCACAAAACTTTTTTCAAACCTTAATGTACAAACCTAGATTAATCTTGTAGTAATTTTCGCCGAAGGTGATTTCTTTCCAGTCGAACTGTACATTAGGCTATAAATCAATAGTTTTTATGATTAAGGGGTTTTATTTATTTATAATTAAAAAAATTAAATCACAGTTGCTCTAAGTTGTCATTAAATACAAGAATTTTTCAAGGCAATTTCTACTTGAGTAAAAAAAACATTATTTTAGTTACTCTTTATTAAATAATTACAATTAATATAAATAAAGTAACATAACCTATGCATTACTACAAATGTTCTAGCACATAACCTATAACATAAAGTCAGCTGTTTTATGAAATCATATGTTATCACTTATTTTAACCCAAACGGGATGAAATAACTACATTCCATACCTTGCCCCTTTTGTAAAAAGTTGTTCTCCATTATAAAACTAAAATTAATAATCAAATTTAATTCATGAATTAATATTTGAAAAAAGTGTATTATCCGTGATAAGTTTAAAAAAAATACATTTGCAGTTGAGTGAATGAATAAAAATTATTTTATTAACGACTGGAAATTTGTACAATGGAAAGTACAAATGTGTAGAAATGTATAAGGAAAGTGTGAACTAATGGAAGGAATTGAATTACTAACTTAAAAAACGAATTACACAACTAGAATCACATGTTAACCTTTAATAAAAAAATATTCTATTTTAAAATTTGTTTCGAGTCAATATTTTCTCATGACTGTTTTGATGTACATAGTATACATCTTCACAATTGTCAAATGCTTAATGTATCATGGATAGATCCTAGTCTGTGTAGTTAGACTTCTTTGTTTGCATGTCCTGTCAAACCCAGTGTACAGTTCCACCAGTGTTACCCAGTGTACAGTTCCATCAGTGTTACCCAGTGTACAGTTCCACCAGTGTACAGTTCCACTAGTGTTACCCAGTGTACAGTTTCACCAATGTTACCTAGTGTACAGTTCCACCAGTGTTACCCAGTGTACAGTTCCACCAGTGTTACCCAGTGTACAGTTCCACCAGTGTTACCCAGTGTACAGTTCCACCAGTGTTACCCAGTGTACAGTTCCACCAGTGTTACCTAGTGTACAGTTCCACCAGTGTTACCCAGTGTACAGTTCCACCAGTGTTACCTAGTGTACAGTTCCACCAGTGTTACCTAGTGTACAGTTTCACCAGTGTTACCCAGTGTACAGTTGCACCAGTGTTACCTAGTGTACAGTTCCACCAGTGTTACCCAGTGTACAGTTCCACCAGTGTTACCTAGTGTACAGTTCCACCAGTGTAACGCACCGTAATGTCAAAGGATAAGTCTTGGTTTAATGAGCAATGTGCTATCTTTATTCTTTGAAAATACAATCAACTCCCGGTTATCGGTAATTAACAGTATACGCCTTTACAACAACTTTGTGAGAACCACCGTCTGCAAGGGAATATCCTAGTCTAGATGATCAACACTACAGGGGTGCAGAATACGTCGGAACCGGCGATCTAGGTTCGGGCGAAATTATTGGGTTTCTGGGGAAATTTTGGCGAAAATAAAGGTTACGCAATTTTTTTAATATTTTGATTCCTTAATGAGAATTTATTAACTTTTTATGAATAAAAGAAAATTGTAAAGATACCAAAACTCGTTTAACCAACGGACCCAATAGGTTAGAATTTGTATCTAGTGGTTTGTTATTTTCTTGAAACTACACTCGCGTATCGTGTTCTCGTTCGGCGAGGAGCAGCTCGGCACCACACGTACGCAAGATTACGCCCGACGCGTCGCGGCAAAAACAAACGGGCTTCTCACATTCGCCGATGTATTGCGGGTGCTTCGTATCGTATTAAAATAAGAGATTTCGAGCATGTAACACACATTATTTTTGTTTGTTTAGTAATGTTATCGAAACTATGTTTTTTTAAACAAGAAGTTATAAAGCCTTTAAGTGTTTTGTTTCATAAAAATTAGTGAATATTTATTATAATTTTATTATAGTTTTATTCATTTATTTACTAAACACTTTTAAATGTTTTAAACTTGCCTATAGTAGCACTTACTTTGGTTGTTGAGGACGGCCGTTTCGGGAGATGTGTCCCTTTGTCAACTTAGGAGATCAGTTACGGTCTGAGTTGACAAAGGGACACATCTCCCGAAACGGCCGTCCTCAACAAGCAAAGTAAGTGCTACTATAGGCAAGTTTAAAACATTTAAAAGTGTTTAGTGATTACTAGTAGCTCACGAGAAGATGGAATCAACAAATGTCATTTATTTAATAATGAAATTATATGATGCCCTCATTGAAAAGCAAGCAAGAGGTTGGTTGTGCTTATTGCGATTGACGGAGACGGCGTGATAAACTAGCCTCACTTAGATCAAAACGACCTAGGCAAAAAAATCAAGCCAGCAAATACAGATTTTTCATTCCTAAAGTTACTGATTTGACTCCTTTTAACGCTTTAGATAAACTGACAGATGATCCTGATGAGTCCTCTAATAAAATTAGAAGGGTTGAAACTGAAGATAGGCCTAATGTTGAGTTCGAATTTCATAAAGAACCTTCACCTTATACTAGTAGTGATTGTCCTGGCGTTCTTATTGACATATCTAATATGTCTGTTCAAGTTGATAGTAATACAGATATTAAAACTCAACTATCATCCATAATCAGGCAATTTTAAAGCTAAAAGAGAGATTTACTGAAATTTTAGAAAACAATCAAACAAGCCACCAGAGAAAGAAATCAAGCATACTGAAACCTCTTTTTGCCCAACCACTCCAGAAATAGAAGAATTTGAAGCAGAACTCAAGCTTATTAGTTAGCAGATCAGTAACACAAATATGTAGTCTGATGCCTTGTCTTATTGAAGAATCAGGAACGATCAACTGTGTTCTGTGTATTACAAATTCAAAAATTGTGCCTAAAGATGCAAGTTTTGAAAGCAGGTCATTTGGTGAGTTTTCTCTGGAAAAGAGCAACAATTAATCCAGGAAAAAGAAAATTTGGGAATATCAAAGGACATGTAACTGATCATCTGAGATCTAGTGCTCATAGTGTTGATTTTTCGGAATCATTTAAAGATTAAAGAAAAAGGAAAGTAAATCAACAAAGAACGTGAGAAGATTGGGTTTAGGGTATGTAGGACAACTTGCACTTCCATTAAAGATGGTAAAAAAGGCAATTTTATTGAAAGGCTGTTGAATCTAAATGATTTAAATAATGTTGATAATGGTGAAATCAACCAATCCAGGGAATTTTATAGAGAATTCAGAAAAACTTATTTTTAAAATGTACTAAAAATAATAGATTTTTAATTAACAAAAATCAACCAACTTTGGTGTCTATTACAGCAGATAAAATAAAACTACATTGTACTTTCCAAGTTACTTTAGTTGATGGTGTTCATACATGTATTATCATTGACATATCTCCCTGTGACACTTTTCACAACGGCGATGCACTTTCGATAAAAATCATATCTGCCCTTGACAATTTTAATATAAAAATAAATTAACTGAATAGAATGCCTATTTATTGATGCGTAATATTTGGACATTTCAGTTGCAAAATCATCACTAGATTGGTAATACAGTAATATAGAATTTATATAGCTGATAAGCCTCTACCTTCGTTCCATAATTTTTGGGTAAATTTGAAATGCCATATACGAAATTGGAAGAAATATTGGGGGTAAAAACATTTTCTCCATCCCTGGCTCTATCATTAAACCCTAGTCATGTTTTTTTACATATAATATTACATACAAATTGACGTCTAGATAACCATCACCATCATGAAACCAGTGGTTTCTAAATTTATAAAAGTTATATTTGCAACTCCCCACTAACTTCAATTTCCAATATACACCTCAACCACTTTGTAGTGTATTGTCATAGTAATTGACAAATTCCAGTTTAAATGGTCAACAATGATGGGAAACTAGTTAAGGTTTTTATCTCTTGACGCACGCCATAGGAGGAATAAATAGCAAGATTATTACCATTCAAAATAAAATTTAGAATATTTTTCTCTTAAAAAGTAATCCTCGTGCTGTGTATTTACAATTTATGTAAATAAATAATAGATTTAAAATATTTACCTGTTGCAGGTACTTTATTAGCTCTTCTTAACTAGATAGTTGTAGAAGAGCTTTAACTGCCCTCACTCTTGCCAATGACTCACTTAGTTATTTGTAGATTCTAAGTACGTAACACTGCACAAGCATTCTTTAGAGATGATTATGTGGCTGTAGTATTAGCATAAAAAAAGTTTTATAATATTCAAGATAGTTAATGATCTGTCTGCATTTATTTTTTCAGAAGTTGTTTCACTAACAGTACTCAAGTTAGGGTTTGACGTATAATTTTATCTCTTATTTATTTCAAACGACAATTTTGTCAACCATAAAGGGAGCAATGAACAGTTTGAAGGCATCAGTAGGTTTTTGAACGTTTTTACCATTGTTGTCTGGTCTCTGTCTAAAATGCACAATGTTTCTCCTTGAGGTCCTGGATGATCACGTCTTTGGTTTGGAGGACCACAAAAACCCATTTTTACCTTTTCTTTGGGAGAACAATGTTCTTGTGGTGAGATACGGAAGGCAAAGTTACAATTTGTTGTTTTATTTATACAGGTGACTTGAGAAGATTGTCTAACATCAACAATCTGTTCAACATTTATTTCTTAATCTGAATTATCATCAGTCATTGTGCTTTCGATAGATGATGGCAGATATGAAATGTCTTCCTCTTCAGAATCAAAATTCATTGTTAAAATAGTTTGGTTCAGTGTAGAGTTATTTTGAGCCTGATTTACGTCTGGGGTGGGCAAGACAGTGTCTGTTAGTTCATCAAGAACATTTAGATTAGGTTCGTTAATGTTAATGTCTTGGTCTTTCATATTTTTATTACCATTACAACTAGTTTGATCATAACAAAATGCTGGTGAACTAATACCGACAGAACCACAACTTGGGCCAGGTTTGTTTAAATCAGTAATAGTGTAGTCTGGTAAATCTAAATCCATTGGCTGATCATGGGTTTCATTGGCATCATTAATTTGATTAAAATTAGGTGGTAGTGCAGACGAGTTACCTTGGTTTTCCATAGGCAAAAAAGGAGGAGCAATAATAGCTGAGCAAATGCGAAGTGTCAATATTTTCTCTTTCTTGGTCGGAGTGAAATAAAGAAACTGGTCTATTTCATAATCCGAAGGGTAGTTTTGGGGGTCTTTGTCATTCTCATCGAAACTGGCATCTGAACGGTGTTCAGATTCCACCTCAACATTATCTTCAGTTTCACTATCATCGTCATTGCATATAGGGTCATCTGGTTCGGATGGGAGTTTGTCCAATTCACTTAAAACCTTAGCAATTTCTTCATCGTTCTTACAAATATTTTCCATTTTACACAAAGTGAAAAGAAACAATTATACAAGATAAAAAATATATACATATATACTAATATTTACAGAAAAATGATTTATACACGACCACTAAAATTCACTCTATCACTGTTCGTAATGTTTCGTCTCGGAGACTACGCACCCATAAACAACAGTCACACTAATCGTAAACACTCGCCCGTCAGACTACTCCAAAAGAATAACCTCAAATAAAACCGATACAGCATAACTTTCCGCCACGGACTCTACTGCATCACTGTCAGGCCACTGACCTTGAATAGACGGCCCCCCCACACTCAATTCACGGAATTTTGCGTAGTCTGAGACGAATGTCTACGAATCTAGGGTTAAAACACACTTGCATTGAAACAATACAATGATAAATATAAGAATAACGTTCATATTATATTTACATTCTAATTATTTGAGAAAAAAATATTTTCAAACAAAAATACAGTTATGCTGATAATTTAAATTGTGTATCTATAAAATATGTGAGAAAAATCTAGTAGCTATATATAGTTTAAAAATATCTATAATATTGTGAAAATACATTACAGTAAATATTTATACTGAAAAATACAATAAAAATGTTAACATTTTACATTTATTCGGAAGAACAGCCTTGAAGGGAGAATGGGTAGTAAGCCCGACAATGTGATGCCTCGTAGTATAAATATTTTCATCTAGCCATGACGGTCACTGGCGTCCAACAACATAAAATAAGTTAGTTTAAATTAATAAATCGACTGGAAGACAAAATATTATGATGTTTTGTCATTATACAAATAAAAAGTACAACCAAAATAAATTGTGTTTGAAGGTTATCGGAAAACTAGTTGGCAGTCAATGTGTTAATAGGTTAAAAAGGCTAATATGATTTCAATATTTAAAACACATTTATTACATGACAGCAGTCTTAATACCAAATAATTATAATTTTTATTGGCAACTAATACTGGCATAAAGAACTGACATTTAGCAGCAACATTTTGGCTGTATTTTCAGCCAACACTCAGAAAAAAAATGTACCGACAATTATCACCGATTAGTCTCAAGATAAAGCAACGATGTTGTCCTGAAATTTACCCCGAAAAATCTTCACATTTTGTGCCATACAGACCGCAGATATTTAATAGCAACATTTAAAGAAAATTTATTATAGTCTCTAAATACTTCAAGACAAAAATAGAAAGTAATTATAACATAAAAGTACACTTAACACTAAATAATCATTTGCACAACATTCTAATATAAGCACCATTTAAAAATCACTAAAACGTATTTGTTAAAACTTCTGTAAACATTATTTATTTTTAAAAATTCCAATGCAAAATTAAACTTGGTAAAACGAGTAATACCTGTAGCATCGCCAATAAAGCTCTAATCATAATGGAAAGAAGGTATTATACAATACATTTGTGTGCAATGATAGCCTAAATAGTTTATCTCCAGAAAAAAATAATTAAGCTGCGCAAATGGGCACTGAATATATCCAAAATGATGTGCAAGATGTGTTCTCGCACTGAAGGTGATATTTTTCTACTCAATTTAACGAGGTAACGAAGGAACATACTTCTTTAACACAGCCCCTCCCCCAAAAAAGTCACATTGTGTCATCTCAGGTATCCTAAGAGGCCAAAGAGTACAAGGCCTGGTCTTATGTTTGTATCCCCCCCTATTTTTATTTAGGAAACTGCACACAGGCTCATGTTGATGTGATAATGTTCCATCTTGTTATAAGATGAAGTTGTCAGAGAAAAGTAAGTTGTAGAAATAACCTGTTCCTTAGCATAGCAAGATATGATGGTTCTTTTACTGTACAACACCATATTACAACACACTAAAGGTGGTTAATGCTCATATAGAGATCACGTGGAGAATATCTGACTCTCTATACACCTTTTACAACTAGCGCTGTTTGTGTTATTTGTTAAGAGGTTCAAATCGCATCATTCTTTTTGAAACACCTGCTTATAGGTATTGTTCAAAATAATTCGGCCGAAAAATTATTTTGCTCAAAATACAATAAAGTATGTATTCAGGTAGATTCTACATCAAAAGTTTTCAATTAACCTGATGTTTAAAAAAATTCCTCCTTTTCCAAATTACTAAAATTATGGAATACAAAATATGGAATATTCATAAATTGTGAGATAGGTTCACAAATAATTGTCATCCAGCATACAACTTTATTACGAAGATGAATACACACAATTATTTACGTACACTAATTTAAACAAATAAAAATACCATCTCAATTTAACTCTACTTAAAAATCAAAAACTTATACTTATTTCTGATACAAAATATTCAAATTACCAATTTGGAATGAGAAATTACTTTTAAAATATTTTTTAAAAATTATACATGTCAAGATTATTACCTAAAAGCAAACGATTATAGTAGGTTATTATATTGAAGAGATTTACTGTCAATAAGTAATTACTTAAACCTAATTTCAAAGTCAAGTCAAAGGTGTACAGTCTTGATGCTGCACCGTACTGCTGTTATCACCTGCAGAAAAAAATATAAATAAATATATAGTTTAAAATTATATTTTTTTTAAAATAACAAAGTATACAAGTACACAGTAAAAAAACTCATTTCAAATGATGTATGAAACCAACTTGATTTTAAAGGTTAGTAGTTGTGAGAAACCTTTTCGATGTACTACTAAAAATTTAGTATGTCTAGTTCTTTTACAGTACAGAACTCTGAAATTATATATATATATATATATATATATATATATATATATATATATATATATATATAATTTAAACTCTCCCCCCCCCCTTCTATCACTTGCACATTTATGATACAAAACATTTAAGCAATGGTCATTTAAAAGAATTATTTTTTGTATCCATAACCTAATAAAAAGAGCTTTTCATAGCTTAATATTGTCATAAAACATTGTAGACAATCACAGAAGAAAATAATTATATCAGGTTTTTTGTAATAACAAAGTACAGTAGTCTCGAGGCACCTTCGAATTAGCAAAAAACTCAGATTACACAGAAATATGTTACTGTACATTAGAAAAAAAAGGATTTTTAACAAACCCTAATACTATAGATAATTAAAAATGCACTAAATAAGTTTATAGAACTTTATATGAACATTTTCTGGAAGCCCGACATTTCCTTTGCATACCGTATTGAAACGAACATTTTTTGAACGCCTGGCCTAATTCCTTTGCATAACATACTCATATAAACATCTCTTGTAAGCCGGATTCAACATTTTTTTTAAATAGATAAAATAGGCTCGAATTCAACGAAAGCTCAAAATATTGGAACTCGGAATTTTGAGACTACTACTTTACAATCTAATCAATCAAACAAATCAAAACCAACACTAGTTATCCAATACAATTAATCTTTTAAAAAAACTAACTAAATATTCAACTATAAAACAACCTAGTTTCTTGAAGCTATGACGAGAAACCATCACCTGTAAGGCCACTAAACACATTTTGTATGGACAAAATAATTTAGTCAATGGAGCGCATTGGGTTAAGGTTTGAGTTCTACTACAAATACAGCTTCTGTGTGTGTAACTCTTATTAAAGAAATTAAAATGTATATGTAATTTTTTCAACCATCAAAAAACGACAAGAGAAATGGATAACATGAATTAACTTAAAAGAAACACTAAAATAATATATATAAACAGATAATTTATAAAGCAGAATATTTACCTCAATAATATTGACGTCTGTCCCTGGAGTAAGAGCGAGACCGCCTTGGAGGAGGGCTGCGAGAACGAGAACGAGATATAGATCGCCTGCGTGCTGATCTTGACCTATTACATAATCATTAGTGTGTCAAATGCAACAGTTTGAAATTTGTACATATTAAATCATTCAAATTAGAACAGTGAAATCACAAACCATTACTAAGATTATAAGTAGATTTTTTGTTATTATTACTAATTAACAACAAATCAACTATAACACACAATAAGAAATATCTTAATACAATTTTAGAAACTCTAAGAATGTGGGCATGACACAAAAATTACAAATAAAATTTATGAAAAATTACAAGCGTTTTAATATTAAAGCTATCTTTTAGACTTCTGCTATGTTCCTAAAGTTTATGTTTCAAATATACAATGTTAATTACGTTTCAAATAGATAAACTTACAAATGCGAGATATTAAATAACCTTGCGAAATAAATAGCGTAAGTGAAACATTAAATATATATAAAATTTAACATAGCCCTATTCAAGACAATATAATTTAAGACGATGTCTTTCTTCGCAGTTTCACAGCACGCGACAAAGAAAAATAACTCAATTCTTGATGTTCTAAGGCACATTTAGGCTATCATCACCTGAAAGATATATAATTATAATTAATGAGTTTTTGTATAAAAATAAAATTTTAAAGTGAAATAGAAAATAAGAATGAAAATAATGAAGCAAATTTTGAACTTAAAAATACTTTGTCATATAAGCAGTCAAGTCACAAATTTATAAAATAAAAGCAAGCTAAGGAAAATTTAAGCTCTAATAATAAGTTATTCCGGTTAAGATATGTTGTAATCAATTGTCTTCAGTCTTAATTTTTTGAAATACTTACTGGGGACAGTAATTGTGAAATATTTGTATTACTTACACACTATGATATTCACAGAAAAGATTTGACTGAAAGTTCAATTTAGTTTTCATTCCCACAAAAATTTAGTTTTTATATTTTGTAAGTCAGGAAAATTAAGTAATTCAGAAAATAAAATAAATATAAAGGTTTTCTAGGAATAATTTAACTTCCGGATTTTATTTTCATTTATTAGTGACTAAAATCAACTAAAATTTTACATTTGAATTAAACCAATTAATAACTTACCGAAATTGCTGAAACAAAACATTTTCAATCACACTAAGCCATCTTATCAAACACTGACACAATGTGATTCAAAATAATCTTCCTCAGTAAATTTTAATAAATTTACTTAAATAAAAACTTCGCAAGTCACTAATTTGTTCAATTTAAAAGTATGATTTAAATAATAATTGCACTAAATTTAATTTTTATATGCTTATAACTAATTGATCAGAAAGATAGAAAATAATTTGACTCTTCTTCATTGTATATTATTAAACAGTATTTTAGAAAACAAAGAAATGAAAAGCCAATATAATTACTAGACAAAATAAACAGAACTTTCAACACTTACATTAAAAGAATCTTAATTGAAAATGGTGTATGAAGTGGAAGATAAATTATTGAAATATGTGTTTCAACAGTCGAACTCCAAATATCTAAATCACTTTCAGATTTTCAGGGAAAAAATAAGACGGAAACCTAATGAATAACATTTCTAAAACTATGATCCTGTCTACTTGAGTTATTGGTCTTCCTCCCTATAGTTAGTGTAATCACAGCACAAACATTATTTGCATGCTGAGTCACCGTCTTAATTTAGTTTGATGTCGTCCATCACCAGTTAATCGGCGCTGGTAAACTACTTTTTCACATCCGTCAGTATTGATTCTGAGTGTGTTTCCATGTTCATCATGGCTTTAAAAAAATATTCTTATCGTTAGCAGATAAATTAATTATAAATCTATCAGATAAAGGGGTTATTGTTAGACGGTTGGCTGAGATGTATCGTGTGGGCCAATCAACGATTTCAGAAATTAAAAGAAGCAAACCTACTTTGAAACTTCCTGTCAATGCTTGAAAATGAAGATGGAAGTTCTTCAAGAAATCCAATAAAGGCAGCAAAAAAAAAACAAATAATTAGATGATGCTGTTTTAAAATGGTTTATGCAACGACGTTGTATGGGAAACCTAATTTCGGGTCCCATTGTACGTAAAAAAGCTCAGAAACTAAAAATATAGTGGTTTTCTTCCATTTGGAACATACATTGAATAATAAATTAAAACTGACCCTTTTTTTTAATAAAATTCAATTATTCGATTTTTTGGTTATCCGAACTAGGACCGGCCCCAATTGATCGGATCATTGGAGTTCTACTGTATTTGAAAATTTAAAATATAACAAACAGAATTATATGTATTAAAACAGAATCTGAATTTGAGTATACAAGGTGTAAGAAATGTGAAAATGTTGAACCAGACTTTGGTATTAATTAATTAATATTATTATTGGTTATAATAGAAACTATATAGTAATAAAAGACAAATATTTCAAGAACAAATGATAAATAATTCAGATGTTTACAACAGAACCTAAAGTTTTTCATTACTACTTATCATTTACATTGGACATGCAATACTAAAATAATCTTCTACTGAAATTCATTAATAACAAAAAGTAATTAAACTTTGAATAACCAAATGACTATTAGGTCAAAAATTGTATTTCCTTTTAAAAATTAAAGTTAAAAGCCATTAATTGAAACAACTGGATTTATCAATAGAATGAACAATAAAGACAATTTGCAAAGTGTTTTAGTTTTAGGAAATGATACGCTATTTTCTTTAAATTTACTCTATACAAAATTGCAGAATACCTAAAAGTCTGATATTCAAATTGAAAAAACAGCTTCAAATAAATCTAAATTTACATTTATTTTTGATTAATTAATTTTGTCATTTGTTATCAATTTCGGTTGTGTTCAACTTGATAAACCAAATTAGTAGGGAATTAGTTTTTTGCAAGCATTTTACACTTCTTGGTTAAAAAAATGTATTACAAAAACCTATATATATGAAGTTATTATTATTAATTGTAAACCACTTTTTCCACCACTAAGTGTAATAATTTTACCTTATGTAATGAGGCATCTTTCGGTCACTTGACCATTGTTGAATCACTGAATTAATTTTCTCTATTTTTCTGGTGTGATTGTTCGGCCCGTGATGTTGGTATTTGTTGTCATCACTGAATTAATTTTCTCTATTTTTCTGGTGTGATTGTTCGGTCTGTGATGTTGGTATTTGTTGTCAGTGATTCGACAATAGTCAAGTGACCGAAAGGTGTCTCATCACATAAGGTAAAATTATTGCACTTAGTGGTGGAAAAAATTGTTTACAATAATAACTTCATAAAGTCAGTGCAACAGAAAAATAATAGACATCGTGAAATATATATAATAGCTGTACATATAATTAACTATATATAAGAGTATTACTTGAAATAAATTATAAGCACTTATTATTAATGACACTTCTGCTAAAAATCAATCTCTGAAAGTATTAGCACAGAAAAATCTATTAGTAAAATATATATGAAATAACTACACTAACTATTAAACACAAAACAAAAAATTAATCAGTAAAAAAATATAAAACTATTTTGAGTTAATATAACTGTAACTAGTGCGTGTTGAAACAAATAAACAGCATAATTTTGTCAACATTAGGTTAACTGTGGAATAATTTGTACGAAAAGATTAAGTAATGAACAATAAAATGTGGCACTATTTATTTATATCTTCAACACAGCTACTAATCGACACTTATAAGTAGTGATATAAATACCAATTTCATGTTAAATAAGGATTGCGTTTAACATGTATTCTTTACCAACTTATACCGAATTGATCTCTTTTTAAAGATGCAGTGGGAATGAGAAAACTATATTATGGATATAGTTTCAAAGCTCTTGTAGAAACATATAGTATAATATAATTTTCCCAATGTCTTTAAACAACCGAGAGATCAATAATTATAATAAAAATTTATAAAGGGATAAATACCCGAAATGGCCGTCAGAGATAAATACCTGAAATGGTCTGTCGTCATTCAACATCGGGTGCTACTACTGAAGACAAGTTTTTACCTACTGTTCAATATTAAAATGTGCATCAAGGTGGTAGGTTTTAAAAAAATGGTCAGATGTCCACACGGCAGAGATTTTAATTTAGATCATGATCATGCCAACTATATATATATATTGTCTAATTTGTGTGTTTTGAACCATGAACATTAACTATCATTAGTTGCAAATCACTTGAAACGATTTGATTAGATGCCACAACTAACAAAAAACATGATGAATTCTCAAGGAACTAAAAAAATCAAATATCGATCTCGCCTATCATTAAAAAGCATAAACAATAATAACTACAAAATACAATGAAAATACTGAATATTACACAGGGAAAGAGTTGAGACAAAAAGATTCACAGCTCTTTAAAATTTAGACTCCTTTAAGATTAATGTACAAGATCTTCTTTCAAATAGTATTAATGCACAGACACAGGTAGCATAGATAATAAATAACTGACATTCGATGAAGGTGATTGTTGCTATGCTCTAAATGTATTAGACTGATCACCACGAGTAGCCACTCATGATTCACCTATAAATATACGCTGAAGGTGATTGTTGCTATGCTCTAAATGTATTAGACTGATCACCATGAGTAGTCACTCATGATTCACCTATAAATATACGATGAAGGTGATTGTTGCTATGCTCTAAATGTATTAGACTGATCACCATGAGTAGTCACTCATGATTCACCTATAAATATATTTGTTATCAGACGAAGTGTTGTATACACAATTCATAGTGAGTATATAAAAACGCTCAAATAAATTGATAGACTAATTTGTTTTAAAATTTTAAAAATGTGGTTGACTATAGAATTCTTACAAAACCATCATAAACATAAACCCCCTTTAGGATGTTTAGGAAATAGATATCGCTTACAAGATGTAATGCCATTTCAATTTTTTTCTGAATGAAAACAATTTTTAAAAAACTTTCATAATTATATCAGTTTCAAAATAGAATTTTGCTAAAACATTACTGCCACAAAATTACTTTTAAATCAATTGGAACAACCAGGTGGCACTCCTAAAATTCTAGTTCTACTGTTGGGATTATCGCACTGTAGTTGTTTAGCATCCAAAAGTTTTTCTTTTCTAAATCAAACGTAAAATAAAATGCTAAATACTTATACAAGGTTTGTTTACACAGTGAAACTACTCAAACTGTACTTTATAATATAGAAATATTTTACCTAACATTTAACTTGTACTTAGATTTTCATTTTTGAAACAGTTTTAGTTATCATTATTGTTTTATAATTCAATTAAATTTAAAAGTTTTAAGCAACAATTGAATTCAGTAAACGGACCGGCTGTAACAGAGCTATGCTGGTACGTACTTCAAATATTAATTACCAGTCACTTTAAAACTTCTTAAAATATAACTTGAAAATATTTTAAATTGCTGAAAAGATGATAAATTAAAATACTTGACAAAGACCAAAGAGTCATCTCAGAATTTTCTTTTTTACATGATACCCAAAAATAAATTTGAAACAAGAAAAACATAATTTTAAATATTGCTAACTGTAAGTAGTAGTTAAAGCTATGTTAAAAACATCTTGGAAGCATATAAACTCACTATTAAAATTCACTATCTTTATTAATTAATTTTTCACAAATTCCCTCACTACGAATACATTACCAAGTAGCTACATTAAAATATACAGTTAGCTAATAATTTGGATAACCAGTTTGGAATAGTTTAGTATCAAACAACAAAAAAGTTTCTATGTAAAATAACTAGATAGGCACATTGAACAAGTCGCCTCAACATTGTAATTATAAATAAATAACATCTCTGAACAAAAACTTTCTATTTATGTAATGAAGTACATTTTGATTGGAAAACAATCATCTTCAGAGGAAATTACTACAAGACTAATTTAGATGAGTTAGTTTTATAGTAAATTTCCTCATAAGATGATGAATAAGCTTTACAATCGAATAAAATGTGTTTATAAAGATTTTATTTATTTATAATAAAAAATTAAACCACAGTTGCTCCATGTTATCAATCTTGCAATGTTTCAATGTATATGTTACTTGCTAAACCAAAGACATACCTTATTTGAATTTTTTTTAGATTTTAGACTATTTATGCTGCAAAACATTTAATAATTTGTTTAATGTTGTTTAGAACATTTGTAAATCGTGTAATGCTAAAATCTACTCTTTGTTACTATTTTATTAAATTTATAAATATTTTTTTCTTAACAAAACCTATACTAACTGGACCTTTGTAAGTATTTGTAAAGTAGCTATATGTAATTGTAAAAGTAGGGAATTTCAAAAGAACTCGCTATGAAAAATTTCATTTCAAATTTAATCATTTTCATTGAAAATAAATAAATTTACAATGGGAAAACTTTTCGAAGCGTCATTTTAGTTCTCAAGAAGGCTTTAGGATTCTATATTCAATTACATTGAATTTCTTTGTATATTCACACCCCACCTATTGTATAAATGTACATGCCCCAAACCTTTGCAGGTGTGTACTTACTTTAAAACAAATAAATAATGAATTACAAATAAAACAATACAACCTAAAATAAATACAGGGTCATTGAAAACAAAATACCCTTATTTGATATAAATTGAATATTTCGAGGAAAATGTGCAGTTTTCAAGTGGTTTTTGCAACAACATTCTATGGGAAACCCAAATTCAGACCCCGACTCTTTGTGAAAAAACTAAGAAAAGAATATAATACTATAAAAAAAATATATATTTTTTTGGAAAAAATAGTTTTTTCCCATTTGTAATATACATACAGTAATTAAAATTGACCTCTTTCAAAAAAAAAAAAATCAATAATTTTCCAATTTATGTTTATTTATGTCTCAATGGGGTCCTGGACTCAATTGATTCAGATAATTAGAGTTCTACTGTATGTCAATTTATTTTAGCTGTTTTTGTCAATAAACAAAACTTTTCCCCCTTGTAAACATTCTAGTTAGCAATTATTTTGTTCAGCTTCAACTTCATTTTAGCAGAGTGCAATCCGATTGTAAATTCTACAAGTAAATAAGCAAAATAAAAATGCTGTCATTTTTTTGGTGACTAATTTTTTTGTGTTTAAAGTTATACTATATAATTGAAGTTAATATTTACGAGATGGTTTTATACTACAAAAGGTGTAAAAACTATTTTTTTTAAATGGTTTTATATACTAAATGTTCACTACATGGACTAAAAGGTTGATAAAACAAACATTAAATATAAAATAACGACTGGAAACCATTATAAAGTCTCAAGGCACGATACCTTACCAGCCAGCTGAGCTTAGCTTACAATAGTTTCAAAGAAACAACATGATAGCAAGGCTCATACTTGGATCAGTTCACTGATGTTAATCTATAAATAACCCATAGGCAGATCATCAGCAGTCAACATGTTAACCACTATTTATGGTTTTTTACATTTAAAATGATTTGTTCCTTGTTTAGAATGTATTCTTAAGTAACATATGTGAAAGTGAAAATAAATTGAAATTGACTTGTTTTCGTCAAGTATTATTAACTGATAAATTATCCATAAGACATCTACTGTGTATTACTATTTATTGTAGTTATATTTATTTTATCATTTAAATTATTTTTAATCCGAGTTTTTAAACTGTAAGATTTACAATTAATAATTTAATTAAACTGAAAAAATTACCTGTGTATCAACTTCATATGATTTCTAAAGCCGACAAAATGTAAACAGATAATATTTGTGTTTATCGTTATAAACCTTTATACACACAAACTATACAGCACGTCAAAAATGGGATGCAGGTCCTGTATTGTTGTCAAACACTAAAAGTATACAGGCCTTGCTTGTATGTATATATATTGATAGAAGAATACCAGAGTTGCGTGTGATGGTTGGTGTTGGGCAGGGTTGGCATGAAGTGGTGGTTGGTTGGTTGTGATGGGGCATTAAAGTGGGATGGTCCTTCATGATGGTGGACGCAATATTCGTGGTAGTTGTTGAAGAAGTATAGTGCAAGCAGAGTGGACCCTGCAACCGTGTCATACAGTACAGTATTTTAAAATTATTTTAATTTATCCTTTTAAAAGATTTATTGGATTTTGAATAAAACCATTGTAAACTATAAATCGATATTTTAACAATCACTTCAACTTTATCTGATTCAATGAAAAATTGTTACCTAAAATACCTTTTATAGAATATATTCCAAATATAATTAACAGTATATCATAAATATTTATTTAATTATAAAAATATTAAAATTCAAACTTTTCTATTAACCATTGCATTACAAGAAAATACTAATTCCTTTTTCTAATATAATTAAATTACTATCTAAAACTATTGACTTTGCCAAAGGCGACAGAAGAATTTGGATACTAGCAAGCCAATAATGGAATGTAGTGATAAGCAACACTTTGGTGTTATTTATCATAGCAACAACTCAATTTGTAACTAGATAATAATGGCCAATCATTAATACATTTTCTACCAGAGGTATTTACTTATAGAAATAATAGAATTATTGTTAATAACTGTACGAAGGTAGCCCCTAAATAAAGTGGCAACTCAAGTTTTAATTTTCAAATTGCCAAATATTTCCTGATTTTCCCTCTCCAAAGTAAACTTGCATACCTTTTTTTGACTTAGCCACAATAACAATAATGCATAAACTATAACCAATATTAACTTATACGTTAAACATAATTCAAAATGATCTGTAATGATGGTACAAAAAGCAAATAAGAAATTATAAAAACGCATTTGCTTCACAAAAATGTTTGTAATGCAAACATGTACATAATTATTGTGTTAGACACTCATTACTAACATTAAACTGTGGACCCAGTCATCCCAAAACATTATCACCTTCAATTGCCATGTACCACCATCCTTTCCTATCATGAGATGAACAATACAATCATATGAGAAATTTTTTCAAATTAGTAGAGAAATTGAGGTATACACTCGTTTAATTAGTCATATCCCAATAAATTACTTTCGTCATTTAAACTAAAAAATTTCTCAATAACATCATGAATGTTTCTAATTCCCTTGTCAGATATCAGAACAAGTCACCAATTTTAGGTTAGTGTCACAATACACAACCCGCACATAAGCAGCGACGGCGTGTAGTCATTTCTTGCCTGCTCAAATTGTAATAATAAGAACTTCAGTGCGTATCGTGACGAATGCAATTAATTTGTTGTTAACCAAGCTATGTAAGATTGTAATCGCTATGTAAAAATTATGGTAATATGCGTTTTGTGATTAAGAAATGCAACCTTGAATAAACCAAGACTTAATCAGCAAAGGATACATAAATGAAGAATTTTGTTGGCAAAGGCTGTAAAGTAAGCTTAGCTTTTGTCAAAAGCAAGTGAAGTTGTTTATGTTTTGTTCAAATTGTTGAAAATAATTTACTGGTCATTTTAAAATGCGCGCAATTTTTCTTAAGCGTGGTGCTTGTTCTTTAGCAATATATAATTAATCACGTTTTGTGTTGTATTAGCATGTTAAGTTTAATATTTTGTTTGTATACGTTATGGCTCTTGGACATGTTGACGTTGATTCTGATGTGTCAGAAAAATTATAAGTTATTACTACAAAAAGGGTTATTTAGACCTGGTGTGGTCCCATAACTCTATTGATTTGAAAAGTATATCACTTACTAACCTAAAAGACTACTACAACCAATTATAAACAAACAAGAATAACAATTGGTTGGCTTTTTCTTCTTCTGGATGATTTATTTTCAACATAAAGTGAATAGTTTGCTGATGACGTGATTGGATTTTGCTCATTATCAGGTTTTAAATATCATTTATTCTAGTTTTTTAAATATAATTCTGTACTTTTATTTGGTAGTGATTTTACATCTTTCATTCAAGTTTGTAATTTCTAGTCTTCTTGACAGACAGATGTTAAAAAAATTACGTATAGTGCTCACCTCGCTCATCACAGGTCGGGCACCTGTGATATCACAGATGGGATTTTCCACCCCAAAATTGCCGTAAATAACTATAACAAGTTAGCAACTTGTTGCTTATTAGTTTAAAAATTATAGCATCAACTGCAGTGTTTTATCTATGCCAGTGAGTATCCACCTTATTGCAGAAAACGTTTTTTAAATGTTATTTTTAATAAAGAAAAAACTAATTTAATGAATATATGTACTGAAATAAAGAGAGGTGGAAAGCCCATTGCTGAATTAAATTTACCATTTATATTTTACACATTTATAAAGGTCAATTATGCACAGTCTGCAGTGCAGAACAATGTCAGATGATTTAGTGAGCTTATCGTCATGTTGGTCTACATTTCTGGAATATATATGTGTGTGTGTGTGTGTGTGTGTATTATTTCTTGTAAATAACTTTTTCCACCACTAAGTGCAATAATTTTACCTTATGTGACGAAGCACCTTTCGGTCACTTGACCATTGTTGAATCACTGAATTAATTTTCTCTATTTTTCTGCTGTGGATGTTTGGTCCGTGATGTTAGTATTTGTTGACGTCATACGTGTTTCTTCTTGAGCCGCGTGTATAATGTTTTTTAATAGTATGTCATCTGTTGTCTGTAGGTTCATTAAATTGTTGTGTATGTTTGTTTATATTAGATGTGGTATTTTTTTAGTGAGTTTAGTTCTATTGTGTTATTATTTTTTTCAAGTATGGTGAGGTTATTTTCCTAATTTGTTATTTCTTGATTATGTGATATTAGGTGTGCTGCTATATTTGATACTTTTGTATTTTTATTTTTGAATGCTCTGCAATGTTCTTCAAATCTTATTTTAAATGATCTGGCCGTTTTCCCTATGTAAAATGTGTTGCAGTCGTTACATGTAATTTTGTAAATTCCAGATAGGTTATGATTTTCTGTATTTGTTTTGTGGTTTGTGTTATTAAGATATTTTATTATTGTGTTTGTATGTTGGGGTGTAGTGTTCTTTGTTGTATATATATTTATTATTTTTTCTATTTTGTTATTGGTGTATTTATATTTTAGGTAGATTTTTTTAATTTTTGTGTTCAGGTTGTAGTGTTGTGTTGAGGTTAGGATTTTTTGTAAATTTCTTGTATGTTTTTTTATGAGTTGTTTGTTGTATCCATTTTCTATTGCTATTTTTGTAATGTTATCTAATTCTTCATTTAATTTTTATTTGTTATCTTGTGTGTATTTTATTGCTTTATTTATCATGTTCCACACCAAAAAATTAATTCAGTGATTCGACAATGGTCAAGTGACCGAAAGATGTCTCATCACATAAGGTAAAATTATTGCACTTAGAAGTTGCATTTATATATACATAGGAATTTTTGGACTCGATAGGAGACTGACAGACTTACCTAGCGGTAATAGTCCGAAACTACAATCTCTTGAAAATAAATGAAGACACATATAAAAAACACATCATACTATTAAAATATTTTGATCATACAATGATCTTTTTCAATCAAAAAAGAAAAGACTGAAGTGAACCACAGATGTATATAAAAGATTAAATATCCAAATGTCAGATATATAAGGGGAGGACATTACATAACAAATATTGTCTGGCTATATGGCCGCCTACTATATGGACAATGTGCTAAATAATTGAATGTAGGAGTTCTTCGAACGTTTCAGAACAAACCTGATAAAGTAATAATGAATACTGTTAAATGCCTCTTGATATATCAAAAAGAAGTATTATCTCCAAAATTTGAATATTCCAAAAATATCATAGAAAATAAAGATGACTCAAAAACATGAAGAGAGACTTTATCTCCGTCAGAATGCTGTCTTTAATCTGCAGATGGTGAATGAAGAGGACTAAGCCCATCGAGCTAATAATTAGATCAGACAAAAACAGTGCCACGGGCACACTACGTTATGCAGAAAGTATAGTTGATCTAATAAAACCAGTTTCAATATAAGATTTTTTTAATTACAAAGAACCCAATTTACTTCAGATTTTTGCCTAAAAAATATTATATTTAAGTTGTGTATTATTTATGAAAATATTTTATTGATTTGTACATGCAAATGACATTTTTTTTAAATAACCCAATCTACCAATTCTCCTAATTATTTTATAAATTTATGTACAATAAATAAAATTTTTACATGACAACTTGTGACATTTTTCTAAGCTTTACATATTGAATTAAAGATGTATGTTTTATATATTACTAATTCAGACCATCAATAACATTCTATTTACTGTTATCCCACAACATACAAAGGAGTTGCAAAAATAATAAGAAAAATCCAAAGATGATAAAAGCTTTCTTGCTCGGTTCATTAGAAATGACTAACAGTGAAGCAATGACACATTACAAGGCATTGTAAAGAATCTCTATGTTTAGTCCTTGGCTTGTTTATTAAACTCTGAAGTGTATTACAAGTTTGTAATGCAAACATTAACATATGCAAGCAAAATTAATTATTAAATACAAAGAGAGCATTATTTTTATATTCGTCACTGTTATAAAATGCTATTTTTCAGGAAACTTAAGGAACAAATATTATTTTACAACCATCATGGCATATTGATGAAACAGTTAGAATATAACTATTTAAGCAGCTGATGAGAAAAAGTGACCCTCCAGAAATATCAAAATTGGCAGAAAACTGATGTGATACATTTTTATTCTACATACGGCACTAAGTAAGACAACTAAATAACTAAATTACAATTACAACTAGATTGTGTACAATTTCCCCAAGGTTGTTCTCGTATAAGGCCATTTCTTAGAAATGCTGAAAAATACAGAGTAAACAAAAGTGTTCAGTGGTAGCTAACATGTTACAAATCTAAACAAATGGCTTTTAGCCACAGTTTTGTGCAATTCGGCTATCAAAGTGCACTAAGGTTTGTTTAGTATGGCTAACTAAAGGTGGTAATAGAAAGAAAACCTGAAATAAAAGTTACAGTTTATTAAAAATTTAAGAGCCAAACTTCATGGTTTTTTTTTTCAGAATGTCTTATACATGAAGTAGGGCACACTCTTATTTTTATTTAACAGACTGGCAGCACTCCTCTTGTCTTCCACTGAAAACTTCCTCAAAATGAAACTTAAACTTCTTCTGAATAATATATGAAAAACTGTTTTTAGTCTGTCATATAATCTGAATAATTTTTGTATTACTTGCCATAATGATTAAATATATCATGACTGTTTAAAGATGATACTATACTACTTATACTTAGTATGATACTATACTATATTATACTTTGAACATCATTATTGACCATTGTCAACTTCTTGGGCAACCTTCCTAAGCCAAAATAAACAAAAAAAATACTGTAGGCTGATATAATTAACTAATTTATACGTATGCATTCAATTTCACTCATGTAACAAAGTAGTATTAATAGCAAATTGCCATTAAAAAATAAACATCAACTATTATGTAAAAAAATTAACAAATAACTTTTATGTAACATTAATAAAACACTATTTATATAATATCATTTTAATAAATTTATTTATGGCGTTTTAAAATAAAAATCACTTTCATGTTATCTTCATCTATAAAACTCTTGACTTCGACGTCATTAAAATTAAATGCAAGAGAAAATATAGCAAAGTTTGAATTTATTTTAAGTACACATATTGTATTCAAAAAATTTAGGCTTAAAATTATACACTATATAACATAAATACATCATTTACAAAATATAAATCAGATAAAGTTGTGTTAAAACATCGACCTTTTAACTTTTTATAAGACAAGAGAGAAAATAATAATAATCAATAAAATTAATATCAAACACTAGGATTTAAAAAAAAAAACTGTTAAATTTTTTTTTTACAGAAATATAATAATATTGTGTTATATAATTTTTAAATTAATTGATCTTTATAGATTAGGGAAATTTATTTATCATTTCTTTGGTTGTAAAGTTCTGGTTATAATAGAACAAAAAATTTTATGAAATAAAATTTTATTTAACTGATTTTTTTATATAAATTCTTGCACTTTATTCATGATATAGAGATACGAACGTTCATATACTATTAATTTGTAAAAACAAAACTATTCAGGAATTTTCTTTTTAACATACTTGATGCAAAAACCGGTCATCATAATAGTCAATTTTTTCAAGAAAACAAAAATTCAACAACTTGAATATAAACTGAAATTTAGAAATTCTAAATTGCTTGTTGAGGCATAACAAAAAACAGAGTAACTAGAATTTTTTTGAAACAGAAATTTCCTAGAATTTTGGCTAAAAAATTACCTACTCAAGTAAATTGCAGCAAAAGTTTATTTAATAAGTTTAATTCTCCTGTAAGTAATAACATGTAACAATAACTCAAACAAATTTCTTTCACAATTAAAAATAATAATAGACAGAAAACACCTAATGAAAATACAACAAAAACATCATGCAAAAATATTTTAAAAATATTAGATCATGCTTTAAATATTTCAATCACAATTATATCTTTCAAATCTACTAATGTATTGTATTTAATTATAATGAGATACAGATATTTTTACAGCTTTCTTCAAAATCCAATACATAAAAAAATAAATACTTTTACTCCTCATTCAAATTTTTGAAAAAGAGCTCTTTTAATCTCAGTAAAACATTTTTTCAACTTTAGTAATATTTTTTAAAATTACACTCAAAACAGTCCTGTTTAAAGATTGTTTAATCTACATTAAGCCTCATCCCGATGTATGATAATGTATTTGCAATACCTCTTCTAAAATTAAGAAAATTTAACAAAAGCAACAGACCTATTATATTTTATAACTTCTTAAACCTAAATTAAAATAATAATTAAATATACTCGAAGCTTCTGCATATTTTGTAAAAACGTATTTTTTAAAAACAAATTTTCACAAACCTAAAGTATTTTGGGAAAAAAAATATTTTCCTCAGCCAATCCTTGAATCTTTGGTTGAAATTTTCTAAAATAGTCTACTACTAACCTCGACCTCCTTGGTGGTGATCGCTTCCGTTCACCACCACCTCCTCTTCGTGATCTTCCATTTGACATTTCTACAATTATATGAGTTCCACAGCAACGTCTAAAAGTATAAAATTATTTTGTAAAAATATAATGCTTACTGAAAAGTCAATTTTTCAACATAACACTTTAATCAAATAATTTTCAAGAATGTTAACTTACGTTCCATCTAATCCACGAACAGCATCCTCAGCATCTCTAGGGTCTTCAAATTCTACAAAAGCAAATCCTGGAGGATTTCGTGCTACCCATACATTACGCAGTGGTCCATATTTTGAGAAAATATCTTCAAGTTCATTTTTTGATGCATTGTTACCAAGATTTCCAACATAGACTTTGCAGGCTGGGTCCCATTCACGATGTCGGCTCATTTTTACTAAACAAAAAAAGGTCTGGTTAACAATGTTTACAAAAAATTGTGTAGTAATATTATAAATTGGTGTTGAATTAGTTTATTAATAACTTATGCCTTTGATAAAGGATAGATTTATCTGGAAATTCAACTTTTCAGATTGATAACTGTCCGTCAGAAGAAAATAATAACAGACTTCAATCAAATTGATGTAGTTCACGTGTAAAGTACTAAGAGCTTTGCATTAGTTTACCAGGATGATTAAATTGACAATGAGTGTAAAATGCGGGAATTACCGTGCTCACAGGTTCCCGTGCGCACCACGCAAGTTATTGTGTCATTCCATTGCTTCGAGAACGACAAGCATTTGTTCACATTGTGTAACAAATTTGGCCTGTCTCCTGTGAAGTTTTAGTTTTAAAGAGATGCCTTTTGATTTGCTGTAGTACATTCTAACATCTGAATTATTTTCATACAATTTCTCTAATATTTTGTATGTTATATTAAAAATAATAGCTACTTCGACACCCAGACAAAATCCTACAAATATTAATGATAGGAAAACAAGTGACAACAGCAATTATGACCTGAGTCGGAAGAAGTGACAATTAGGACAAAGCAGATTCTTCCAATCCTACATAATCTCCTTTTATGCGAAGATTTTGCCGATTTGGGTTTACTGCTGAAAATAGATTCAAAATAAACCATACTACTGGAAACAATAAACCATTCTTGGTTTACCCTGTTAGTTGATGAAATTGTTTGGAGAATATTGTTCAAGAAACTAATAAATATGCATTTCAATTATATAACTCGTCTATGACTGAATATTCTAGGTACTGAAAAGACTTGAGTGTACCTGAACTTAAAATATTTATAGGTTTGTTGCTTCATATGGGAGCTATAAGACCAGGACTACTGGAAGACATCCCAATTATTTGACTTGAAATATTCCCGAGAACAAATGAGTAGATACATATTTATTTAATTATGGGGGGGGGGTCTACTTTTCAAGAAAGGAAGAACCAGAGGGAGAAGAATCAGATTGAAGAAAGTACAGTTTCTGGTTGATTATGTGGTAATTATTAAGAACAGCGACTACCGCTCCTATTGGTAAAATTTTTTCCTGGTCAATTTGACCTTGCTGAACACGAAACTGAAGTTTTTTTTTTTTACTGCAAACACATTATTTTAAAAAATAACCTAGCCTGACCTAATTAAAACAAACCTGGAACAAGGTCAAACCTATCAGGAAAACAATTTTCCCGATCGGAGCATTAGTAAGCATTAAAGTAAGGTCAGGTTAGGTTACTTTTTTTATGTAAATATGTTTGCATTAAATAAAAACTTCAGATTTGTGTTCCGCAAAATCAAATTGATCAGGAAAAAAATTGTTTCTACCGGAGCGGTAGTCACTGATCTTAATCATTACCCATTATTTTAAACAGAAAAATGAGTGATATATATATTAACCATGCAAAGAACTTGAGAGTATGGTCCTGTGGGAAAGGCGTTTGCTAATTCCACAATATGTTGTAAAGAGCGGGTGCCACAAATAGGCCATAAAACTATGCTAGCTTTGTGAACCTTACGGCATTATGATTCAATTTGCAAAGTACTCTGGGATGCAAGAGGGTGTTAGGGGAGGGGGAGGACCATACCTCAAATGTTATGCATCCGATAGTAGGAAAACTTAATGTAGTCACTCATTATGAACAAACTCAATACAAATAAAAAATGCTTTAATTCTATTAAATTATTTATAGGTTACAACATTTAGAGATATGGTATAGTCTTTAATAGTGTTCAAAGAATAATTTTTACAAAAGAAATTATTTCCAGAATAATTTTTAACTCGTCATTAAAAATAAAAATTTTAATGAAGTAAAAAAACCCACAATCACTGATTCAACAAATCATATCACACTGGTAAATATCAAGTTACGTAGACTGATTTACTACACAATGGTAAATAGAATTATAAATATGTATCAACTCATTTATCAACAGTTAAAATACACAAAACAACATACTTTACAGTTTCAAATGAAACTTTAACAAGTCAAACTACATCAAAATTAATTTAACGTTAAAAGTAACAAATTTTAGCTTATTCAATATCAATAAACATAATAAAGAGGTTAAACATTATAGTAAGACCTAATAGGAAGATATTATAAGAATGTCCCTTTGATCATAATTGAAACAGTGATATATAAACGACAGACAGACATTTGATCAAACTAAGGTAATATTTCAGCAAGAGGGTTTGAAGCAGAAAATATTTATTAAAAAAAAATTGAATTAAATAAAACTAAAAAAAAAAACAGTTAATGGCCAATGCTGGTAACCATAAAAAGCCATATTGTGCTGATTTAAATACTCAAAATCATAAAGTTAACATTTTGTTAAAATTTCAACATAAACATAACCTACCCTTCATGAAAAAATGAAAATGTAAAAAAAAAACTGGGACATAAACCTTGGATATCAGATGAATAAGCATATCAACTAAGATACAAAAAAGGATTTACAAAAATATTTGTTTGTTGAAAATAAATTCATTGGTTGAAAATGACAGAAAAATGAACCAAATGATATACTTAGCATTTCTCATAAGTTACACTTTTTTTAAAATCCGTGTGTTGGTGGGAAATGTTTGGGAGTCGCAAGAAATTTGTATCTGGGAGTAGTGGCAACACTGTTTACTGATTGCAACAAAATTAAAATTCAACTTGAATGACAATAAAATGAGTGAAAATGTTTTTTCTCGGAGTCACATGCAAAATGTGAATGTAGAGTTAGCGTGACGTCACGAAACATTTGTATCACTCCGCGCCCATTCACAACTTATGCCTCCGCAGAGATATCATCCATTTTAGTGGTTTTGAACAATGTTCCAAAATATCCTATGTGTCCATGCTTTTAAATAACTACCAAATTATTATTACTTATTAATTAAAGAAATGAAAAAGAGATTAGATAATAATTTAATTAAAACTTTTACAGTTTATCTCTGTTACAGTATAAATTCAATGTTTAGGTTTTCAATCTAATTGAAGTTGGAAGTCCGTATATTTGTAACTTCTTTTCAGTTGCAATTGTGCAGTAATAACATAGTTTGTCAACATTATTCAACAATATAAATTATCACTATTCTTTGATCAACTTATTTCAATAATATGAAGTATTTTTTTTTTTCAATTTTGAAGGTAGTTGTGTAAAACTAACTGAAGATAAAAGTCCGCCTATTTTTAAATATTAGCCTAATTTTATGTACGATTATAGGTATCGTATTGCGAAAAATATTAGATATGTGAATACTCGTATTTACTTTTAACTTTACTTCCATATTTAAAAATTACAAAATTAAACTGTGTTATAAGGAAAGTACTCACTGTTTATGTTTTGAATTTTTAAGGTAGTTGTGCAAAATTAATTGAAGATAAATTAATTATTTAAATTCAGTCTGTTTCCTAATTATTGGAAAACCGTACAAGTGTTCTGTGTCCAGCCACGTGTTTTTGTATGTAATAATTTACTTTATAAGGTTGGCAACACCTTAATTTAGCAACAGAATCCTATATTTGTAGGTCACAGTTGGAACGAGGTGTGTATACATTTTAAATGCAATATTTTCTGTTCTGTGCGTGAAATAGTGTCTGTAAGTGATTGTTTTGTGCGTGAAATAGTGTCTGTGATTATTTGGTCCTTGTAAGTAATTTTACAGCTAAAAATAGGGTAAATTTTTACAGGTCGATATATTTTTACACCTACGATATTTTGGACAATTGTTCAAAACCGTGAAAAAGGACGATATCAACAAGTAATTTTTTAAATTTCTTTAAGGAAAGTTACTTTTTTTCATTTAAAAGTAGGGTATAAAATTTAATAGGTATAAGTTGTTAATGAGCGCGTAGTGATACAAACGTTGCGTGAGGTCACGACTGTAGTTCGTGTTTTAGCAATCTAAACTCTATGTAACAAAACCAAGACTTTAAGATATATTGATAACTATTAATTTTGTTAATGCCAAATAAGGTGAATTTTATAAATCTATATTGAAATATACCTGTTAAGTACAGGATCCTTAACCTCACTTTCAACAGACCACGTTTGTTTACAATTCTCATTATTTCGTATAACCTAGCAATCAGCTGGTGTTTTATCACAGTTCAAGTTCCACCGCCTACTAGACTTTCATTGCCGACCAGAATCTAGGATTCTTTTACTTCAAAGAAGTAGGTTTTACGATCCAGTCACCAGACGAATCTAGACTATTCATCTATGGTTTTAGACTAATTATCTGATTTAGTTACCTGTTGCTAGCATTTCCGTCTTCTCTCAAGTTACACACTTCTTGCAACATGGCTTTCTAGTGCGGCATTCCTGGTTTCTATTCAAGTGTTTTAGCCGATTACATCGGGTTTAAACCGCGTCTGATTATTACCTCGCTTACTGATTATGTTAAGTTAATGTTTTAGATGCGTTCTAACTATGAATTAACGATTTTAGCCGCGATAAAACTGTTTTAAACCGCTTTCTTTGTACAAGTGTAATTTGTTAGGTTAGCCGCGTGGTATTTCATTACACCGCAGACAATTAACTCTTTAACCTCGTGGGTGAACTATCAAGTGTTGATTAAAGCTTTTCTGTTGTGACTATTTGAAGTGCTTTTAACTTTCAATTAATTTTAAATGAGTTTTAGTTTTATGCCATTCTTCGCAAGCTACGGTTCATCACTTCAGGACTTAACCCAGGCCTGGGAAAACCCGCATCATCACCTCTTCAACTACCCTGTATAACTTGGAATGGTAAGTGGCGTAGGCTTAACTTCACTCATAAAATTGAACTATTTCTTATAATTAACGTTTAGTGTCAAATTTAAATTCAGTGTTTTTTTCTTATTAATAAAGCAGACCCCATACTGCTCCAACAAAGCGTGGGTGGTCTTCCGGACGTTTTAGTGTAACCGCTAATGATTTGAACTACCCTATTTTCATTTTCCTTCTTTAGTTTTGCTACCAAAACTATACATGGTCAACACGGGCCGGATAATTTGAATCAAATAAACCATAGGATACAGTTCACTGCAAAATTCATCTTAAAAAATTTCCTTAACTAATTTTATTTTCTGTTGTTAAAAATGGCAATTAATACTGATTATTATTTGTCAAAAATTAAATAATATCATTGAGGACCTGGAACAGGTTATTAACATAATTACTGGAAATGATATCCCTACAGGTCTCATTAGCGAAATCCGACGCATCCACGGCAACTTTATTGACACATACGAATATATGGAAAAAAGTTTTGAGCATGAAGTCGCTGAAACCGCAGAAAAGGCTTTTCAATTGAAAGCCAAATTTCAACTTTTGTATTTGCCCATCCTGGCTAAATGTCCAGGCATTATAAAATCTGAAGAAAAGGAAATTTCATCGGCTAACCTCACAAATAATTGCATCAGTCTGCCAAGCCTACAAGTACCCACTTTCTCAGGCAATAACAGTGAATGGACAGACTTTATCACTATGTTTGACTCTATGATCCACTCTAATGCAAATCTGACCGCAGTACAAAAATTTCAGTACTTAAAATCAACTTTAAAAGACGATGCCTTAGCAATCATTACCGGCTTAACAATTTCAGACAATAATTATGCAATAGCTTACAACGCTCTAAGAAACCGCTATGCCAACCCACGCAGGCTAGCCGATCATTACTTCAAACAGATTCAAGAGTTCAAATCAATGCAAACCGCTTCGCACTCAGAACTCAACCGCTTTCTAACCGCACACTCTAACGCAGTATGTGCCTTGAAGGCCATTAACTTACCGGACTTGGCAGATTTTCTGTTGTTTCAAATGGCAGTTAATAATTTAGATCCGAAGACTCGTCTTAATTTTGAAACCAGGCTAGGCACCAACACTATGCCTACTTACCGCAGTTTGAATGATTTTGTAACTGAACAAGCTAGGGCAATGGAATTGCTCAACCAGCCTTCGACCTCAACCGCAGCTAGCACAAGCCAACAACCTCGAGTATTGGTGTCTTCTTTACATGAACCTGACCTAATTAATGAGTCATATCCAAACGCTGACCCACTTAACATTAATTCAAGTGGCGACTTAAATCAGGGCATTAACCCTCAACCACCTCAGTTTAAGCCAGTGCAAAATATACCTCAACCTCGCACTTTTCAGGCAAGGCCTGCCATGCAGAGTCCTATTCGACCGCAGACAGTGACGCGACCAACCATCTCACCAGTTTCTAACAGGCCGGGTCAATCAGTGTTTAGACACCGACTACCTCCATTTCACATGGCTCAAGCCAACGTATCAACCACTCATGCCGGGAAATGTATTTACTGTGACTCGGACCACATCATATTCCACTGCAATGCGTTCTTGGATTTAACTGTGCCTGAACGGAAAAGGGCCATTAACCAGTTACAACGTTGCTTCAACTGTCTTGGCTCACATTTTCAGTCCAAATGCAAATCAGTCAAACACTGCAAACACTGTGGGGATCCGCATCACACATTGTTACATGACCCCGCTCCTTCACGACATTGACTAATTCAACCGCGACACCCCAGTTCGACAGTCAAACATCAACTTGCTATTAAATCACAACCGCACGCTCTTTCTTGTAAAATTCATTCCTCTCTTGCCTTGTTGGGCACCGCACAGGTCATCATTCAAGACCATTTCGGTCAACCGCTTCTTTTCAGAGCCATCATTGACCCAGGCAGTCAAATCTCTGCTATAACTAAACATGCTAGTACACTGTTGAACTTACCCGCTCGGAAATCAAATCTTTCATTGATTGGTGTCGCATCCAAGACAACCCGCATATCTGAATATGTCACTTTACAAATTTTCTCGAGGCATGACCAGAGTGTCTTGCTTACCGCAGAAGCTGCTGTACTTCAGCACATTACTGACCCGCTTCCATCAACTGCTCTGGCACCAAACATACGTGCCCATTATACGAACTTACCGCTAGCTGATCCGCATTTCGATACACCTTCAAGTGTCGACATCATCCTAGGCGCTGACATTTTCACACAGATTCTCACGAATGGACCTCGCACCATTATCCAAGGGCAACCCTCAGCACTTAACACTAGGTTAGGTTGGGTCATCATGGGATCTATACCCTACAGTATGCCTCATCAACCGCGCGCATTTATCACTACCTTAGAGTCAATTGATGACAACATGCGACGGTTTTGGGAAGTCGAAGAAGTCACAAATGTGAATCACCTCAGCCCCGAAGATCAACTGTGTGAAGAACTGTTCGCAACCACTACTGATCGTGACGCAACGGGAAGATATATCGTAGCACTCCCATTTAAGCCGGAAGCTATCCCGCTCAAGTCTAACCGTAACACTGTTCTGGCTAGTTATCATGCGTTAGAAAAACGGTTAAACCGCCAGCCTGAGGTAGCCATACAATATCATCAGTTTATGGCCGAGTATATCGCTCTAGGGCACATGTACCCCGCCCTCAAGGCTTCTGACTATCTTATTCCGCACCATTGCGTATTTAAGACCACCAGCTCTACTACTAAGCTTAGAGTGGTATTCAACGCGTCATCACCTGATTGCCACGCAAACACCCTGAACCAGCAAATGTTATCCGGTCCTAAACTGCAAAAGGACTTGGCTAATTTAATCATCTCTTTCCGTTTATATACTTACGCTGTCTGCACCGACATCAAGATGATGTACCGTCAAATTTTGGTCCGACCTGAGGATCGTTCTTACCAACACATACTTTACCGGGCTTCACCTCAATCACCGTTAATCGAGTATGAACTTGCTACGGTCACCTATGGCCTAACCCCTTCCGCTTACTTAGCTCTGCGAACGCTGGAACAACTAGTAAAGGATGAGGGAACCCGCTATCCTACAGCCTCCGAAGCAATCCTTCATCAGACCTACGTAGATGACGTCGTCGCTGGAGCTGACACGCCCGAAGCCGCTAAGACGTTAATACAAGAACTTATCGACATTTTCGCTCGCGCAGGCCTGGAACTCAGAAAATGGTCGTCAAATGAACCCTCGCTACTCGCAACGCTACCTTCCTCTCACTTGGAAAATCCGCTGTTGTTTCAAGACGAATCCGCTGCAATTAAAATATTGGGTTTGCAATGGAACCCTTCGTCAGACTCGTTCTCGTATCAAACTCAAACTTTTACGCTGGTGCCCACAAAACGCACCATCTTGTCCTATGTCGCACGCACTTTTGACCCGCTTGGCTTCTTAACGCCTATTACCTTTTGGATTAAGTCTTTTCTTAAACGCTTGTGGTTGGAGAAACTGGACTGGGACCAGCCTCTGCCAACCCCTCTGCTCGATCAATGGGACAGCTTCATTGTCCACTTCGCTTGTTTGTCTGCTATTCAAATTCCTCGCCATGTAGGCACGCGATCAGCCAGTCATCGCATCGTTGGGTTTTGTGATGGTTCCGAATCAGGCTATGCTGCTTCTATCTATTTGAGATCTGAGCTTAACGGGGCCGTCAACACCAGCCTGTTGAAAGCTAAAAGTAAGGTAGCCCCTGTTAAATTGCTTACCATACCTCGTTTGGAACTTTGCGGCGCAGTACTGCTGGCTAAGTTATACAAATCAATTCAACCCGCTCTTGATTTCATTCCAATCGCTAACACTCTCTTCTTTACTGATTCTGAGATAGTACTTCATTGGATTCAGACCCCGCCTCATCAATTGAAAACTTTCGTAGCCAACCGCATCACTGAGATTGTTTCAAGCACACAAATGGATCAATGGTTCCACGTCTCGACTAATGACAACCCCGCAGACGTTGCTTCTCGCGGTTGTCTGCCTGATCAACTTGCCACACACCCGCTTTGGTGGCATGGACCTCCATGGTTATTGCTCTCTCCTACCACTTGGGATCTCACACGACCTAAAGGAACTAACCCAGATCAGACGGAAACAAAGGTTGAAGCTAAAGTTCATTGCACGACTGTTCAAGAACCCAACCGTCTCTTGGAAATGATCGAACAACATTCAAACTTAACCACCCTTCATCATGTCTATGCATACGTATTACGTTTCATTAACAATTGTCGTAACAAGTTCCAAGTTACCAGCCATCCCCACAACACTCGTTAGAAGGCGAAGCTCGCAGTGATCAAAACCACTGCCCTTAAACCCACTCTCCAACCGCTTTCAGTGCAAGAACTTGGTAACGCAAAGACTTTGTGCGTTAAATTGGTACAAACCCATGCATTCTCTGACGCCTTGAAAAGACTTCAAGCTGGTATCCGCGTCAACGACAACTTACGCAGCTTAACACCATTTGTCGACCCCTCTGGCTTGATCAGGGTGGGCGGTAGACTTGATCATTCGTCTCTGAGTTATGACTCTAAACACCCGCTTCTGTTACCGAAACGCCATCATTACGTCAACCTCATTTGTGACCACTATCATAAACTGGCATTGCATGCCGGACCTCGTACCACTCAAGCCTTGATCAACAGTGAGTTTTGGATCATAGCTTTACGCTCTTTACTTCGACAACGCATCCATGCGTGCATTCGCTGTTTTCGCTTACAAACTAAACCGCAACAGCCTATAATGGCCTCATTACCATCGTCAAGAGTTACACCGTCGCCTCCCTTCTATAGAGTCGGAGTAGATTTTGCAGGACCCTTTGATACCAAGGCCAACCACCTGCGAACCTCTAAGCTATTAAAAGCTTATCTATGTTTGTTTGTATGTATGACAACCAAAGCAGTTCACCTGGAACTCGTAACTGACTTATCTACGGACGCTTTCTTCGCCGCATTTCATCGCTTCACCTCCAGAAGAGGTCTGCCCTCAGAGGTTTATTCTGACAACGGCACGAACTTTACAGGCGCTGCCAATCGACTTGATGAGGTTTACAAATTTCTTGACCGCTCTAATTCTCATATCAAACGTAAACTAGCTGATCAACGCATCATATGGCATTTCAATCCTCCGGCCGCTCCTCATTTTGGGGGACTGTGGGAAGCCGCTGTCAAATCTACCAAGTCATTGCTACACCGCACTGTGGGTAACAACATGTTAACGGCTGAAGAGCTATCCACCTTGTTCATAAGGATAGAGGCTATTTTGAATAGCCGCCCTATTTTCGAAACATCTCCAGACCCCAACGAAGGATCGTCCTTTCTTACTCCCGGACACTTCTTAATTGGACGTCCGTTGCTATCGCTTCCTGAAGAATGTTATACTGAACCTCCGCTTAAATCAAGATGGTCAATGCTACAGCAAATGTCCAACCGCTTCTGGAAAACTTGGTCCACCCAATACCTACACACACAAATTCAACGGCACAAGTGGAATAAGGACTCGGCGCCACTCAAGGAGAATCAAATCGTCTTCATAACTGGTGAACATTCGAACCCTCTTCATTGGCCTATGGGTCGGATCCTCAAATTGCATCCAGGAACAGACCACGTCGATAGGGTAGCTACTGTCAAGACTGCACATGGACAACTGAAGAGACCAGTCAACAAGCTCGTCGGCTTTCCGCTTCATCATTAGTTCTTCACCGCTTTCCTGCAGGTTCTTTCTTCGGCGCTCTTGCCCCTTTTGTTTCTTTTGGTTTTCTTCGTTTTCCCTGCCACTTTTTTCTCTTCGGCACCCTCGGTTTCCGGTGCTTTAGTGGTTCTTCGCCCCCTACCCACCTGGCGGATTAAAAACATTCGTTTTGGTGGGCGGTATGTTAAGTACAGGATCCTTAACCTCACTTTCAACAGACCACGTTTGTTTACAATTCTCATTATTTCGTATAACCTAGCAATCAGCTGGTGTTTTATCACAGTTCAAGTTCCACCGCCTACTAGACTTTCATTGCCGACCAGAATCTAGGATTCTTTTACTTCAAAGAAGTAGGTTTTACGATCCAGTCACCAGACGAATCTAGACTATTCATCTATGGTTTTAGACTAATTATCTGATTTAGTTACCTGTTGCTAGCATTTCCGTCTTCTCTCAAGTTACACACTTCTTGCAACATGGCTTTCTAGTGCGGCATTCCTGGTTTCTATTCAAGTGTTTTAGCCGATTACATCGGGTTTAAACCGCGTCTGATTATTACCTCGCTTACTGATTATGTTAAGTTAATGTTTTAGATGCGTTCTAACTATGAATTAACGATTTTAGCCGCGATAAAACTGTTTTAAACCGCTTTCTTTGTACAAGTGTAATTTGTTAGGTTAGCCGCGTGGTATTTCATTACACCGCAGACAATTAACTCTTTAACCTCGTGGGTGAACTATCAAGTGTTGATTAAAGCTTTTCTGTTGTGACTATTTGAAGTGCTTTTAACTTTCAATTAATTTTAAATGAGTTTTAGTTTTATGCCATTCTTCGCAAGCTACGGTTCATCACTTCAGGACTTAACCCAGGCCTGGGAAAACCCGCATCATCACCTCTTCAACTACCCTGTATAACTTGGAATGGTAAGTGGCGTAGGCTTAACTTCACTCATAAAATTGAACTATTTCTTATAATTAACGTTTAGTGTCAAATTTAAATTCAGTGTTTTTTTCTTATTAATAAAGCAGACCCCATACTGCTCCAACAAAGCGTGGGTGGTCTTCCGGACGTTTTAGTGTAACCGCTAATGATTTGAACTACCCTATTTTCATTTTCCTTCTTTAGTTTTGCTACCAAAACTATACAATACCTATGAAGTATCCAGTCAGGATAGATTTGGTTCTAATTTTATAAATGTAACCAATTAGGTAATGTATAAAATTAAAACCAAATCTAACCTGACTGGAGGCTTTTTAGGTATATTTTAATATAGGTATAAAGTAATGTATAAATTTGAAACTAAATATATCCTAACTTGAGACTTTAAAAGTATATTTAAATATGTGTATAAAAATTAAGCCAAATATTTGTTTCTCAAATATCTACACACATAAGGTTGCATGACATACCTCGGCCGATGTGTACGACCTTATGCGCAGCACTGTGATGTCACGAAACATTTGTATCACTCCGCGCCCATTCACAACTTATGCCTCCGCTGATAAATTTTTACCCTACTTTTAATTTTAAAAAACTTTTCTCAAAGAAAATAAAAAATTACTTGTGGATATCGTCCTTTTTCGTGGTTTTGAACAATTATCCAAAATATCGTATGTGTCCACGCTTGTAGACATTAACCAAAAATAGGTTTGTGCACAATTTTAATATATCTATTAATATGGTGGTGCAAAGGGTTAAGTTAATGTTGATGTTTTTCCTAAAGTTGTAATTTGTTGGGAGTAAACAGCAAATGTAGTTATTTTGCGAGTTTCAATTTCATAATAATTATGCCAAAAGGGTAATTGTTTAGTTTGCTAAAACGGGCCTATATTTTCATGAAACATTCAGAAACATGTAAAAAGGCTATTTTCATTGAAATTATTTTTTTCTGTGCCTAGAAACATTATTTTTTCTTAAATTAAAGTTGGGTAAAATTTTCAGCGCGGATGTAGAAGTTGTGAATGGGCGCGGAGTGACACAAATGTTTTTTTACGTCACAGTGCTGCGCATAAGGTTGTACGCATCGGGCTCGGTACGTCACGCAACCTTACATGTGTAGATATTTGAGAAACGTTTTGGCTTAATTTTTATACATATATTTCAATATATTATAATATACTTAAAAAGTGTCCAGTCAGGTTAGATTTGGTTTTAATTTTATACACTACCTAAATGGTTACATTTATACAATTAGAACCAAATCTACCCTGACTGGATACCTATATTAAAATATACTTAGAAAGTGTCCAGTCAGGTTAGATTTGGTTTTAATTTTATACATTACCTAAACGGTTACATTTATACCATTAGAACCAAATCTATACTGACTGTATACTTCATATTTTATACTTTTATTTTGGTTAATTCATTAAAATTATGCCAAAACGTAATGCTACACGTTATCCAAGTGTAACGGTTGTATATTTGTGATGTCGTGTATCCCTCCGCGAGGCAGCCTGCCTATTCACAACTGCTACATCCGCGCTGAAAATTTTACCCAACTTTAATTTAAGAAAAAATAATGGTTGAAATGCAGTAGCTCGGCACCATACGATATTTTGGGAAATTGTTCAAAACCACCAAATTGGACAATATCCACAAGAAATTTTTTTCTTTTGACCTTGGAAAGTTAATTTTTTTTCAATTTAAATTAGGGTAAAAAATATTGCGCGAAGGTAGAAATTGTGAATAGGCGCGGCGTATACAAATGTATCGCGACGTCACAACTGTACTGACGTACCACACACACCTTTTGTTGTTGCTCAGAGTAGGCAAAAAAATTATAAAATTTCTGCATATCTTCCTATTTTGTGGTTTTGAACAATTCCCAAAATATCATAGGTTCGTTCATTTCATTGATTATACATCACGCTAACTTTACATACATACCTTTTGTTCACACACCTTATACATTTATTACATTAAAATCACGCACAAACCAGAAAACTACTTACTACGACGAAACAAACACTTAAAGACACTAAACTGAAAATATTTCATTAAAAATTATCACACTTAAAGACACTTAACTGAAAATATTTCATTAAAAATTATCACACCTCACTCCAAAAGTGGCCTACAGAAATAAGATTCTGCCACTAAATTAAGGTAGTGCAGCCAACCTTCTAAAGTAAATTATTATGTACAAAACAAGTGACCGGACACAGAAGTAAAGTTAAAAATAAATACGTACTTAAATTTACTAAATTTTAAGTTGAGATAGTCATAAACTAGTGTTTAAGTGATTAATAAGATTCACCGAACGAAATGTACTACAAAATTCAAGAAAATATGAGAAGTCACACACTTAATATTTTTCTCACTATGATACTTATAATTATACATATAATTACACCAACAATTAAAAATAGACGGACTTTTATTTTCAGTTTGTATTTAAAAACTACCTTCAAAATTGAAAACATTAAACAGCGATTATTGAAAACATAATACTTCATATTGTTGAATTAAATAGATGAAAAAATCCTTAATACGGAATACTTCTATTACAATTATAGTAAAACACTGTAACTTTGAAGTATTAATGTTATAAAATTAATGAATTATAAAAAAATTATAGGAATGATATTTTATATTGTAAAAAAAGTCAAATTATTACATAAATACTAGTGATATACCAAAAAGTAATGTGAAAATCGAAATTAATGTAACATATCGATATATCAGAACACAAACGTGGGGGGGTCTTGTAAACATCACGTCGCAGTAACTTAAGAATCATAGAGCCATACGTTGTCAGCATTATTTATGGTATTTATAAAAGTGTATTATCTCGTAGGGTGAATTCTGTTTTTGTTATTGAAGCCAGGGAAATATTTAAAACTTCCATTTCATTCCGAATAGGATTAATAAAGCTATTTTATAGAATACAAAAGTATTTTAAATGTTAATTTGCTTAGCCAAGGAAAAGACAATTTAACAATGGCGTAGACAAAAAAAATTGTTTAAAAAATTAAAATTAATTTAATAAAAAGGTACCTTTCAAAGCCACAACAAAAAAATTATATATAAAAAAAGTTTAAGGATATGCCAATGAATGGTTTCATTCCCTATCGCACAATAACCCCAGGAAATAAAATCACAATTTCTTGCTTTACATTTGAACACCTGCTTTCAACATTTGTAGATATTTGCATCTTCTATGGAACCAATCCATAGAATAATAACTTGAAATGTGTAGTTCATTACGTTCGGCGAATCTTATTTAATGTATAAATTATTATTTATACCAATTAAGTAACTAATTTTTTATTAATCATTTAAACAATAGTTTATAACTATCCGAACTTTAATAGTAAATTATACTAAACAATTATAAATATTTATATACTTGCCTATAGTAGCACTTGTATCCAAACTTTAAATTTTGTAAATTTGTTACAACTTATTTACAAAACAAATTTACTAAATTTAAAGTTTGGATAGGCATAAACTATTGTGATTAATTAAAATTCACCGAACGTAATGGACTACAAATTCAAGAATATATTCAATGTTTAGGTTTTCAATCTCAATGGTAGTTGTTTCATACTAATAGAAGTTAAAAGTCCGTATATTTGTAACTTCTTTCCAGCAGATATTATGATGAAATAACATCGTTTGTCAACATTTTATAAACATATAAAGTACTATTATTCTTTCATCAACTTATTTCAACAATACGAAGTACTATGTTTTCATTAATTACTGTATATGTTTTTAATTTTGAAGGTAGTTGTGTAATACAAACTTAAAAGAAAAGTCTGTCTATTTTTAATTGTTGGCGTAATTATATGTACAATTATAAGTATCATATTGCAAAATATATCAAGTGTCGTACAACAAATGTTCTTTGTCCGATCACATGTTTTGTACATAATAATTTACTTTAGAAGGTTGGCTACACTACCTTAATTTAGCGGCAAAACGTTATTTCTGTAAGCCACTGTTAGAATGATGTATGTGAAGATTTTTAATGAAATATTTTCAGTCTTGTGCGTGATATAGTGTCTTTAAGTGTTTGTTTAGTCCTAGTAAGTAGTTTTCTGGCTTACTATCGCAAAAAAATTGGTTTGTGTGTGATTTTAATAAATGAATTGGGTATTGTAATAAATGTATAAGGTATGTGGTGCAAACAGTTATTTAACAGTGATGTTCATAATTTTGTGGGAATAAACAGCAAGTGTGGTAATTTTACGAATTACTGATTCCTAATAATTACGCCAAAAGCATAACAATGTGTTATAAATAGTTTTTCTCCGACTCACAACAAAAGGTATGTATGTATGTTTAGTTAGCGTGACGTCAAGATACATTTGTATCACTCCGCGCCTATTCACAATTTCTACCTCTGCGCAATATTTTTTACCCTACTTTAAATTGAAAAAAAGTAACTTTCCAAGGTCAAAAAAAAATTAATTTCTCGTGGATATCGTCGAATTTGGTAGTTTTTCAAAATTTCCAACAATAACCTACGACGCCAAACTTCAGCATTTTTACCAAAATAATGTTTCTAGGCACAGAAAAAAATAATTTCAATAAAAATAGCCTTTTTACATGTTTCCAAAATAATGTTTCTAGGCACAGAAAAAAATCATTTCAATAAAAATAGCCTTTTTACATGTTTCTGAATGTTTCATGAAAATATTGGCCCGGTTTAGCAAACTAAACAATTACCGGACAATTTTCCAAACTATCGTAGGTGGCCGCGCTTATAAACAACTACCATAATTATTTGCAAACTTAAACAATAGTCGCTCACTATACTTGGCAAAACATGCCAGAGAAAGCAGATTTCATAAGACCTATAAATAAACTCATCAAGTAATCAAAGATATTAACAAATTTCTAAAGAATTCCCAGAAAATCTGAAAATAAGTAGAATAAATCATTAAAATAAGGATAAGTACGAAAATACACTCTAAAATCAAATTGCATACTTCATAACTTAACATGGAATTCGGGACAGAACAAAATTATTGATTTGCAACAAGAATGAAACAAACTAATAACAGTTTTCTATTAAATATCTTGTTAATATTTATTTAGTAAATAAATGAAAATATAAATCCTCTTTAACTTACCAGTACTGATATAACTTTCACTACTGTAAATGCAAACGATGAAATCAAAAACTTGTAACGACTTAGATGCACAAGCCAACAAGCCTGAGTACAAAGAACTAAAATGGCGGAAGAAGACCAAAACGAATAAGATTTATTACGCCCTGGATAGGGTTTGCCGGTGGTAATGGGTTCACTTTTTTTTTACGCCTTTTATACCTCTGGATTTCTATTGCGTTAAGTTCAATACAATAAATTTGTCTTATTATTTTGAATTACATTCCTTTAATTAAAATAATTAAAGAATTAGTTTAAATACTTGTTTCATTTCTTACAGACGAATGAATGTTTTTCCTATATGTGTATCAACAAATGTATTTATGAACATATTTTGACAAACATATGTTAATTGAAAACACAGTCCACAAAGTTTATAATATCAACAATATTTGGTAAAATTAATTTCTATAATTTTAAATAGACGTTTTGGTATTTTTAAAGAATGATAAGTTTTTTGAAAAAATACACTCAACTTATTTGCACCTTCAAAATTCTACATATGAAAGTACGTTTTATAATATAATATATTTTAAATTGATAATCATTGATAGAATCCAAAATACTTTACACAAATTATTATTATTATTATTGTTATTACTAAATTAAAACTAAAAATAATATATTTTAAAAAGGGAAATAGGTTTACTCTTGCGAATATAAAGGGTTAATATGTGTACTAGAGTTAGTCACGAAATAACAGATACATCATTACTACAAAATATCTGATATCTAAAAGTATAAGCAGCCACTTGTGTTTGATAGCTGTCAAAGTCAAATGTGAAACGCATTATAGAATACCACATGTTTAAAAGTTGTGTCTATTAAGATTAAGATAATGTTCAGGCTTTAGTAGAATTTATTAACGTGGTTATATTTATAACATCATATTATTAGCATACAAAAGACTAAGACTAAGTGATTATAAGCTTAACAAAGTTTACATAATGGTTAGAAAATTGAAATATCACGAACAAAAACTTTTAAAAAAGGTTGATTTTATTTCATGGGAAGTTGACAATAATTTACATGAAGTTAAGGTTATGAGACGTTATTGTATTCAAAAGCGTGAAGAATATACAAAGTAAGACACCAAATGGTAAACTTTTAACTATCGGATTACTTTTTACAAATTTTTAATTTTTGAGATATAGTAAAATTTTAATAATTTAGATTAATATTATCTTAAAATTATTAAAAAGTGTTGACAATAATTGCTTATAAATTAATCTGTAAGTATTTAAATAGGTTTTTAGAGACATAGGCAGAAATGACAGATAATTTTAGCTGGTTTGACAAGCCCTTGGTAAGATTTCCTTTATGCTTCTTTTAGAGAACAGCATTCATTCGGTATGACAAGATTTAGTAATATTCAGGGTAAAAATAGTCTTAATGACGTGGGTTTAAATTTTTTTTTGTTTTTAAATTACTCGTTTTAATGTGTAGAACACGAATATCAACTTTTTTTCTGCGGAAAATATGGAAAGTTACTTTTTTTCACATTTTAAATGTTAGTCTGTAATGGCATGTATAGTGTAAACTAGTCATTGATATTGTTTTAAAAAAAATTAATTTATAATTACTCATTTTAATGTTTAGAACACGAATATTAACATTTCCCCATAGAAAATATGAAAAGTTAATTATTATGCACATTTTTATTGTTAGTCTGTAATAGCTGTATAGCATGAACAGCCGCACAGTAGTTACAGAGCACTGCACTACGCCATAGTCAGTTTATTTTAATACTAAACTTAAAACCTAAATATTTAACTTTTGGTTATAATTTTATACAATATTACTATATACCTACATGAAAATATACCTATAAAGTATCCAGTCAGGATAGATTTGGTTATAGTTTTATACGACATTACTATATAGCCTACCTACATTAAAATATACCTATGAAGTATCAAGTCAAGATAGATTAGGTTATAATTTTATTCTACACTACTATCTACCTATATTAAAGTATACCCACAAAGTATCCAGTCAGAATAGATTTGGTTATAATTTTATACAACATTGCTATCTACCTATATTAAAATATACCTATGACGTATCCAGTCAGGATAAATTTAGTTGTCATTTTCTGCATTGGCAATAAGTCTACAAATTTTTCAAAATTAAAACCAAAATATATCCTGACTGGATACTTCGTAGGTAAACTTTAATATAGGTAGATAGTAATGTTGAATAAAATTATAACCAAATACAGTCGAACCTCTGTATAACGAAGTCGATTATCCAGAGAAAAAATTCGTTGTAGAGAGGTATTCGTTATAGAGAGGTTGTGTTTTAAAGAATGCTCCCACCCCACCTTACGCATATCGCACTACCTGCGGTAATAAAAGGGATACAGTATAATATCGCGAGTGTAGTTAGTGTAATAGGCCAATGTTAATATAGGATAATGTTGTATAAAGTCTCAATTTATTTGAAATTCAAGTTGTTAAAAATGTTTTATTGATGTTTCTTCATTGTATTAGATATCCACATTCAATATTTTTCATAGGGTCTACTCTGTACAGGCTATTATGATATGTTATCTAATGCTTATGAAAGCAACATTTGTGCCACGTGTTCTACGAAGCCATAGAGATCGATAATGTAAACGGAGACATAGATAGTACATATGTCATGTCCGAGACTATTTATAGCCGAGATTAGCTGACATATGTTTACTACAACCTTATGTTGACACATTAGGTTTTCGGGCATCCAAGCATTTTGTCAATGACTTATATTTACAATAGTCTGTTCCCACCTCCAGTTGGTTTATTAACTCTAATAGGACAGTTATTGTTTATTCTTGTGTTAGTTCAGAAAGCTTGGTTAATTTTTATGATTGTTGTTTTTACCGGATATTCTGCCGCGTTAAATGGTTCGAACTAAAAAAAAACATTAAAATATAAAAGTTAAAACAAATTAAATCTGTTCATAAAACTTCCTGAATCATTGTTTCAGTTGAAACATCAAAAGATAACTTGGGATGGTCGGATTTAAAAACAACTCAGGCACAATGTTTTCCAAACTCTTTTAAAGCACTGACGTAAAAATCAAACCTTTATACAGATATCGACACTAGAGAAGTTTCAATTAGCCTGGGGAGTGAGCGTGCCGGTGAGCTCGCCGTATCTAAGAAAATAAGCTGGGAGCGCATCTGTAAGGGAACCCAGAGCGTGCCGGAACGCTAGCCGTGCTGAACGTGTTAACTGAACCGAACTATAACATGCAGTCAATTGCCGACATGTGTTTTGCCTACCATTCTTGGTTTTGTTGACCTTCCTGCTGAAAGTAAACAATTTTCTGGAAATGCCATTGTGAGCTGCCTATACAACACTACATTTCTTCGGTTGAAATGGAAAAAAAACTTCGTTATTGAGAGGTCTGAAATTCGTTACATAGAGGTAAATAAGCAGTATAACTTGTAAAATGTCATGGGAGAAGACAAAAATTCGTTATCTGGAGGTTCTTTATATAGAGGTTCAACTGTATATCCTGACTGGATCCTTCGTAGGTATATTTTTATATAGGTAGATAGGAGTATTGAATAAAATTATAACCAAATCTATCCTGACTGGATACTTCATAGGTATATTTTAATATAGGTATGTAGTAATTTTTTATAAAATTACAAACAAATCTATTCTAACGGGATACTTCAAAGTCGTAGTACAGTGCTATTGTGAGCCCAATTCTATTATAGGCTACTTATTATTGTATGTTTTTATTTATGTGTATGCAGTAATAACTGAAGTTCAAACAGAAATAAATATTGTAAATAGTATTGACTTGTGTTTTTCTGTGTTCATAGTTAATTAAAATCATATATTTTCTTGTTTCAGATATAACAAGCTTTCTCGTGAAATAAGAACTCTTGCAAGAAAAATTAAAGAAATTGATCAGAATATACCACTGCGGGCTGATTCCAGTGCTCAACTATTAGAGAAATTGTGAGTTAAAAAAAGTCAAAGCTTCCAGAAATTAATTAAAATGTTGACTTATATTGCAGATTATTTAATTTATAGAAATAAATTGAATTACTGTAACTAATAGGAAATATTGTTTGGAAATAGAATATTTTCAAATACTGTATAGTTTTTATAATTTGGTGTGTATAATTTTAATTAAATTTGTAAATACAGTAGTCTCTTGCTATTCGCGGGTTTGGTATTTGCGGTTGACAAAATTACAGGATATCCTGCTAATATGTAAAGTACAAAAAAAAAAAGACAAGGAAGTATAGTTTCTGTACAGGTTGTAGAATAATGTGTTCTTGTCTTATTTATTTTCTATAGTACTTATTTCTATAGTACTATAGTACTTCTTCTATAGTACTTATTTATCACAAAGAAATATGATTATTCTCTAAACATTCATTATACTGTATACTACTAGGCCTAGTACTCAAAAGATAGGAATCCCTTATTTATAACAAGTCATTGACAAACAACGATAAGTCAATCTGGCATCTGGATCCAACTCCATACATAAGTTTAACTTCACTTCTGTTTAGTTACTGCTAATTTAATAGTTTTCAAAATCCAAACATCAATCGTATCTGGCGGCCCTAACTAACTCGGATTTTTTGTTCCCCGTTAGTTACCAAACAGGTGTAGCATTTGCTTGTCGTGTCTGCTAGTTTTGGAAACGTTGAATCTATTTGTGGAACTGTTTAGTGAATTTGTTTTGTTTAGTTTTATCTATTCTGTTAAATTGTTTATCCAAGCTATGATGTCATCAAACTTTGATAGGGACAAGAAAAGGCAAAAAAAATTGTATGCCTTGATTAAGAAAATTGACCATTTAGATAAATTAAAATGTGGTGAAAACATAGCATCTGTCTCAAAGCATTTTACTGTTATCAAGTCAACAGTGCGTTACATGAAGAAAGTTTGAGGAGGAGTGGTCAGAGGATTAAATCGGCGAAAGTTTCCTCTGTGTATAGCAGTATGAATATTGAAAAAATGGAAAAGCTTTGAGTGTGGATAATAATGAAAAAATGTGAAAATAATGCCTCTGAGTTATATTTTTATTCGTGACAAAGCTATGCATTTGTATGAACATCTTATTCAAAGGCGGTGGTGAACTAACTCAGAGTCGATCATTTTCAGCAAGTAAAGGATGGTTTGATAAGTTCAAGAGACGGTTTTCTCTTCACAGCATGAAAATTTCAAATGAATCATCATCAGTGGACCACGTAACTGCCAATTCATTTCTAATACATTTTAAAAATCTTATTTCAGAGAAAGGCTACACGCTCAATCAAGTTTTTAACGTGGAAGGGACTAGACTGTTTTGGAAAAGAATGCCTTCACAAACCTTCTTATCTAAGGTAGAGAAATCTGCTTGGGGTTTAAGCCCACAAAGGATCATTTGACTGTTCTATTGTGCTGTAAAGCTGACGGACTGATATTGTCTCAGTAGCACATGGAATTAACCGTAAAAGATTTTATGACATTAACAGTGAAGATGTCGAAAATCTTTTGAAAAGTGTGAACCAAGATTTGACAGAAGCAGAGCTGAAAGAACTAATTACAGAACTTGTGCTTATCTTGGATAATGAAGACAAAGTCATCATAAAAAATCACCGAAGTTGACATTAAAATCTGTTGGTGAAATGTGGGATTAGGAAAACAGTTTGCTGGAGCCGTTACTGAAATTGATCTCTCTTAGAATGGGAATTAAAATTTAATGGAGAGCTGGAAGAAGCACTATCGTCATGATGTATAAAGAAGTGTGTAAAGAACTAGAAAAAAAATCACAACAAAATAAATAAGTTTTTTAAAAAAAATCAAATTAAAAGTGTTTAAAATTAAGTGTTTAAAAATTTAGTGAATAGTGTTTAACAATAAAGAATACGTGTGTCTGTGTGATTGAGCGCGCATATCTAATAGAATTTTTGTATTTTCGGATTGAAAGAAAACATATATATATATATATATATATATATATATATATATATATATATATATATATATATATATATATATATATATGAAGTTAATATATTACTATTGTAAGTAATTTTATCCACCATTAAGTGCAATGATTTTACCTTGTGTGATGAGGCGCCTTTTGGTCACTTGACCATTGTCGAATCACTCAGAGTGATTCGACAATGGTCAAGTGACCAAAAGGCGGCTCATCACACAAGGTAAAATCATTGCACTTAATGGTGGATAAAATTACTTACAATAGTAATATATTAACTTCATAAAGTCAGTGCAACGGAAAAACAATGGATAACGTAAAATATCAAGAATATATATAATTATTTAGTATGTAAATATACCATACTGTATTATAAGTGTAGAGTATAGTCGTAATTAATGTTAACATTTCTGATGTTAACATTTCTATATGTATCATCTCCCCTTTCCATATACAGCTGGCATGAATAGTGAAACTAATATTTGGGGTTTCACTATTCGCGGTAAGTTTGAGGAATGTAACCTCCATGAATATTGAGGGATGATTATAATAAAGTTTTATAAATAATTTATGAAAACAACTTGATTTTTATACCATTTACTGATTGTTGATCTTATGATATTTGCAATAACTAAAAAACATTTGTTGATTCAAAATACACACATATACCAGAGAAACAAATAATCATCTCTTAATGACTCCCTGCCATAGGAGTAGGTCTACTTCAGTTACAGGACCTGCACACGTGAAGCGGTTTGTTATTAAAACTAACTGTAAACATCGCAATTGTAAAATTTGGTAAATGACATAATGGGATTAAAATCATCATTGCTCTGTTCTATGGCCAATTTTAAATTAAATACTTGTGCTGTAGGTTCCTTCAAAACCTGCTTTAGGGATATTGTCCATTAGCCTAATCACTCAGACTCAAAGCGTGTTAGACTATTGAGCAAAATAAATAATGTAAAGGTAAAATAAATACAATAATGATAGTAAAAAAATGGAGAATATGACAAATACAATTTAGTTTTAAATATATGAAAAGGTTTTCTTATGATGTGTCTCTGATTAAAACCTAATCATAACGTAGCAGTTTAACAACAGTGAAATATACTTTACTTCAGTTTTTATACTGATGAAACAGGATTTCAATGAGTTACATGTTTGTAATGAAAAGCTTTTTTGGAAAATTCAAATAGATATCTGATTAAATATTGCAACAAACTGCTACAAATGAAACAAACAAATAATATAATATAGTAGAACCTCTCTAATTGGTCACAGTAATATCAAATATTGTCTGCTCTGTCACATAGGATATATTTTACATAGGATAGATGCCAACAGATGAGACCGATACCTGACATGAGTTTTTTTATTATTGAAAAACCGTTAGCATTCGGAATTCATAGAACGACCGTAAATGACATAATAAAAATTATAGTAAAGGTGAAGAGTTCATGGCAAAAATGGAAGTTTCCGATAGAGATCTTAAGAAACAAAAAATAATGATACCATCCATTTACGTTTAACTTGATAAAGCGAATGTGTTTATTTGGTTCTCACAGCAGCAAGTCAAGGTATTCTATTAACTGGCTCAATTTTAATTCAGAAAGCTCTTCAAATGAATTTGGAATTCAAGGGTAAAACATTAAGTATTGACAGTGAAGTCAGTGTTAGTACACTGTTCAAAGAAATTTGTTAATAAAATTGAAAGTCTAAATTTAACTCGTGATCAAGTATACAACTGCGATGAGACTGGGTTAAATTGGAAAGCTTAACCTAATAAAACTTTAGCATCTTCATCTGGAATTTGTGCTCCTGGTTTTAAAGTACGGAAAAAACTAATTACCGTTAGAGTGTGTGCGAATGACAGTGGAAGTCATACATTACCACTGCCTGTCATTGGCAACTCTAAGAATCCATGGGCATTTAAAAATATTAGTGTAGACCTGTTACCAGCAAAATATATTTCTCAAAAGAGTGTGTAGATGACCCGCGATATTTTCACTGTGTGGTTACATGAATGTGTTGTCCCTTAAGTGAGAAGTCATCTTAAAAGTTGAAAATTACCAGTAAAAGCACTATTGATAATAGATAATGCTCCAGCTAATCCAAGTGACCTTAGAAGAACTGTACTGCAGGCTACTAATGTTATTATAGTGTTGTTTAGTTTTTCAGCCAACATAAATCATGTAAGTACAACATTAATTACATTACATGCCTATTTATGTGCTATGTTTACCCACAATAACATGTTAATTTCACCCTTGCGGTTTCAAATGAGGCTAACTAGGGAGGTTCTACTGTAGTTGTATCTCCGTTTCTGCAACTCCTTAGCAGCTCCTTAGCAACTCCTTGAATGGTGCATTCAATGAAATCACCAGGGTGGTCTTATCTACAATTTTTGAGGAGGTTAAACGATCATCAGCTTACAGGTTTTGGCTTGTAAAATACATGTAATCATTGACATCTTTTACATTTGAGATGAGTGTATTATTGTTACTATAGACTTGTATATTGTGAGATAATTGTGTTATATTGTAACTCCATGTTATTTACATATTAATTGTTATAAATTTGACATCTGAAGTTGGTTAACACCAAAATTTGAGTATATATTGGCATGCAGAAATAGAATGGTATGACTTTGTTATCATTTTTACAGTGCCTTATAAATTCATGATGCTGGCTGTCATATTGGCATACAAATTTTAATTTCTGCATTAAGAAACAATGCGATTGATGTTTAAAAATATCATTTTCTTAAAATTTGCAACTCAGGAAGTTCTTATTTTCTTTCCCCTCAACCTTGGCCTTGAAAATTATTTGTATGCAGTGTTTGTTTTTGCATGTATATTTTTCCATTGGACTTATAAAGGCCAAAATCTTAAACCCATAATAACAAATTGGAAGCTTGATACAACACGTTTTTAAGTTATAGATTTAGATCTACGTTGTAAAGTAAGTTCCTTAGTAAACACTAGTGTTTCTTCTTCAATCCGAGTGGTTCCAACCTTCATACATTGTTCATCCAAGCTAGAAAATATCCAAGATAAATTAATTCTTTTTCTACATCATTAATAATCGCTGTTAATAAAAACTGGCAAACTGCCTTTTTACCATATATTTCATGGTTTTTATAAATTTAGTTTCAACCCATTTGCTTTTAAGTTCAGTAAACTTCTTTTCTGTTTTGCCTGACATTCTCTAGTTAATCTTGATATCTGCTTTCTCAAATTGTTTGCCATCTCTACTGGTTCTACTTAACGAGATTTTACTGTACCATCATTTACTATCAAATATCTATATTTTTAGCTTGAGTTTTTTTAGCTCTGTATTAATATTTTTATTTGAAATCTATTTTTTTGTAGTTTAATCTTGATATTTTCAAATGGGTTATATGGATACAAATTTTTTATCATTTGTCACTGATCATTCTGGATTACTCTTCAGTCTGTAAACCTCCTACGTGTTGATTGGGATTGTTGAACTCTCTGCCTAAATTAACTTCAGTTCTAATGTATTTTTTTCTGCGCCATAAACGGTTACTTTCTGACTTAGACTTAATAACCATTTATTATACACAATAATGATTTTTTATTCTGGGTTATTTACATTCGGTTCTCCTACCTCTGTCATTGATCATGTTAGAAATCTTATTATTATTTAAATCCATTCATTTAAACCTAGGCATGGGCCTTCACTGGGTGCTCCTACTGTCAAGGCAACTAATGTTTCTGCTCTTTGAAGGCGGTTAAACATTTCTTCTCCAGCAAGTGTTACTCCTCCAGCCCCCTCATTAAGAAACAGATAGAAACAACATTCCATTAGGGTTTTATTTATTTAATATACTTTAATTTTAAATATTATTCCACTGTATCATATCTTCTAACTGTCAAACACTATATCTGTCTATCTAGAATATCATAGTTTTTATAAACATTACAGTGATACATTTGGTTTTTTATTATACAATTTTTTAGATACATTTTAGGCCTAATCAATACAAAGTGGGATTTAGAATTATGTGACAAAGTAAATGCTTCAGTATTTTGTCGAAGACGTTTGCCAGTGATGATGGTAAAACAACGAATGGCCCAAACTGTAAAAATGGCAACTCAGCTAGTTCAGCAAGGACATATTCGTGTGGGAGCAGAAGTTATAAAAGATCCTGCCTATCTTGTAACAAGGTATGACATTTTATGATTATTTTTTAATAAAACTATGACTTATTTAAATATGAAGGTCAACTAATTTCTTTTTCAAGTGTAACCACTCTATAAACAAATAATGGTTTTAAAAGATGTTCAAAATTCATTTATGGGATATTTTCTTAAATTATACAGTTTTTTTCTAGTACCTAAAGACCAATATCATTCTCCCCCACCCCCGCCAAATAATGATTAATTTTTATTAGGTGTAGAATGAGTTAATAACATCTTGTAATTAAATAAAAAGCAAAATTTTAGAATTTACCCTAATACTTTGTGTGCTTTTATTTATGCTATTTTATTAATATATAAATTAAAGTTTACCTGTGTTTGTATTAAAGTTTTTATTTTATAAACAATTATATTTGTTCTCCTTTATTGACAAAAGGTTGCCAGCTTAATAGTTATTTACAGGTCACTTTTTGTGAGTGTTTGTTAGCTCTTTCTTAATTGTTTATGCTGTCATTCTGTATCATTTGCTGCTAGTAACCCACTGTTTAACATATGCAAGAATTCAGTAATTCTTATTTTTAAAATCAATTTCTCAGTTTTAACTTCAACTTCCAGGACATCCCTGTCCACTATCATAACAGGATTCATATCATGATATATATATATATATATATATATATATATATATATATATATATATATATATCTGATTTTGATTTGTATAAATTCATCCTCTTCAGTTACAAATAGTACAATGTAGGGGGCAGAATATGTCCGATCCGCTGATCTAGGATCGGTGGAAATCTCAGGGAAATTATTGCATTTCTTGGGAAATATAGTTTACACAATTTTTTAAAGTAATTTGTATTCTCAATGAGAATAATTTCTTTTATTATTTTGGACATTTTCCACATTCAAAAAACTCCATTACCAAATACCTTATAAAACAACAAACACTTTAACACAGCACATACAACCTTTTCAAAAACAAACAGACAAATACATAACCATCAGGTATTTACAAATTAACATGTAACAATTGTCCCAGCTATTACATTGGCCAAACTGGTAGGTCAATTCTATACACGCTTCGAAGAACACATTACCCGAAGAAATCAAACAACCCCAAAATTCAATTACACAAAACACCTAAAAAACACGCAACACACACACACACAGCTACTCATACTAATTTAAATGTTCTCCACATACTAAAACAAAATAAAAAACTAACAACTTTAGAAAAATACAAGATATATAAACACTACGCAACAGATAAAGAAAACCTATTAAATGATCACACATATTTTGAAGCCAACAGTCTTTTCCATTACATGACACACAACTAAAATAACCCACCCCATCCCACAGTCATAAATCCATCCCGTTACAGCCTTTGTACCTAACTCGATGCCGCCAGAAGAGGGTTAGCTTTGTAAAAGGAATGAATGTTTTGAAACACGTCAGCAAGTAAGCCATTACCTAATCACTTAGTTAAGTACGTTTTATTTATAGTTTAATCTCTGATTACATCAAGCATCTTTTATAACCCCAAACTGAGAAATTGTTTTATCACATTGTAAAAATTGCATTTTGTTGTTTCAGGAATTTAGAAGATTTTATTACCTGGGTTGATACATCTGCAATTAAAAAACATATTATGGAATATAATAATGAAGTAAGTTCTTTTATACATTTTTAGTTTTAATGAAATATTGTGACAGTTTTACGATACTTGTACTGTGTTTGAAATAATATAATTTTTTTATATTTTAAAGTAGTATAAAATGTTAAAAACATATCTTTTTCATAATATTTTAGCCAAATATTACAGATTGCACTTTACTCAAGACATAATGTTAACTAATGAAAGGATAAATGATTTATGAAAGTGAACATTTTTATTTTGTATATTCTAAAAACACTTGATTAATATACACTGTAACAATGAACAACAAATAATAGCAATTTGTACATCTTATAAAGGTTATTCAAACATCAAATGTCTACTTTCTGACAGTTTTAACTGTTAACATAATCTTCTAAAAAAACCAATAGGGAGTAAAAATCATTGGAAACATTTAAGTAAATCTTTATTTTACAGAACTACCAAATGTAAACATATTTCGTAACCAGTGTGCTTCAAGTATTAACATTATTTCCATGGGCGTCCATACCTAGGGGCAAGGTGGGGAGCTGCCCTCCCCTAGCTTACTCGCAGATAAAAAAAAAAAAAACAAAATAAATATCCAAGTGCCATATGTAGATCAGTCGATTTTTTTGAGAAAGTTATTTTATAAGTTGGTGAAACGCAGAACATGACTTAGGACTAAAATATTAATATACAAGAAAATTTATTTTTTATATGAATATTTACAAATTATTGTTTTATAATAAAAAGTACGAGTAATTAGATTAATGTGTTAATTTTCTTTAAACATTAAGGACTGTGGACTAATACTTTATAACTAATAATAGGTTGAACAAGGTTGAAATTTGAATAGTTTAGCTGTCTAATTTTTTAGTGTGCAATCCCTTCACATCAAGCTCCCCTCCTACAAACTTAATTATGGGCGCCCATGACTATTTCCACTCACTGTCATACACCATTTAAAAAATAAACTGAATAATAATTCAAATAAACTATAACAAAGTCAATTGATTTAAAAAGTAACTTTATATTTATATAAATACTACACATGTTTAAATTGGACTCGAGGATCACATGTTTTTTCTAATAACTAAATGTCCATTCAAAGCAATTAAAATTTTAAAAAAGGCTTGAAAGTATATGAATTGGAGTTTTTCCTAATTATTTCTATAAAATGCCATAAATAGTGGCTTTAGTTATTTTTAGTAAGTAAAAATTTACCATCTCACAACCAAAGCCTGGATTATGGTAAGTTTTACAAATAACGACTTAACTTGTGACATATTTACCTTATACAATATCAAGAGCACAATGGTACAATATATTACAATGAAAATATTGGAAACAACCCCAATATCACAAATATAACAGATAATACAGGTTACTAAAGATTAAACCCTTATTTACATTTTTATGACTATGTACAAACTAGAGTGACCTGGTTAGTAACTTCTTGTTTGCTAGATTGTATTTTTGTAGTAAGACCCTCTGATTATGATGACATGGTCATCGAAATCTACATAAGGGTTTAATCTTAAGTAACTTGTATTATCTGTTATTTTTGTGGTATTGGGGTTGTTTCCAAGATTTTCATTGTAATATTTACCTTACACAATACTAGCACTAGAATTATTATTGTACAATAAAACAAAAATCATAACCTATATAGGTTTTTCACCTGGAAAAAAATCATGTAATAATAACATAAAACTCAATTGTATCAATTTATCTTTAATAGAGATAAAAGAGTATCATTTTTATATATATTTGAGTACATGTTTCTGCCTTTCTTATTATTACATATTTTCCTCTGTTGACACGTTTCGTAATGACTCCATTTTCAAAATTGTACTCCAGTACTTAAATTGTACTGTTCTTCCAAGCCTTGAGTTCGCCTTTATGTACTGTCACTAACGTCCCCTCCACTTGTAGACCTCACTTCTTATTGGTACATGCCTACTCTCTACTCCTTGTGTTTAACTACTTAATAATTTCAAACTTTTTAAAATAACATCCTACCGTGTATGTATTTGTTTGTTTATTACATTTTGCATTTTTAACTTTGCTTTATAAATATCTAAATTTTCTAAAATATTTAAATGTCTTCCTTTAATGACATAATGTAAAATCTTCAAGTTTGGGCGAACAGTACAATTTAAGTTTTGAAAATGGAGTCATTTTGAAATGCATCAATAGAGAAAAATATTATAATGTTAGGAATGGCAGAAAAATGTGCTTAAATACATACAAATATTCCTAACAAAAATGAAGCTTATTAAGAATATTATTTTGTTTTTCAGAGGGATGACTATGACATGATGGAGTAAAGCAGTTATTTATAAATGTAAATTTTATTTTGTAATATACATTTTTGAAACTAATTATTTGTTTTATTATAAACCGTTTTCAATTATAATTATGGCTATGAAAAAAAAATTATGAGAAGGCTCTTAACCTTTAAAAGCCTTATAATGTGTTGTCATATAACAAAGTCTGTTATGGTCAACATTTTCTAGCTGCCATATTCCTTCCACAACTGCTTTTAAGTGTGTGACTTCTGTGTTAACGGATTATTCCTCCAGATTAACAGTTATATCCAGCGTTTCCAGCTTTTTTTTATTATAGATTACAGAGTACTCTACTGTACTGTATTATAAAGCAGAAATTGTTATTACAAAGGTAGAAACTCACATATATTCAGAGGATACAAAGTATCAGTGGAACAAAAGTTAACAAATTATAAAAATATTAACAAAATCTGCCTACTTAAGTCTTCAAAAACATTCAAAAATTCTAAAAAACAAGTACACATAATTTTTCTATAAAGAAGCTTTTTAAAAAATTTTAAATTTACAAGATGGTACTTAACAACTTTTATGCATATGGGAGAAATTTGTACTGTCCAAATGACTATTGTTGCAGCTTACAGTTCTGTTGCTTAGAGGAAATAATTTAGGCTCAAGCAAATACCGTGTCAGTAAAGCACCTAACTAAAATTTAAAGCCCTTTTATCATTCGATAAGTGCGTTTCATAACAGCAATTATTGTTTTACATGTTTCAAACAGCATTTTGTTTTTTTTTTATACTAGTAGTTATGTTTGTTATTAATGAGTATACTTTTTTATACTCAAGTGAATTATTTATATTTTATATTGATGACTACTTCATCAAACACGTAACCCACACCTGGAGAGTTTATTTAATTCTGTGTATTATTCACAATCCTTTTCAAAACTTTTTAAACCTTGATAGGAACAACAGCCTTTACACATTCAGCATGGCGGCGATATTGGAGATTTCATCAAACTACTGTTTGTTTTTTTGTTAACTTCCACACATGACGGCATTGTTTTATCTTAAAACCTATACGTAAATGGTTAGTTATAAAAGGGAAAAGTAGTAAAAAAAAAATTGAATACTATTTAATTGTAAAAATTGGCAGTGTGCCGGTGTGCTTACCATCCCTGGCAGTGGAATTATTGAAATGCTAGCTTGTCGTTGTATCTAATTATCGTATTCGTTGTTTTCATTTCAATAATTTTTTGTCTACCATATACAGGTTTACTGGGGACATCAAAACAGTGTATTAGACATTAAAATATTGTTTTATTTATCAAGTCACAATTAAAAAAAGAAATTTACATAAAATATCAACTACTACAAATGATAAAATACTGTATGACAAATGATAAAACTCAATAAAAAAGATAATTTACAAAAAAATCAAAAGTACCTACTATTGAAATATACTACATACTAAAATTAACCACTCAACGTTTAACTCGGAATGTTTGTTTCTGCTTGTGTCATGTGTTTCACAAAGCGATAGAGATCGATAATGTAAACGCAGACATAGATAATGCATATGCCACGCCCTAGACTATTTATAGCCGAGATTAGCTGACATTTGTTTACTACCGTCTTATGCGGACACATTAGGTTTTTGGGCATTCAAGCATTTTGTCAATGACTTAATTACAGTAGTCTGTTCCTACCTTGCGTTAGTTCAGAAAGCTAAGCTTGTTTTTATGATCGTTGTTTTTACCGGATATTTTGCCGCGTTAAGTGGTTAGAACTAAATAACCATTAAAATATAAAAGTTAAACCAAATTAAATCAGTTCATAAAACTCCCTGAAGCATTGTTTCAGTTAAAGCATCAGAAAGTTAACTTGGGATGGTTGAATTTAAAAACGACTCAGGCACAATGCTCTCCAAACTCTTCTGAACCACTGAGGTAAAAATCAAAACTTTATACAAACACTTATCGACACTAGAGAAATTTTAAATAGACTGGGAGTGAGCATGTCGGTGTGCTCACCGTCTCAGAAGGGAAGAGGAGAGTGCACCGGACGCCCTCAGTGCCTCGAAAGGGAACCCAGAGCGTGCCAGTACGCTAGCCGTGTTGAATAAGTTAAATAAAAAAAGCAATTTTTATTATGATGCTACTTTTAATGGCAAACTGTAGTTGTATCATTAGAAGTGACAAATTATCAAAACTTTATTATCATACCATGTACAAAATCTATACTGAGCACAGTAGCGTAATTATAATAATTAAACAACAATAACCCTTGCTACAAATATTTAAATAACTTTGATGTAAATTTCGCTAACACTGTTAGCATCATCAGAAGGCTACAAACATACTCATCATCATAGTATTTTGTAACCTTCTGATAATGCTAATAGTTGTAGCGAAATATACATAAAGATTATTTAAATATTTATACCAAGGGTGATTTTTGTTTATTTATCATACTGTATCTTATAAAAAGGGATGTTCAATAAGAGAAATTGTATAGCATACATCTTTTAATAATTTTAGTAGTAATTTTAATTACAAAAACAAAATTTCTACTTTGTTGAATAATTAGGAATATTTATTTTATAAATCTAAAGTTTCAAAATACATTAAAAGAGACAAGAAACTTAATGTTTAAAATTCACTGTAATTATCAATTCATTATTTTAATATCAATCTGATAAATATAAATACACTTGTTGTGAAGTCTTCTCAAAATTAAGGGTACATTATATTATATTCTTGTAAATGTTTATCCTTGTATAAATTCCAAACTTATCCCTTACTTGATTTACAAAAGTGGAGGTAGATGTTTATTTACTGTTGGGGAATTCCAAGAGTGTGACATATTTCTTTGATGGCATATTTCTTTTCTGGCTTTCAATAGAACTGTGCTGTAAATGAATTATTTCTGTCAATTATTTTATTTAATTAAGGTTATTTAACAAAACTATATGCACACTTGGAATTTTTTTTTTGTTTCTTCTAAGCAATTAATCCTAAACTGTTAATATACAGTATCAAGAGCACAGTGGTACAATATATTACAATCAAAATATTGGAAACAATCCCAATACCACAAAAATAACTAATACGAGTTATCTATGATTAAACCCTTATGTAAATTTCGATGACCATGTAATCATTATCAGAGGGTCTTATTACAAAATTACTATCTAGAAAACAATAAGTTACAAACTAGACTGGCCCAGATTATCGGACTGGTCAGTCTGGTTTGTAACTTATTGTTTTCTAGGTTGTAATTTTGTAATAAGACCCTCTGAGATGGTATTAAAATGTATATAAGGGTTTAATCTTAGGTAACTTGTATTATCAGTTATTTTTTATTATTTTTGTGGTATTAGGATTGTTTGCAATATTTTTATTCTAAACTGTAAAGTCCTATTTATGTGTTATTGGTGACAGTAGTTTTATAAGCTCTGCTTGTTCTATTTAACCCATCAGGAGTTATGTCAGAAAAGTTATCCCAGGAGTTACAAACAAATTGCCATGATATGATATAAAAATACATGAAAAACAAAGTTTTAATTTTATAATACACAAGATATATAACATAGCTTATAAAGTTACCCTTACAGATGCCATACATAAAACTATTAAATTTTAAAACATTAAGTAAATAGTTAATTTAATCCTTTAGTGATAGTTACTAAATTTACTACTTTATTTTTACTATAATTCTTCTCTCTTAATGATTATTTAGATTATTGACAGGAACTTACACTACAAATCATAATTTACACTAATAATTGGGCAACAAATAAAATAATAAACATTAAAAATAATCACAACATACTCACAAACCACACAAAAATTCTACCATCATACAGTTAACCTCACTAATACCAAATTCTTGCAAAATTCTAAACTAGCAAAATACATGGACAATAATCAGACAATCTATTAAATTGAACACAGAAACACATAAAAAACAGATCAAACCTCATAAATAAAATAAAAGACATAAACATTGATACAATTGAACACTACTATCACTCGACAATATGTACACCAACATACCCGTATCCGAAACCCTCAACATCCTAGAGACCCAAATAATACAGAACAACATACCAAAAACCCATGTTACCGAAATCGTAAACATCCTCCAAACCATCGTCACACAAACTATTTCACCCACAACTCAAACTTCTATTAACAACCAGATGGCCTACCCATGGGAAGTCATATCAGCAGTGTCCTAAGCAAAATTTTCCTACAACACAGAGAAAACACCAAGATACTCAAACAATACACATGCACACAAAATCATTTACTGGCACAGATACGTTGATGATATCATAACACTATACAGAGGCAACACCTGACAATGTGGAAAACTTCTCACCTACACTATTAAATTACACCCAACACTCTACTTCACCTCAGAGATTGAAACCAATCTATCCCTAAACTATCTCGACCTAACTATAAGAAAAAGCCATACAGAAAAACACAGACTCAACATTTACAGGAAACCCACAACAACAGACACACTCGTCCACAATACCTCAAACCACCATATCCAACACAAACACTCTGCCTTCAGATTCATGCTCCATAGATTTAAAGAAGTTCCAATGACCACAGAAAACATAAATAAAGAACTAGACACCATTAAATATCTAGCATAAACAAATGGATAGTTGCATACACTACAGAGAGGGAAAACAAATACATCACAATACCATACTTAAACAAAACATCAAATAAAATAGCCCACAAATTTCATGAAACAGGATACAAAATAGCATACAAAACTCATAACAATTTACAATACAAAATACAACACGACACCAACAAAAACGATAAACTACAAGCATCAGGCACATACAATCTAAACTGCAACAAATTCTACAGTGGGCAAACAGGTTGCAGCTTTAAACAAAGGGTCGAGGAACACAAACAGAACACCAACTCAGCATTTTACAATCACATAAAAGAAACAGGACACAAATACAAAGAGATTTACCACAACCTAGACATCTTACACATCAACAAAAAAGGACCACATTTCAACACACTAGAACAATATCTAATTTACAGACTCACAAAGGACAAACATATTTATTCAACATGCCCAATACAAATCACACATACTCTTTGATACTATCGAAAACCTGGCTTCAAAACCGTCACTGCTTAACCCAACATCTCCAAGCTGAAGACACTGATGAAGATCGCCACATTGCATTTGAAAATTTTCTGTCTCAGTAAGTTTTTACAAATTTAAAGTTTGGATTAATGTTAATGTGATTAGTTAAGATTCACCGAATGTAATAGACTACAAAATTCAAGTAGTTATTAAGAGTAGTGAAAATTATGGATTATTATTTATTATTAAGGATTTTGGTTATAAGTTAAGATTCCAAGATAAATAAATATGTTTTACGTGTTTAAATAACATACTATCATTCCCAATTTTGTGATTTTGTCCAAGTACTTTCAAATAGAAAATAGGAACTTACACATAGGAAATAGAAGTAGGAGACTAAAAATTATGTTGTGAAAAAATTATTTTCCAACACATCATGTTCCCCTGAAAATATTTAGAATTTTTTGTATGAAGTGTTGTGTTACTATACATAATTATAAAACATGAGGCAAGTTTTTAAATTAATTACTGTTTTGATGTTGAAAATATAATTTATTTTCATAATAAAGCCTGAACCATAATCTCAATCTACAGTTAATTTCCAACTTAATTAAGGGGTTTTTCAAAATCACTGCCATTCCGTCTACTGTAATGTGTGATTAGCCTTCTGAGAAATGAAATACCCCCCCCACAGATAAATTTTGATTAGCCAAATGAGGGCAAGAATGGTCTTGAAGCATCTGTAATAAGCATGCAACACACTTTGTTTTGAAGTGTTTGATATACTTTCTTCAAAGCCTTACAATATGATTCATCATTTATTATCTCTCCCCCAAGGCAAAAAATTCCATAACAAAACATGATAAACTCAATATTTTATGCTGATATGTGTCCAAGCTTTGCTTTGTCAGGAAAGCTCTTAGTTTTGTTCTATAACTTCATTAACTTGTCACTATCCATGGAACTTTGAATAGCTGGCATATTCAACTTACTTAACCTTGGTCTCCTGCTCATATAATGTGATCTGTAGCTCCTAAGTACACATCAAAATAGTTCTTAATTTAAAAACTTTCATTATTTTCTTATTATTAACTTACTCGATTTTTTTTAGTTCTTCAATACATTGTCGTATTTTCTGTACATTATTCTTCAGCTTTCTCACCCTTCCCATCATTTGCGGAACATTTTCTACTGAATTATGTACTTCATGAATTTGCATGGTTTGAGTTGAACAATCTGAATACATTACATGACCTTTACTTTTAGAATAATCTCTTTCTATTTGAAAAAATTGAGAATCACTCAAGTCAAATTCATTTTCTTCTTTATCATCAAATATTTCATTTTCTGCCTCTTCGGTTTTTAAAAATTCTTTCATACCCTTTATCAAAAGTTTACCATTAGGTGGAGAAGAATTTTTTACAATCATGTCATCTTCCAAAAGTTTATTTTCATTTTCATTCTGATCCAATCTATAAATTTCATCAATTTCATTTGTACTTATGTTGAACCCATCATCACTGTCAGTTGTTATAATTATATCAGACTGAACCGACACTACATGATCTTGAATTTTGCATTCTGTTTTCTCCGATTCTATTTCACATTCTGCCGACAAATGATTTTCTATATTTTTATCTATCAGCTCATCAATTTCCTGATCATCCATTGATGAAAACAAGTTATTATTTTCTTCAAAATCTATCTGTTTGTCTGATTTAACATCAGTTAAACATTTGTCTTCTTCAACATCATCTAGATTTTGTTCGAAAATATCACTACCTTTAGTTTTTTCAAGGTTATCTTTATCGATAGATTCTGATATTTCTCTTAATTGAATATTTTCATTGGCTTTTACACTTAATTTAGATATTTCAATATATTCTTTTTTATCTTTACTAATATTTTCTACAGTCCTTGATTGTGGGTTAGTATTCATTGAAGTAAAATTATTGTCTTTAATTTCTTTATTGTTAAAGCTTTGTTTGGTTGGTGGATGCCATGATCGCTTTCCAGTCCTGAGTTCACCCTTTTGATCAGGCTGTGTACAAACTTCATAATCAGCATTTGTAGAATTTTCTGAGTTTATAATTTGACTGTTATTTTTATTTGGATCAAATTGTAAAAATAATAATTCCGGTTGAGAAGTGGTAGTAAGCTTCTGTTTTTTTCCTAAACCTTTCTTCAGTATTTTTTGACCTGCAATAGTTAAAATAATAACTTTACTAAGGTGTTTTCATTTTATTAAATTTAAATAAAAATATTTTTCACTAACCTACAATATAAAATCTAAATGGTTTTATGGTTATTGATTGAATAGTTATAATTGCTCCTTAATATACCACTACTATCTAATTTAACACACACATTCTGTTTTTAAGTACTTGAAACTTCATTGCATTTATTCTCCACAGATTCTCTCGAGCTCATATTCCCCTAACTAAGCCACTAGGAAACTACAAGAATAAAATTAGAGCTCTGTTGTTTAGATTATTATAATAAGATTGAAAATAAGAAAAATCATTGCTTGCAGAGAAAATAATTTACAAACTTAGTCCCTAGCTCACGTTGTTTCAGGATATCTCAACAGGCCATAATATGGGCAAATGCATATGACACCATATATTATATTTATAGGTTTTGACATCAATCCTACTGAAGTTCATAAAAATTCCAATACATTGCACTATAATGTTGGCGTATATAAAATGATAGTAAGACAAAATTAATTTTATCATCACCAATTCGTTGTCATGGCAACTGATAGCTATTCAAGTACGTTCTTGACTTGAATTATCCAAAATCCTTTAGACACTTAGTTGACTTAATTTGCATTATTTTAAAAAATATTTGTTTCATGGTTATATGTTTGTAAGAATTTAAATATAAATAGAACTCTAAAGTAATTAAATACCATTTTCCTGAACTAATTCCATGCTAGCAATAAGTATTCTATTTGATATACAGTGCTCAAAGGGTCAAGGCAACTTAGATTTACAACTAATTTAATTTCCCTGTAGTGAGCAACATTTTTAACTTGTAAATTATGTTACACAATTTTTGTATTGGCATTTTGGATTAGGGATGGTCAATATTTTTTGTCACAGTGACTTATCTCCGACATTCATTTGTTGCTGGTGGTACCAGTGACAAAATTTGGAAAATGCCAGTTCCAGTGACAATGGTTGGATTGGAGGTTGGCTCTATTGTTATTGGGCAAAAAGTCCCATCGCTGGATGAAATCGTACCGCAGTTGTCATTGATTGATTTGTTGCTGTCACTGGCTCTGCTCTCACCACTCGGCTCATAGGGCTGATCATCGTGCAATGTCGTTGACTGGAGGGGGTTGTCTCTGTTGTAATTGGGCAAAATGTCTCAGTCACTGACGTAAGAGGTACTGATATTTGACCACAGCTGTTATGGGTTGATTTATCGCTGTCACTGGTTCTACTAATTTACATCGTGTGTGAGTGGAAAACTTGTGAGTGTTGTATACAGTAAACACACTCGGTAGTTCTTAATTTTGTAGGAATAAAATAAACCTTCCAAGAAAAAAAGCGAGGTGTGGAATCATTTCACCATTGTGATATCCCTGCCTTTTATTGGCACATATAGAGCTGTCTGAGTATCCCTTGTCAGTACTAAAATCACTGGTAAAAAAAGTCGCTGATCCAAGCCTGGCGCTTCACTAAAGTCACTGGATTGACCATCCCTACTTTGGATACCCTTCAGTACTCCATTGGGGTCCATCTGATTTTTAGCATGCCAACAGAGTTGTATTATCTCTTTACAGCTCATCAAACTGCTGGGATAATTGAGTCTTTACATGTAATAATAAATAGTAGGCCTATCATCTAACCACAAGTACTTGTTATATGCATTTTGAGTATGTTTAACTTATAATTAATAAAAAATAATTGTGGCTAGAAGGTGTTCCTATTTATTTATAACAAATTCAACACAAGTTCGCTCCGTAGTCTCTGTTCACCCTTGATCTCATGGGTCAAAGTGCATTCTTCTGAAGGACAAATTTTAAGTTCATTAAAGTATATTGCAATGGAATCGCGTCTTGTTTATAAGGAAATGAAGTGGTGATTATCACAGCCCACTTCAAAATTCTTGTGAGTGGGGCAGCTATGAGCAACAAGAGCGCCATTTGAAATCTCATAAAGAAGAAATATTGAACTAGAGTTTTTAAAATAAGTAATTCTAGAAGTTAATTAGCTTGTCTCATTGACGTTCTTCAATTATTAGGCAATAATATTATATTATTAGGAATTCTTCAAAATAAGTATGTAGATATTAAAAAAATGTGTAAAGACATTTACTTCCGGAAAATACCAAGCAGCCCTGTTTTAAATCAGTCACTAAGAAATGCAGAGTAGATATATAGTTAATTATATTTTATCTGCTATATTATAATATCATTTTAAACAGTTTTTGGTATTTTATCATTACTGAACACAAGAAATGCTTAAAAACTTAGTATTTAATAACAATTTTAAAGTCAATCCATAAAGAAAAAACCTGAGTTAGTACCAATCAAGAACATGATTGTGATCTTCAAACCAAGTCTATCTAAATTGTGCTTTAACCCGGCAGAGGTCGCGTCACGGTCTTTTCCACCGGGTCTTCACCATTTTCTTAATATGTCGAACTACCGATTTTAGTAAGCTTGGAAGCTTGGAACCCCTCAGTACCTTCAAATAGACTCGTCCACTGGCAAATGGTGAATTTGTATTTTCGCTATCACCGACGAGTGTCTTAGTGTAGCAGCCTAAAAAAAAGCCAGTGTGGAAACCACCGTGCACGTCCCCTCGCATGTGCTAAAGTGTGACATAATTTTTAATTTCACTTTTGTGTTATTGATCGTTTAGTGTGTTGTGTTATATTTATTGTGTTACTACGCAATATGAATCGAGCAGAGGAAGAAAGATTTGCTAGAGTGTTAGATAACGCAGAAAGGGAAGAAAGGCGTGAGGAAGAAAGGATTGAAAATCCTGGTAGTGTTAGAAGACAACTTTTTCGTGAAAAGAAACATTGAAGAGATGTTGGATATACAGTCACAGGGACGAAATATTGCAGAAGATGCATGTGAATGACGATGGGGTCCATGAAACTAAAGACAAAACAGTAAATAAAAAACTCTGTGCAACAGCTGTCGTACATTCATCTGCAGGGAACACATTGTACCTTCTTGTTAAGACTGCGCCACCCAAGGGCATCAATCGGATGAGGAACTGTAAGGAATTTCATTGCTATAACCGTCAGGTGCTTAGACATATTATATGTAATTTTTTGTTTAAAATCATAAATTTTTACGGTTTCATTTCATCACTATAATTGTAATATTATGGTAAATTTACTTAAACATTCAACACATTTTGATTCAAAATTGGTCTTTTTACATTACAGCTATTGTAAACATCCAGTAGGCTACATTTTCTTATTCAGAAATTAGTTTTCTTTCAGAATATATCAATAAACATAAGTCTTTGTAAAGTAGTCCTTGTAGACAAGGAGACAAAAAGTCCTGTATTTAAAAAAAATAATAAATTTGGTAAATCTTAAAATATTATTTAGAATTATTTTATACAATGTTACAATTAAAACCAATAGAACTTGAGTAAATATATTATACTTAATTACAATGTTTGTATTTTTAAAATAAAATATATTGTTCAGTAATTTTCTTTTTATTATTAAAATGACCTGGTCGAATCCATCGTGTGCGACCCCTCACGTTTTATTTTTCACGCGACCTCTGCCGGGTTAAGAATGAATGTGATTGTAGAGCAACACAAGTTGTGATAACTTTAAAAAGGTTTAAGTCATCTATAATTTTGACATGTAGTAGTTTAAAAAACCTACTATGGAGGCCTCATACCACTACTATTTTTTTAAATCCATGTGGTAACCAGGAAACGTGTAGGAATCATGGAGAATTTGTATCTGGGTGTAGAGGCAGCACTGTAAAATTCCTATGATCTCGTATCAATTGAGCAGGCAGTCATACTCCAGCCTTTATGGTGGTTACAGTTGTTCTTCCCGCTGATTGCGAAGTTTGTGATTTTATTAATTTTTTAACAGCAAAAAAATTGACACTGAAATTCACTGCTAGCTATGTAGTATTTATGGTGAAGACATTATGTCCAGAACAATACTGATCAGTGCCTAATTCTTCATGAAATCCTTTCTCTTCGAATGTGAACATATGCTGTACATGCCCTTTTGATGATCTGCGCCAATCAAAACTAACAAAAACAGTTTTTTTGTTCCACGACAACACCCATCCACTCGCTGTTCAGACTCGACGAGTTTGAGGAATTTTTATAGGAAGTTTTCAGACATCCGCTTTACTCCCCTGACCTTCCATTAAGTGACTTCTTACTTGTTTCCGCAGCTGAAGCAACATCTTGGAGGAAGGCGCTTAGCAAACGAGGGTGATTTGAAGCAAGATGTTGAAAGATTGCTAACTGAAATGACAGCAGATTGGTATGCCGCTGGATTAAAAAAATGTTTACCACGATACCAAGAATGTATTGAAAAGAAGCTATTGTTTAGAAAATTAGGTTTTTAATGTACTTTTCAAAACGTGTTTGAATATAAAAAAATAATAGTTCAACTTATTTTTGAGATGAGCCACACATATTCCGTACAATTTAAAATCCATGACAACAGCCAAAGTTAACTGTTTCATTAATGGTAACAAACTTAGTAAAAATCATTCAGTCTGGATAATTTTCATCAAACTACAATGTGCTAGAAATTGGCATTGTGTACCAAAGCAGCCTCTATCTTCTTTTATTTTTTTCTAGTCTCAGACTATTTTTTATTTGAAGCTGATCCATTTTTATTGTTAACTGCCACAAAAAGAATATTATTTTCCAGCTTCACATTCAAGTTCATACACACAGAAATTAGACGTTGAATTGATTCTTGTATATTACTAGAAGTGTACCCTGATTTAGAAAATTGATCAATGAATGACATTAATTAAATCTATAGTCAGGCCATTTGGTTTTATCTTTTGATCTAAATCTGGAAGGTTTGTTCTTTTAAATTTTTTGATGCGAATAAGTTAGAATAGAGCCGATGTAGTTTTTCTTTCATTTGTTTTCCTGCAAAGAGAATGATGGAGGATTTGTCAATAAGTAAAATCATTACAAATTTTTAACTCATTTAATCAACAAATGAAATACAAATGTATAAAATCTAGATATTTTTATATTATTACTCCTTAGGTTCTATCTTGTTTTTTCTTTGTGTAAAGATATTCAACCATTGATAATTCATACACTTTTAATTTTTCATGTTGGATTGTTTTTCATACATGAAATAGTGAAGGAAACTATGAAACTTTATAGGATACTCTGCAACTACTGTGTATGTGGTTTGTTCCTGAAAATACCACACAATTTAAGAGAATGGAAATATGCTGTACTGTATTGGAAAGATTGAAGGGAAATGCTGCCTATATACAGTTCCCAATCAATAATGATTAAAGTGTTTCTTTAAACTGTTTTCCATGCTTGCTGTATTGGTATTAAAGTTGGTGCTTCTATAAACAAAAGATCAGGGGATATGGGAAATGTACACCAAGAGCCCTGAAGCTGGAGACATCCTGTGTTCAATACACAGGCTCTAATTAAGGGGTGTTGTGGTGTCATTTTGCTGGGTGCCTGGTAACTATTGAATAGTCAAAAACACAAAAGCAGATGAAGGGGCTAAAGTAGCTACAAGTATGGTGTCATTGACACAGAAAGTCATGGCATCAGATTTTGTATGCAATCCTGTATTTGGGATGAAGAATTACAAAATTTGTACGGAAACAAGCTAAGGGAAATCAAGAATACCGTCTGACCATGGAGGTCTTCGGTTCGTTCTAATTGTAGGGAGGAAGTGGTTACTCGTCTTCACATCAGCCACTCTTTGTTAGCCATTCTGCTTGAGGGTGATGAGTTGACCGATTTAATAATACGTCACAATCTTCAAGGGAGTTTGAAAATGGTTTTAAGGGACGATGTGACAGCCACCTTAATATATTTAATAATATTTAAATCTTTTGTTTAGTTTTACTTAGTTTAACTTAGAATTAGCATAATTTTATTCTTTAATTTTAATTTTACCATTTATGCTTTGGGTTTAACGTTAGTTTTAACTAGTCCACATTAGAATTAGGTTGATTTAATTGTTTAATTTTAATTTTCATGTTCGGCTTCAAGGAGCCTAGTATGACCATTAGCCTTAAGTGTCTAGTAGAAGGTATTAGCATTTAGACATTTATTTTTATTCTTGAATTTTGTAGTCCATTACGTTCGGTGAATCTTATTAATCACTTAAACAATAGTTTGATTATCCGAACTTTAAATTTTGTAAATTTGTTAAAACTTACTGAGACAGAACGTTTTCGATTGCTATGTGGCGATCTTCATTAGTGTCTTCTGCTTGGAGATGTCGGGTCAAGCGGTGATGGTTTTAAAGGCAGGTTTTCGATAGTATCAAAGAGTATGTGTGATTTGTATTGTGTTTGTTCATTTAATATGTTTGTACTTTGTGTTTTTGTGTGTCTGTAAATTTCATATTGTTCTAGTGTGTTCAGATGTGGTCCTTTATTGTTGATGTGTAGATATCTAGGTTATGGTAAATAACTGTGTGTGTCCTGTTTCTTTTATGTGATTGTAAAATGTTGAGTTGCTGTTCTATTTGTACTAAACACTTGTAAATGTTTATAAAATTGCCTATAGTAACACTTACTTATAATTGTTGAGGACAGACGTTTCGGGAGATGTGTCCCATTGTCAACTCAGACCGTAACTGTTCTCAAGGTTTACGTACAAAATTACTTCACCTACAATAACACATTCTACAACCAAAAAGATGGGCTACCTATGGGCTCCCCCATAGCTAGCATCTTAGCAGAAGTATTCATACACCATATTGAGCAAAACCACATTTACACAACAATAAATACTATGAATAAATGAAATATGTTTTGATATGAAATATACAAACACTACGCAACAGACAGGGAAAATATACTTAATGACCACACACACTTTGAAGCCAATAGTCTTTTCAAATACATCACACAAAACGCCGACACCTCACCTAATGTCATAAATCCAACCCCGTCATAAATCTAACCCTGTCATACCGTTTGTAAAGAGCCAAAAGCCGCTAGTAGAAGGTTAGCTTCGTAAAAGGAACGATCGTTTTGAAACGCGTCAGCAAGTAAGCAATTACGTATTCACTTAGTTAAGTAGTGTAAAATTAGTTTAATTAGTGAATTCAAGATGATTACATCAAGAAACTTCAATATTAAAGTGTTAAAAAAATTGTATTACCAACTTACGTTTCTTTGAATCACCTTTCTTAAATAAACCTAAAATATCACTAGATTTCTCAGAATAATTCTCAAATACTGGATGATTGGACATCTGAAATGAAAATAAGTTACACTGAGAATTTAGTCTCATATTTAATTTTTAGAAGATAGTATTATCAATTAATTTAGAAACAAACTGTCAGTCTCATGATAGTAAAAAGCAAAGTTCATTATAAAAAAATTAGCTTACATACAAAAATTAGACTATTTGAACTATTTTAATAAACACCTTATATTAACTATTACAATTGGTAAAATTATGTTTAGTTTAAAATAAATTGTAAAGGAGGGTTTATATTTTAAGGAAAGACAAATGAAAAATACAAATAAAGTTTGACTATTAGGATATAATGCTACCTTTTTTATGTTCATTTACTCTTACTTTTATCGCAAATAAAATAGTTAGTAATTTTACAACTACTAATTATTATATATTTCTAACACTATCAACTATTTAAGGAAATCTGTTTTCAAACGACATACCCTACCAATGCTAGCTAGATAAATATAAATATCCAATACCGCGAGTGATATAGTTAAGTAATTTTCTGCAGTATAAATTTCACAGATTTAAAAAATATATATACATTGTTCTTCATATAAATCAAATTCCTCCACAGCAGAAAATTTTTATAAAACTGTACTAAATTATTACAATATTCAATATTCTGTTTTATAATTTTTAAAGATGCTTGTTGTAATCATCTTGAATTCACTGATTAAACTTTTATTTAATATCGATAATTTGTTGCTGTTTATGACGAATTTGTTGTTAATTATTTATTATACTTTTGCTATTATTTGCGACCAGACCTTTTGTTAACTAAAAGTTGTTAAATTGTTAACTTACACTTAGTGGAAACATTTTCGAAGGAGGTCGTAAGACGAAAACGTTTCTTCCAAGTGTAGGTTAACAATTTAACAACTTTTAGTTAACAAAGAGTCTGGTCGCAAGTAATAGCAAATGTGTATTAAATATTATTTAATAATACTTAAATAAGAGAATACGAAAGGGCTTACTTGCTAATTGTAGTTATAATTTTTATTAAGGGAATTGGACATTACATTACTAGAGTTTTATGAAATGTTTTCTTGATTTGAAATAGATAATATTATTTAAGCTTATTTCATAAAAATATTTTAGGAATTACCGTTTATATCTAACGTGTTCATTTTTTTCCGTGAGAAGATTTTTATAGAATAGGTGAAATATGTAAGATATGTATCACCTACGTGATAAATGAGACAAAAAACATAGGCCATATGTTTTCGAAAATTATAATATAGTAATTATTATATGAAAATTATTATAATAGCTACTACCCGGAGTACATCCGTTCAGGAGTGCATAAAATCGCAGTTCGAACGTTTCGCTAGAATAGAATCGTCGGAATTACGATTTTATGCACTGCAGAATGAACGGATGTACCTCGGATAGTGATCATTCATCATATTTTTCCATCCGTGAAAGAATGCTTATCAGCAACAAAAAAAATATATATATATATTGTATTATATTATATGTATATATTTATATATATATATATATGTATATATATATATATATATATATATATATATATATATATTCTTGATATTTTACGTTATCCATTGTTTTTCCGTTGCACTGACTGTATGTTTAATATATTACTATTGTAAGTAATTTTACATATACGTGTGTATGTGTGTGGCCCTTACTAGTTTCGTACGTGTATTGTTTCAATGAAATAATCTATCAATCACTTAAACAATAGTTTATGACTATCCGAACTTTGAATTTAGTAAATTTGTTAAACTTACTAGGACAGAACGTTTTCGATCGTTATGTGCCGATCTTCATCAATGTCTTCCGAAATAATCTAGTCGGCATTAGAGATAGCAAATATCAAAGACATTTGTTATCATCTGTTCGTTAGAAACTGTGTAGAAATTTTGTATTTGGTTGTGTTTGTAGTCGGCGTTTATTAATTATTAGTTAGGTTGGAATATAGTCGTTAGAAATGTATCATGAAAGTTATTGAAAAATAGTTTTCTATAATAACATGAATGTTTGGTGATTGATAATATATCTGTGTAAATGTTTTTGGTTCTAACATATGTAGTAAAATAAGTTTGTTTTAGATGTTTATATTTTTACATTCATAATTTTATAATTAACATATAAAAGAGTGAATAATTGTGCGTCAATAACCTCCTAAAATCCATTTTTACCTTGAAATGCAAGGCCTAAAGAGTCACTGGGGGCAAAGAACTAATAAAGAAAAAGCAACTTACAATTCTGGAAGTTCATATCTCGACCAGTTCACCAAAAAGTGGTCACTGAAGAATAAAAAATTAACCTGCTTTTCAGGAATACAACAGAATGCAAATATTTTGTTCAAGGCAGAAAAATGGGAGGTAAATACTATTTTTGCAAAATATATACACTTTTGTGTTGTACTTCTTTTTTTAAATGACTATATTTGTTATCACTTGGCAACAAACTCACTGGTATTTTTCACCTGACACGTTTTGCATTAGATCAGTGCATTGTTGTCTGTGACTCACAGCATTAAACAATACACTGATCTAGTCTGCTGAAAAATATCAATAAATAGTAGTTTTTTTGGCAAGTTATACCAAAACTAGTAAAAATATATGCAATTTACTTTTTTTTGCATACTAAATTTATCTATATGTTTAACTTTGCAACACTGTTTTCTTATATTCACTTATTACTTTCACTATATGTACGTAAACAAGAATCTTACTTTGCGAGTTAACTTACAAAGATTGGTAGTATCTCCATTATATATATATATATACATTATTTACAGTTGCTTGTTATAATCATCTTGAATTCACTAATTAAACTATGATTAAATGATACTTAACTAATAGGTTTTTGTTATCTGTTGTGTAGTGTTTGTATATTTCGTATTTTTCTAAAGTTATTAGTAATTTACTTTGTTTTGATATATGAAGAATGTTTAAATCAGTATGTATGTCTGTGTGTGTAATGTGTGTTTTTTAGGTGTGTTGAGTAGCTGGGTTGTGGATTTGTACGGTTTCTTTGGGTGATGTGATCTTCGAAGTGTATGTAGAATGATCTACCGGTTTGGCCGATGTTGGTTTTCTGTATATTTTGAAATTGTGTTTGGTGGTGGTAAGGTCTAGGAAGTTTATTTTATTGTTTTCTTCTAATTCGGGGGTAAATGCAAGGTTTTGGTGTATGGTATTAATGTAATTGTGTAGTTGTTTGATTTGCCATTTGTTGCCGTTGTATAATATTAAAATGTCGTCTACATCTTTATGGTAACAAATTATTTTTTTGTTCATGTTTGTTGTTCTGTATAATGTGTTGTTGTTCAATCTGATATAGGAATATTTCTGCTAGGATGCCTGAAGAACCCATAGGTAGGCCGTCTTTCTGTATATTTTGAAATGGTGTTTGGTGATGGTAAGGTCTAGAAAGTTTATTTTATAGTTTTCTTCTAATTTGAGGGAAATGTAAGGTTTTGGTGTATAGTATTAATATAATTTGTAGTTGAATTGCTGTTGTATGCACATGAAAATTAAACATAAATAACATCACCAAACGACCACACTGACAAACCACACAAAATCCAACAAATACATATCCCTCACCTACCACAACAAAAACACACATAATATAGCTTCCACATTCAAAAATCTTTATTACCAATTATCTTACAAAACAACAAACACTTTAAGACATCACATACAACCCTTTCAAAAACAGACAAATACAACCTATCCACTATTTATAAATTAATATGTAACGAGTGTCCCGGCTATTATATTGGCCAAACTGGTAGGTCATTCTACATACGCTTCGAAGAACACATCACAAAAAGAAACTACACAAACCCAAAATCCAGCTTCGCAACACTAATAAAACAATTTAAACATTTTCCACATAATAAAATAAAGTAAAAAACTAACAACTTTAGAAAAATATGAAATATACAAACATTATGCAACGGATAAGGAAAACATATTAAATGATTATACACATTTTGAAGCCAACACTCTGTTTCATTACATAGCACACAACCAAGTTAACCCACCACTTTAACACTCATAAATATCACACCTACAACTTTTGACCTAGCAAGGACGCCGCCAATTAAGGCTTTGTTTCATAAAAGAACGATTGTTTTGAAACGCGTTAGCAAGTAAGCCCTTACTTAGTTTAGTATCATTTAATTATAATTAATTATTTGTTAATTGATCATTATTTGTAATCATTATTAGCAAAAACAAACAAAATGTTACTTATGGCTTAAAGTTGGCTTTGGTTCTATGCTCCAACTATCAAAGTTCACTTCAGATATATTTACAAAAATTCATTAATTACAAACAATATTTACATGTATTCCTATTTCCACTAATTTTTCAATTTAGATCTTAATTTTCTCTGATAGACTTTGAAGCATCCTTTGTCCACATGCTATACAACTTTACAACATTTATAATCATATCTTATCTCAGATCTGATTCCTTCTCATAGCAAATTTTACACATCTTTGTCAATAATGTTTTTGTTTTTATGTCCTACAATTTGGGCATGAAAGTGAGACCAATTTTTAGCTTGCAGATATAATGGGTTGTATCCTATTTTTATATGGCCAGGGATGAGAAATTAAAGGGATAAGGGCGAGATGGCCCATGCTTTCACTTGTTAAATTTCTCATATTGATGATCCATTATCTTAGTAACTACTTAGGATTTAAATTTACAAAATTTAATGTTCGGATAGTCATAAACTAATGTTAAAGGGATTAATTAAGTTTCACTGAACATAATGGACCACAAAATTCAAGTACTTAGGATCGTTATAAAATTTTAAAATTTGCTCTTGAGGGCTAGTTGCAAACTTTAACATAAACTTTTATTTGTTTATACTAATTTGTCCGATCTTCACGTGAGCTACTAGTTTTTAACTAAAAAGACTTGTAAATATGTTACACTTGCCTACGCGTTACAGTCTGAGTTGACAATGGGACACATCTCTCGAAATGGCCGTCCTCAGCAATTATAAAAATAAGTGCTTCTATAGGCAAGTGTAACATATTTACAAGTGTTTTTAGTTGCGGTATTTTTTCTTCCTATCTTAATTACTAAATCTATATTTGTAGTAATTAAATCATTTATAGAGTTTACAAAAATACAATAGGGTTGGTTAACATTTACAATCTGACAATTTTTTTAGTTTAAATTCAAAATTTTTACTTTAATAAATTGTCTTAAAATTATGATTTGTAATTACAAGAAAACCATAACTAGGTTATTATTTTTCGATTATATAAAAATTAAACATATTATATGTTATATTTAAAGATAACAGATTTTCACGAACTGAAAGATGAGCTTAACACAGTCAAAAGTCAGCTGAATGATTTTAATTTGGAGGAATGGCATAAACATACAAATGCAACAAACATTGGTAGGGGTGTCATAAGGCAAATAAAGTATTTAATTTCACCAGAATTTTTAACTCAGGTAAGTAAATTTTAATAAAAGTTAAAATATTTGAAACATTTTTATCTATATAAATAATTTTTTATAAAGTATAAATTTTACAAAAGTTTCATTGTGTTAAACAAAATTTTTTGAAAGATTTTGTGGTAGTTTTATACATTTGGGAACTACTTAGACATGTGTATGAAAACATTCCTAAACATCAAAAATTTGTTGATGTTCATGACGAGCTGGTTGTTAATCTCTTATTACAATAGAAATAAATACTGCAAGTAAGTATTACAGGTCATGTAATAAGTAAATTCTTAAACATGTTCTGCAGCTGCATTGTTTTTTTTTGCATCGGATGATTTATTTTTAATCATATTTTAGTTGGGACTACTTTTTTGGGCACGGAGTATCAACAGAGAGGCGTACTAGCCTACATATAGGAGACATCTAATTAGTTCCCTAATGTAAATAATTACTTTGAGAGATAACCGATTCTATATCTTTCAGTAATATTTCATACTGAAATGTTTTTATATTTCTCATTCCGTTTTAAAGTGATATGGTTTGAAGATTATATGGTTTCTATAAGTACATTTTTATGTTTACAAGAAAAAATACATGTATAACATATAATAATTTTTCTTTCTCATCTGTGGCAATAATTACTGTTGGATTTTTGTAGGAAAAATTGGTATTATATAAATTTATTTTTTGTTTATTTCATTCATTATTTTTAACACTAGTGTTTTTATTTAGAAAACTAAATACTGTACCACATGAAAAATTTACAAGGCTGTGAAAAAGTTATTACTACATTTTTAGTTCCATAATTTCGAAATTTTAGAACTTTAAAAATCATTGTTACTAATATACCAATAATATAAAAACGTTTAAGGGAATACATTTATAAATATTATACCACCATATTTTTCATTTCTTCGTGAAACAGAATATATATCTGTATAGTTTATTTATAAACTCTCAAATACAGACCTCCTAGCCATTTAGAGCCTATCAGAAATTGGGCTAGGAATTTACAATCTATTCTATAATCAAATGAAAAATTTGCACAAAAATAATTAACAGTGATAGATTTTATGATTAAGCCCTTGCTTAATTCACAAATTTAGTAATTGGCTGAAGTTCTTGTATGAATTAGTTCAAATATTTAGGAATTTTCTGTTTTAAATTAATTTGAAATAAGCTAAGAGGGAGGTTAACAAGTGGTAGTAATAATCAAGAGTATTTTGCTACCTTGGGAGGTTGGATCTATAAGTTGGGGTTTGATTTAGCTAAACAAATTTTAATTAATTAATTTGGGGGTTCATTTTAATAAATGACATCATGTGCTGAAGCAAGTCATTTACATAATTTATAAGTATAGGACTAATTTAAACAAGATAATATCAGAAATAGGCAAAATGCTTATTCAGGGTGTCTAGTGACAGGGAAAACCGGGAAAACCTGGAAAAGTCAGGGAATTTTAAGATTCTGGAAAATTCAGGGAAAAGTCAAGGAAAATTTTAAAAAATCAGGAAAATATTTATTTTGATTAGAAACAAAACTAGTGGCCATTGATCTCGAATATTTGGTATTGTAAGCCAGCGGTTTCGGGGCAGGGCAGTCAGGAAATAACACTTCTTTATTTAGATGCCCATTATTTATTTGATAAGCCCAATGCTATGACTTCAGGACTTATGTCAATAAATATTAAACGTGTCGAGTTGGTACAGCTGGGAGGTTTTAGCCTGGACCGTGGCCTTGGGGTGCGCAGTGGTTCTGTTATCATATGGACAGGGGGGGATAACAGATAACTTAGTCTGTTTCTGACCACACAGAACGCTGTGTAAACATTCGTAGCCAGCTATTTGTCTAGACTCGTGATAGTATGTGTTTTATTTGACGGTGATTATTTGTACACCGTTTATTTCAACATGGAAGGTTCCAGTTTTCATTGCCGTAGCGGGCAAGCGCGTCATGCAGATGTCGTCATTACCTCCCCTCCTTCCTTAGGATAAATATAAACTAAAAGATAAAGTGACTGAAGCAGAGATTATATGGTGCGCGAATTTAGTAATGCAACACTTCTTTACGCAATGCAGAAGGTAGTGTGCCTCTTTCTAAGGATGTTCCCTGATAGCACCATTGCACAGAACATGAGATTGGGGAAAGATAACATTTCCTATAGTGTTGTAATCGGTTTATCAAATTATATTAAAGACCTGTTACTGACATCATTAAATTCAAATTCTAACTATGTAATTGGCTTTGATGAAAGTTTAAACAAAATATCACAAAGAGCCCAAATGGATTTGAGTGTTAGGTATTGGGATGCAGAGACGGATGAAGTGAAAGCTCGATATTTTGGTTCTGTGTTCCTTACAGACACAAAAGCAAAAGAGTTACTCAATTCGTTCTTCAAAGTCTGGATTTATCCAAGATCCTTCAGATATCAATGTAAACTGGGCTTTCTATAGACATCTAAAAGAGGAAAAGTCAGGGAAAACTCAGGGAATTTCTTCAAGCTATTTTACTAGACACCCTGGAAAAGTCAGGGAAAACTCAGGGAATTTCTTCAAGCTATTTTACTAGACACCCTGTTATTGTCAATTGATGAAATTGATGTATGACAAGTTGACTTCCGAGTAGTTTGTGGGTCACTATTTATGGTAAAGATTAGGATCAAATGTCATAATACTTTGTATAGTCATTTATATGATGACAAATAGATTCCATAAATATCTCCAAAAAGTAACATAAATCAATTTATCACTAGGTACAGATACTAGTATATAGATAAACGTTTATTTATATACCAACCTCCAGCTACTGAATCTAAAAAGCAAAAAGATGTCACCAGTACTGTCAGCAATTATACATTACTTGTTCATATAGGTTGTTTTAGTAGCTGTGTTTTGTAGAGCAGGTCTTTGTTAACTTTCTTTCGGGAACATTGACACCATAATGTGAGTGCGGACTCAGATTTAACCTCCGGGTTTCAAAAAAAAACTTAAATTACTGTTATAAATGCATTTTATTGTATTACAAGTCGTTTAATAACTTTTTAAATCACAAAATATTTTGAAATGATAGCAAGTAGTATTATTAAAATATTTTAATATATACAGTGAAACCTGTCTTAGACGGACCCTGTGTTAGGCGGAATCACGTCTATCGTGGAAAACTTTAAAAGTCCCGACTGTCGCATATTTAATTTACCTGGTTAATAACCTTCATAATCTATTAATCTATCTTATTAACCAAAAGGTATCCAAACTTTTAGACTTGAATTCCAAGTGTAACATCCCATCGGCAGATAATTCCAGCAGATTCTCTTTGAGCTTAGTTGCTAAATTTGCCTCATTTATAGCTGCATTTAAAAACGGATTTAAGATCCATCTTTGCCCAGTGTTATCCGATATCTCTTGCACTGAGAAGTACTGACACAACTCTTTCTTCAAATTATCTAACACCATTTTCATACCAGATATATATGAATTGATGTTTATCTTGCTTATAACTTCTTCAATGAAAGACTGTTGACGAAAATGAATTAAAGTTTTTTTCATTTATAGATGATGACCACAATTCAATTTTGTTTATAAAGCCATGGAGTTTGTCTTTTGCTATCCCGCCCTTGAAGACTGTTATTCAAGTTATTTAAATGCAGAAATAAGTCAGAAAGAAAAGCCACTTTCAAATCTGATTTGGCTTGCTGTAAATATACTGATAGTTCAGCGCGAAGTTCCATAACTTTGGTCAGTACTTTGCCTTTTGGTAACCACCTAACCTCTGTAAGGTAAAGCAAATGTTGGTGGACTGCCCCCATATCTTCACAAATGATTCGAAACAATCGAGTCTGCAACGCTTTTCCTTTAATAGAATTTACAATTTTAATAATAATATTTAGTACTTGACTGTATTCTTGTGGCAAGGTTTTGGATGCAAGAGCTTGGCGATGGAGAAAGCAATGCATCCAACAAGCGTTTGGCATATGTTCTTTCAGTCTAGCAATAAATCCACTCTTCACACCAGTCATGGATTTTGCTCCGTCACTACAAATAGCAATGCATTTTTGTGCCCAATCGATATTCATATCTTGCGTAGCTTCAAAGAATATGTCAAGCAAGCACTGACCTGTAGTATTCTCGGGAAGTGCCTTGCAAAATAGTATTTCTTCCAGTAATTTTTCATTGGATTCTACAAATGTAGCAAAGCTACAAACTGCGTACAACCCGCAATATCCGTTGATTCATCAAATTGCAACAACTCAAAAGAACTTTTATTTATTTTTTCTATGACTTGGTCACGAATGTCAGTCGCCATATCCTGCGTTGAATGGTATTGTCAGAGAGAGGTATACTTTTGAGCTTTTCAACCTCTTGCTTGCCAAACATAACCTCTGCTATATCTAAAACTGCTGGTAAAATCAAATTTTCGGCAATAGTGTGAGGTTTTCTTGCTTTAGCCACACGAAAAGCTACTCGATAACTAGCGAGCAATGCTTTCTCATTTAGGTTGGACTTTTGTACTATAGCAGTTTTTTGATGTTCAAGAGCTTTTAATTTTCGGGCAAAAAATTCCAAGCGTTTATTTTTTCATTAGGATGTTTTGTGTTTAGGTGGCGTAACAACTTCGATGGCTTCATGCTTTCTCTTGACAAAGTTTCAAAGCAAATTACATACTGCGGTTTTTTCTCAATCACAGTAAACCCAAATTTCAAATAATTGTCATCATGCATAGGTTTTTTCGTTTGTCGTTCACAACTCCCGCTAGAAGTTGATGGTTCTGATGATCTTTTCAGGAATTTATCCATTTTCAATTATAACAAAATAATACACTTAAATTCACACACTAATTCCATATAATACTGTAGTTTCACTTCCAAATAGTTTCCACTTATCGCGGTCTTGCTTCCGAGTTTAACACGTGGCTTGCATCAACTGGCGAGGTCGCGGTAGACAACCCTATTTATAGGCTATCCGCCAGCGCGGCCAGCACATTTTAGCGACAGCGAGAATCATCTCGAAGCGTAACAAAATGTTTCGAACCTTCTGCCTGGACCTTTCGTAGTAGTTCCAAGTGTTACCAACAGATGGAGCTTGTAGTCTCGGCCGTAACAATATGTTTGTTTGTGAGATATCAATTCTGAGTATTCGATTTAAAATGATGTGTTTTACATTCTTAATTATATATCTAGATCCGAATCCTAATAACGCAAATGCATAAAACTTTTGTATGGATTACAATTTACATATTTCTAGCATATATGAAAAAAAGGGTTAGGGGTCGTGAAAATGGTTTTGATACTAGGGGGTCGTGTCATGAAAAGGTTGAAAAACACTGGTTTATAGTGTGGGTTCAATTGAAAAGAGCCAGCTGTTCTGGATTAGATACAGCACAATTTCATGTTATATATTTTAAATAAAATCTGTACTATTATTTACAAAAAGCATTAAATATTATTTTGTTGAAATTTCTAGGCTTGGTGTAAGTTTGCAGAAATAACTGCCATGTACAATTTGGTTCCAGCCAATGCTTTAACAACTGGTCATTTCAATTCTGTACATCTAAGTGAAGCTCCAGGAGCATTCATCTCATCACTGAACCATTATTTACAAAGTAATTATTTATTCTTGAAGGTAATTGAATTTAAACATTTTTAACTTATTGTTAAATGCAGTATGTTTTGTAAATAGAAATCTATTCTCTACTCATGTGTAAAACAAAACATTTGAAATGCTTTTATTACTGGGTAGCTCAGAACCAGAAGCTTATCTTCATCATTCTGAGAAAAGTATTGACAATGTTGATTGATTGATTTAGTGCAGCAGTTCCTGTGGTATGCATACCTCCAGAGGTACGTAGATGCCTGTGGGGTGGTACGTTAAAGTAATACCAGTAATGGGTTAGATCAATATTTCATACTTTAGATTTGAAACAAATAGGAAGTTACACTATGACAAGAGAGTTGGTGTGTTGTTGATTGGAAATGCATGGAGCTTGTATGTCTGTGTGTGACTGAAAGCACAGAATAGAATATCAATGGGAAACATCTATTCCAAATTTAGGCGAACAATACAAATGCGGGGACAGGTCTACAATTTGATAATAAGAAACTTTCAGGGAACCGTCTGTCATGTTGCCCACACAAAAATATCGTAAAACATTGTCTGGTTACCAGATAATAGAGTGATTATAGATATTGATTTCATTGTTACCTTTATAAAATTGTTTAAAAAAGCAAAGTAAGCTTAACTTTTCTATAAGCTCCCAATCTATGTAACCAAAATTAAAAAATTATTATCAGTGATGCTATTTGCAATGTTATGTTGTCTGTTTATTTGGTAATATTACAGAGTGAATATTATAACTTGACTATTATGTTAATTGTTGTTGGAAAGACCCTTTCAGTTATTCAATTCAACCAAATTTTTAAAATTATTGTTTTCCTTTTACATTCTAGCATACTTTTATTTTTTAATGAAACACTGTAATTTTTTTGTTTAGTGGCATTGGATGGCTACAACTTTAAACCCTTACTATGAGGGAAATTCTTTTGAAGAGCTAATCAATGATGATCGATTCATGTTGCATACTTTGCCAAAGTGGAACTTTGGTGAGAATTTCACTGGGGACTTGATGTGTTTGGAAAATATGCTTAGCATTGTATCCCATGCAAAGACCTTACTTCATAACAAGATTATGCTGGTAAAATAATATCCATTTATTATACATATAGTAAAAGTTTATTTGCATCATTACACAGCTTTATAAAATTTGATATAAATATTAAGGATCTAGTTCACATTTTTTGAGATTGTAAAATATTTTATCTACAGTGATTACTAGGGGTAGGCAGATCATGTATCCATCATGAATGCCTAACTTGATGCAAAATATACCACTGCAAAAATAAAAACAAGTATGTTGGGATTATTTCCCTACATTATTTGTGCTTTAGGCACTTTATCGATAAAGCAAATTAAGGCTTAGAATATGAACTTTCTAAAAGTAGATACAGCTGTAGATACAGAAGTAATACAGCTGGGTGAAATTAAAAATCAAAAGGTCAAGATTCAAATAGTATGAACACTGAAAAAAATTAGGAATAGAGAGAATATTCCGAAATATGTATGTTATGGAAATAAGAGGAAAGAGGAAGAAGTCAGTGGGATTAGATAAGTAAACAACAATAACCCTTGCTATAAATATTTAAACACCCTTGATGTAAATTTTGCTAACACTGTTAGCATCATCATCAGACGATTACAAATATGCTGGCTTCTAAAAACTAGAAAACTAAATGACTGCTCGCAATGGGCATCGCTCTCACTCCTTCACCCATCACCCTATCGTGATAGATCTAACTTAAAAAACTAATATACAATACAGTCGGAATACTAAATGAAGTAATGGAAATAAATTATAACAAAATAAAACTAAAGTTGAATAATAATAAATATAACATCAAAAACGATAATAAAACATCATCTAATTAAACTGTAATTAGAACTACAGAAAAAAGTTATGTATTTGGTCATAACAAAGAGAATAAACTAGAATCAGGAATTGGGTCTTTATCAGAGCTCATCAACAAATCGCTCTTAGTGTTAGCAATGAATATCTTCTCATAACTATTAAGTAACCTGTTGGAGAACACCATTTTGCCCACCTTAACACTATCGTTATCTAATTCAATAGATAACTCCATGGGATTGAGTTTAAAAGATTAAGAAACTGAGTGGTTGTAATCAGGGATATAGGAAGATTTTATATTTTGCCCTGCTTGCCATTGATTAGGAACTGTGTAATATGATGGTAAAGATTGGAGTTTATAGAAATTCTATAACACTTTTATAAATCTTTATAAAAACATGTTATAAGCAATTTGGTACGATAAAACATGTTTGAAACACTCTTGGATAACTTTAGTTGTTAATTTTAAAGTTGTCTTTATTAGTTTTTTTACCTTTAAACATCAGATATGCTTTCTTTATCTAAGAAATGTCTTTATATATTATAGGTAAATGTTGTAGGTGACTGCAGATGGCAGCATTGATTGTCAATTAGATCCTTCTGAACAGGAGGCGCATGTAGCTGCCCTTAAGTACTGTGAAACCATTGCTGCTCTTCATCTTCTCCAACCTGGTCAGTCAACTTATTGGATGTTACTACATTACAATTTTACTATAGTTGTAAAATGAATTTCATGGATAAAATTATTGTGGTTATTTAAAGTTAGTTAATTTACAAGTTTAATTTTAAATTTTAAACTGATCTGTGGTTTTTGTTTATAATAATCATGTGTGCATTTTTTTTTTTTTAATCAGTAAATTATGTTTCAAATAGAGTTTAAGAGATCCAAAGTGTTCTATTTTTTAGAATTCTCCACAGTCTATGTAGTTTTAACAGTTGACAAAATGTTTATAATAAATATTTTGTTGTTACCCAAATGTGTTGATATTATTTAATACAAAAATATAATAATTTTAGCAATTTAAATGGGCAATATTAATGCTCTGGAGTAAAGCTTGGTAATTATGACATCGTTACTCTAAGTTATATTGCATAGTGCATTGTTCTAAATGGCTGTAATCAAATTAAAATAGGCCAATTTCCTGGTTAAACCAATTTATAAATTTATACGTAAATTGATTTGTTTCAAATTTTATGACTTGGTATTTCAGGTGGTAATTTTGTGATCAAGCTTTTTACACTTTTTGAATGTGAGACCATTTGCTTGTTGAATCTACTTTTTTATGCTTTTAAAAGCTTGGAGTTCTTTAAGCCAATTAAAAGTAAAGGAGGAAATTCTGAAGTTTATCTGATATGTCTGGACTACGTTGGACAGGCTACTATGGAACCATGGCTTAGTGTACTCAGGGAGAAATATGGTAAGTTAAGGTAAAATTATTAGTTTAATCAGTTATCATGCTTAAAGCACTGTTATGTTTAGAATATGTAAGGTTTTTTCATTATTAGGCCTCGAGATATATTAATACTTAATTTTTTTTTTAGTATAAGATAAATATAATGGTAATAACAAGTATTTAATATATATTAAAACTACTAATTACTACTAATTAAAATTTTAAATAATAAAATTTGATAAATTGCCAGCTTCATTGATAAAACAAACAGAAAGAACTTCTTATAATATATCAGTTGTCTTTAAATCTAATATCTTGCAACAACTTTTGTTAAATCTATCTATCTCTAGGTGTGAGGTTTCTGTGTTATGGCTTGTATTTTTTACATTTAGTTATTACATACATTTTCTGGATTTAATTGTTGCCTTTTAAGTTAATATTACGAAATTTGAATTTTTACTAATTTATTAACTGGTACTTGTTTTCGATTTAGTAGCATGGGCGATCCTCAGAGCTCCAATGCGTTGACATCATGATCCACTTTTTTGCAAGGATGAGTTCTTTCTATCCCTTCTTCTCCGACTTCCAGTGTTGGACTCCTTCTCCAGCTCCTCAAACTGCTCCCTCTCCGGCTCCCAAGACTTGACTAATCTCCTCCAGCTTCCAGACTTCTGCCCTCTCCTGCTTCTCGCGTTTCCCTCCTCAGCTGCAAAAACTTAACTGCCTTCTTCCTCAACTCCTTGATCGCTCTCCCCTTCCATCGCTTCCCCTTCACCTATCTTTAGTTCTCTTAAATTCATTGTCCTTCTTTGCATACGGTTTATTTGGGGAAAGTATGACTTTTGCCAACAAAGAATCCATTTTGGCAAGTATGGACTTATGGATTTGCCCCTCATAAATCTACCTGTCTGGGAGCTCATTATTTGCAGTTTAGAAATTTCTATAAATTTGAATACATTTTATCTTTTAAAACTAACAGTATCTTTTTAAACACAGCAACCCTCAAGCATAACGATTTATAATACAACTATGCTTTATATATACAACTAATCTGTTAGATAAGTTTTTTAGGTTTTTATAGATTTTTTAATAAATATTAAGAGAAAATAGAATATCAAATTATAAGAAATAAGTTTAATTTGTTTCAGGTAGAGATATTGCAAAAAAGGCTTTGTTTCCACAATCATTTATTCATACTGAGTTTCTTCAGCAAGTATATCAGTGTGCGTCATATTTCATGAAGAATCAGGTATCTCATAATGTTATTAAGCTGATGTAATCAATACAAAACTGTATATGTACGAGTATAAAAAACTACTAAATAAATACAAATGTATCACTTATAGAAAAAATGACATGATGTGGCATACCCCAACCCACAGGTAGCAATGTCTCTTACCATAAGTTATGGAGAGGGGCGTGGAATAAGTCTCACAAATATTACCAAGCCCTGCCTCAATAATTTACCTAAGTGTTATTATTGATTCTTATTTGGGGGTCATTCCTTTGTAGGGAATCCTTGATGACAATATAGGGAAACTAGTTGCACTATAAGGCAGATCATGTAATCCACTAGGGTACTAAAGGGACAAAACTACTCGAGAAACCATAATTCTGATATTATTATTAGTATTATGATTTTAACAATACCCTATCACTCTGACTATTATTATTCAATATTGGCTCTACTATTTCCCTTTGACCATTCACCGTATTCTTTATTATTGTCTTATAATCATTAATTGCTGATCTAGGGTTGCAACCGATCAGGAAAAACTGAAATCTAGAATTTATATGGAAATTATTAACATCCAGAAAAAATCGGAGGGGTTATACGGGAATTTCGATAATTCCATTATGGTTTCGGGAATTTTATTACGAATCATAAAGTTATGTTATTAAATTCAGATTATTTTTAATATAAAACCCAAAAAGTAGTCATATGCACCACATACTGTGCACCATTTACTATATATGTATGTGTAAAGTATAAATACTAAATTTAATTCAGTAATTTGCTCCTACCTCCTCAATATCACAATTCATTTACATAATTAATTATTTTCTCTTATAAATAATGTGTCTTTAACCTTTGCTACTTTAACACATTTACTGCCGTAGTAAAATCATACAGCTGGCGTTAGAAAGTGAAATGTAATAATCAGTAATTTTGCTAACATGTTCCAAATATCCATTTATGACACAACAATTTTGAAATTAAAAATGGCTTTCTGCATTGAAGTCTCTGGTTGAGCCACGTTTTGATGGGTGAGCACTGTGTGCAATTATTTAACGTCTTAAAAAAATATGATAGGCCACACTCAGAATAAAGCTGTAAAACATAAGATCGAACAAAAAATACAGAATTATATTACCATACTAGATTAATATTTAAAATCCAAAAATAAGCAAAATCAGACCACTTCATCGGCAATCTAATCACTGTTTCTACGTAGTATGTTGAAAAACATCCAGAAAAAAAAATTTTATTTGTCACTTGGAATTAGTTATAGTAATTATTAGTTATAATTTGACGTGTCAAAATCATCTATAATATGTGAAACAGCATTAACTCGCTCAAATATAAGCACATTAAACCTAACACGTAAATAACAAGACACGATTTAATTACGTAATAAATAACAATTCCCACACAAAGGAAAAATAGTGGGGAATTAGAACTGACTTCTAGAACAGTTTTAAGTCAAGCCTAACACTCTAACCTTGATCAGTGTATACCTACATCAGGAGCTGAACTTACTTCTTCCAGCAGGTGTCCAGTTTCAGTTGTAGCCGATGGCACGATGTCCATGATAAATTGTCATGGCAGTGTTCCAATAATATTTGTTTGCGAATAAGGTGTTGATGTCTAAAGCCTCTGACCTTAAACGGCCCCTGGCCAGATTTGGATAACAGCATTTAATGACGATGTGCTCCAAGTGATAATCAGGAGCTGAACACAACAACAATCAGCCTTTACTAACAAAACGCTTTATGCACCTATCCCTTTACTGATTTATGTTACTGTAATCTACACAAATCAGTGGAGTCCACATCTAAATACGCAATGAAGTCTTCTCATTACTTCATAACTAGAAATAACTCTTACATCTAAACTCATAATACGGAATGCCTTACAAAATAATATTTCACCACATAGTTTGAGTGTAGGTTAATAAATGCTGACTGCCAGTCACAGTTGTAATGGTTCTGATAATCCGTTCATAAACAATAGAGCTTCATTGTTTATGCTCTAGTGACATATATAACAGCATTTCTCGCTACTGTCAGGCTGTCGCTATTTCTCCAGTGAATTATTTGTCTTGATTTTGGCACTGGTATTTGTTTGTGTAATAGTTTTATTTTGTTTAGTCATGTCTAGAAAAGACTATAGAAAAGCGATATTATTTTTCAAAACATACTAGAGCAACTTAACTACATTCGGTCGAATGTTTTGAAAGATTTCATAATAAGCACAAACTACTTAAAAAGCAAATGGAATGTAAACTGGCAACATTGAGTAATATACCCCAACTATTTACCTTTAGTTTGATAATTTTTATAATAATTATCTAGCTGTAAAATGTATATTTTTTTAAAGTATGAACATATGGAACAAATGTTTACAAAGTTGCCAATACACTTTTTAAACTCTGGTGGTTTTTCAAATGAAATTTATTTCCCCTTCACACATGACTTTTTCACTGTGTTTAGTTACAGCACCATTGGCTGGCAGTTTATAAGACTCAGCTTTTTTTCAATTAGTGGTACTGAATTGTAAACACCCCTTCATGTCTGTCTACAACCATCGGTTAAATTCAAGTACTGCAGTCGGCATACTACCTACAACAAGTGACGATTTCTGCATATATAACATTGGCATCCTTCATAATTTTGTACAAAAACGCATTGGGGTGAATTTTGAGAACAGAGAAACGCATTCTTTAGTGAAAAGACAATTCTTTTGGGGATAATAGCATCAGACAGGAGATATAAGTTGGGGATCCTTTTGCTGAGTATTGCCTCGTACTGGAAGCAGAGAATTTTCAAAGACTTTGTATTTATACTTACATACTTTATAGTCATTTTTGTAATAACCATTTTTTGGGTGAGTGTTTATGGGTACTTATTTGACAATTTACACAAAAAAGTTGATGTAATATATTAAAACTTATTGAATATTAATTCTTTTTTAATTTTAAAAATTAAAACTTGAAAAAACATACATCACCTTATAATCCTTTAATTACTGTAACTAAGCTGAAAAGGTTAGAGAATTTTATTATTTTGAGCTGGGAAAAATAGGAAATATATGGGAATTGGAAAATTATATTTGAGTAGCTACCCTGTTTCCTTACTATTTTCTAATATTCTTATACTTCTAATAAAAGGTGAAAGTAAACTAACATATTACAATGCTATGAGTGCTCAATGGTGGCCTTCTAGCAGTAGCTATCAGTAAAGATAGAATTGTGTCTGTGTAGTCCCAGTGTAAATAGAACCCAAATTCAAAAGATCCTGTAAGGTAACAAGTACTCAATGACTTCATTATACTAAAAACTTTTCAACTACAAATAAAATACAATATGTTCTCTATTCAAGTAAAAGATTCATACAATCTTTTTGCAATGTTAAAGTTAATAATAAACATTATTTAATTACAAAATTTACATAGTCAATTTGCAATTCACAAGTTATGTAAGTATACTTCTTTAAATAAAAGATTTGAACTACTTCAAATCGTGTGCAATTTAGAAGTTTATTTCAATTTAGTACACAATTATTCAAATAAAAATTCACAATGTGTGATTTGTGAATTAATTTTACTAAAAAGAAATGTGTTAAAACATAACCTTAATTGACAATAATGTTCTAATGGCTACAGATAAATAGAATCAATAATCGATTTTTGGCTGTGATAGATGTATTTAATAGTATTACCAAACTAATTTAAACCAATGATCTGCCTTACCTCTTATACGGGGTGCCAAAATTCCTCTCTCTGAGAAGAGGATAGGTGGCCATGCCCATACTCTCACTGGATATGTTCACCTAACAGTGCAACCTAAACTACATGCAATGAAGTAAATGAAGTTCCTGAGACTACTGTCAGGATATGAATTTTATAAAAATCTCTAAAACTTTTCTAAGCTTTCAACAGACCAGCTTTTTATGTTTCTGCTACAACCGTTGTAGCCGTTTTCAGGTATCGTGTTATTTTTTACCTTGGTTAGTTTATTACTTGTTAGTTGATTATTATTGTAATCATAATTAGTAAAAACAAATTAAAAGTTACTTACAGTTTGAAGTATGCTTTAGATTCTAAGGTTCCACTATTATTGCTCATTTCGTATGTACACAAGAATACACTAATTATACAAATATTTACACCACTGAGCAACACCAAGTAAAATCTATATGGAGCTACTCACTCCAGTTGACATAAAAACTGCTGAAGTGATCTAGGTTTAGACGTCTGACCGAAGGTCAATGGCCATAAACATCTTTCTTGTTTTACGCTGTAAGTATTGAGAGTTGATAAATATCCCTTATTAATCACGTCTAGTCTTGTGCATGACAAATCAGAGAATAAACTCGCTTACCAGTAACAACAAACTGATGACTGAGCAGAGCGTCGATCGATAACTGGTTCTCCCGATACCACTATCACATAAAATCCTGTGATCTTGGTCTGATTGCAGAGAATTCCTGTAAGACCATCACTAGTGCCTCTGGCATTCGAGCTCATATCCAAACTAATAACTATGAATTAAAGAAGTTGAACTTTGCATAAAAAATAATTTTTTGACATTGATAAGATATAAAATTCAAGGGACCAACCTAAAACTTCGAATTATCAGCAATTTCAAATTAAACACATTCGAATTATCCAAGTTCTACTGTATATTTATTATATGTATTTTAGATATATTCATTATTTTCACCAAAGGAATAAGCTCTGAGAGTTTTCCCGTTTCAATCTGGGACACTCTGTATGAAAAAAACTGTTTTTTTTTATAAACTCTTTTTATTTAATTTTTCCCATAACACAAGTAAAACAAATCTTAGTCAAGTTCTTTGCCAAAAAATAGTATCAGTACCACTGTGGTCTGCACAATCAATATCAGCATTAAGTATATTTTTATTTTTTGTTTTCCCTATGTTATAATTTATTAATAATAATTTTTCAAATTTCAGATGATGGTAATTCAGTTTAATGTAAGAACATTTAAAACATTTTCAAAATATGATGAAGCTATAATAGAAGACACATGTTTGAGAGTTGCCAAAGAGTATATTCCCTTTAATGGATTGAAGCGTATTGGTGTACATCAGATGTTAGTAGGATGTGATACTTTGGTAAGAACTAGTATTATAAAGTTACACGAATTATAATGGTTTTTTAAAGCTGGTTATTTTGGTAATATTAAAAAAAATTATATCTTGTTGAAGAAACTGCATAAACTTTACAAGAAATAAGATTGAGAAAGTTACTTTGTTTACTGTAATATAAAATTACCAATTTAGTTATAGGAATTTATAATTTTCACAAATGATGAAAATATGTATTTAATTGATGAAAGTGTCTTGGTTCTTTGAATTCAGTGAAAGTTGAAAGAAAATGTTATTGGCATCCCTGTGAAATTACAATGACTTGGTTTCTCGATATTTTGATTCTTTTGGATGTTGGTAGTTTACACTATCATTATTTGAACAATATTTTTTATCAGACACTTTTCTTTAATTCACATTTCACCCTACCTGCCAGTGTATTCCTTAAGTTCTTTTTGAAATACAGTAGAGTCTTGAAAATCCCGATAAAGTCCCGATATTTCGAGCTTCCGTTAAATTCAAGCTTTTTTCTATTTAAGCCTATTTTATCTATTTGATAGAAAATGATGAGTTGTGCTTCCACAATATATTTATATCAATACAGTATCCAAAGGAAATAAATCAGGCTTCCAAGAAATGTTTATATCAATACGGTATGGAAAGAAAATGAGTCTGGCTTCCAAAATATGTTTATTTCAATACGGTATACAAAGATAATGAGTCGGACTTCCAAGAAATGTTTATATCAATACAGTATGCAAAGTAAATGAGTTGGTCTCCCAAGATATTTTTATATCAATATGCTATGCAAAGGAAATAAGTCGGGCTTCCAAGATATTTTTATATCAGTACGGTATGCTAAGGATATGAGTCGAGCTTCTAAGAAAGGTTTATATAAAGTTCTATAAACTTATTTAGTGCATGTTTAATTATATTATTAGGGTTCATTGAAACTCCTATTTTTTCTTATGCACACAAACATACTTCTATGTAACCTGAGTTTTCGGTAATGCAAGAGGGACTCTGTCCTATCTACCTCGAATTATCGAAATTCTACTGTGACCCTATTGAAAGTTTTTAATTAGTTTTGTTTCAATAGTATATTGTTAATGTCAGGACATTGCTGTGAAGAGGGTTGACAGTGGTTAGATAAATGTGAATGGTTTTTGCCTCCTTTGTTGATTAGCTTGTCAGCTTTTCCATGCATAATCAAACATCTTCCTTAATTTCAAGATATGTTGCTGAAACACAAGCAGTTTCTGCCAGTACATTTCAGGGAGCTGATAAGGTTCTGATATTCTACTGGGAATCGCCAAGTTATTTGTGCCATAAAACTCCTTGAGCTTTAAATGTACTTTTATAGGAATTTCCTTTCTTTCAGTAATTTTATTTTTTTCAGACTATAGAATTTCAACAGAAAATTTAAAACCTGCATGTTTTTTTCAGCAAATTTCCTATTGATTTCATTACTTAATTTTTTGTTAAGTTTGTAATTAAAATTTAATAATGCATATTCTTTTAGCAAAAGTTAGTTTTAAATGTCAACAGCTGACAGCTCTGTAGCCACTACAAAGTTTATCGTGTGATCCATGAAATGTTTCTTTGTGCAACTGATATTTTAGTGATAAAGTGCATTGATTTATTGGTTTGAATGATAAAAATTTTTGTTTTTTCTTAGAAAAATAAATTATATAAATTTTGATGAAAATGTACAGTACAAATGTTTGTATCAAAACCCAACCTTCAGTTAAAGTTACGAGGCGTATTTTTAAACTAAGGGCCGTTTGTTTATATTCCCTCATAGTTCGCGTACGCTGCAACGAGCGCTTGCGTTGCGTCCCGGCATGCCTTGGCAACAACTACGCTCAGTTACAACTGTGTAGCTAACGTGTGCATTGTGTTCTGTGCTTGCAAAATGTTCAAGGTTATCGAATCGCCTGCCCCTTGCGAAGTTCGTTCGGTGATACGGTTTTTGTCGAGAAACATATCTGCTACAGAAATTCACTGACAGATTTCTGAAGTTTACGGTGCTAATGCTATGTGTGAAGGAAAAGTGTGTAAGTGGGTTCGAGACTTCAAAGATGGCCGCAACAACGTCCATGACGAAACGCGATCTGGTTGTCCATCTGTAATGTCAGACGATTTGCTGGCTTCAGTTGAAGCAAAAATTCGTGACAACAGACGCTTCACGATCACTACTCTCTCACACGAATTTCCCGAAATTTCGAGGTCTGTGATTTACAAAATTGTTCATAAAAAATTAAACTCCTGACGGAGGACCACAAACACAAAAGACTCGAGTGTTCCTTGAATTTTTTGACACGTTAGACGAAAATGATGACAACATGCTGAGTCGGATCGTAACTGGAGGCGAAACATGGATTTCGCATTTCACTCCCGAATCGAAACAACAAAGCATCGAATGGAGACACACGCAATCTCCCGTAAAGGTCAAAGTCAAACGGACTTTGTCACAGCGCAAGATCATGGCATCCGTGTTTTGGGATAGGCATGGTGTTTTGCTGGTCGACTTTATGGAACGAGGAACGACAATAAATGCAGAAGCCTACTGCCAAACTCTGAGAAAGCTGCGCAGAGCAATTCAAAACAAGAGACGTGGCATGCTCACAAAAGGGATTTTGTTTCTGCACGATAATGCAAGGCCTCACACTGCCGCTCAGACCCGAGCTGCATTGGACTCTTTTGGCTGGGAAGTTTTGGACCACCCACCCTACAGCCCTGACCTTACGCCGAGCGACTTTCATCTCTTCCGTCATCTGAAACATCACTTTGGCGGCAGCTTTTATGACGATGACGACGAACTGAAAACTGCCGTTAATTCTTGGTTATCACAGCAGGCGGCAAGTTTTTATGAATAAGGTTTCCAAAATTTAGCTGTGCGATATGATAAGTGTTTACAAAAACTTGGAAACTATGTAGAAAAATAGATAAAAGTATGTAGATTCTGAAAATAAAATTAGTTTTTGCAAATTTCCTTTTGTTTTTTTTAAAATTTTCAAACGGCCCTTAAATTAAAAACACGCCTTGTATTTATTGTGACTAACTAGTTACTGTTATATCATTAATTCATGTACACTTGTTGTCTTGAAATATAAGAGAAACTATTACTATCCACATTTTAATTCCATCTTTAACGATATGTAATTGTTTCAGAAATTAACATACAACGCTTGCTCTGGTGGTAGAAATCATGAAGGAACTTTTAATGGTTTGAGGAGGAAAACAAAAATGAAACTAAGTCAGAATTTGAAATCTCTTTTGACAAAAGTTGAAGCACTTCCTGACTTGTGGGAGTATCCAGAAGAGGTCACACAAGTTCAGGTAAAGCTGAATTATTGAATGACAGATCTTTTAAACAAGGCTTTTTTCTTTACTGCTTATTTTAGTGTGTATATATATATATATATATATATATATATATATATATATATATATATATTGATATTTTACGTTGTCCATTATTTTTCCGTTGTACTGACTTTTGAAGTTGATATATTACTATTGTAAATACTTTTATCCACCACTAAGTGCAATAATTTTACCTTGTTGTGATGAGGCACCCTTTCGGTCTTGACCATTGTCGAATCACTGATATTTTTCTGGTGTCGATGTTCGGTCCGTGATGTTGGTATTTGTTGACGTTACACGCATTTTCTCTTGATCTGGGTGTATGATGTTTTTATATAGTATGTCTTCTGTATAGTGGTCTGTAGGTTCATTAAATTGTTGTGTGTGTTTTTTATAAATGTTGTATTTTTCTAGTGAGTTTAATTCTATTGGGTTATTATTTATTTCAAGTATGGTTAGGTTATTTTCGTAGTTTGTTATTTCATGTTTATGTGATATTAGGTGTGCTGCAACATTTGATACTTTTGTATTTTTATTTTTGAATGCTCTGTATTGTTCTTCAAATCTTATTTTAAATGATCTGGTTGTTTTCCCTATGTAAAATGCATTGCAGTCGTTACATGTAATTTTGTAAACTCCTGATTGGTTATGTTTTTCTGTATTTGTTTTGTGGTTTATGTTATTGAGATATTTTATTATTTTTTTGTTTGGTTTGTATGTTGGAGTCTAGTGTTCTTAGTTGTATATATTTGTTAGTTTTTCTATTTTGCTATTGGTGTATTTATATTTTAGGTAGATTTTTTTATTTTTGTGTTCAGGTTGTAGTGTTGTGTTGAGGTTAGGTTTTTTTGTAAAATTTTGTTAAATTGACCAAAAGGTGCCTCATCACAACAAGGTAAAATTATTGCACTTAGTGGTGGATAAACGTATTTACAATAGTAATATATATATATATATATATATATATATATATATATATATATATATATATAGATAGATTTTTTGGACTAGGAGACTGACAGACTTACCTTGGTAAGAGTCCACACTGTAGTCTTGAAATAGAAACACATAAGAGCACTTAAACAATGATATATTTCAACCACACAGTGGTCTTTATCAATCGAAGAGAAAACACAAAAAGAAAGAAATATGAGAGAATGAAATAAAAATCTAAATAATCTTTACCAACCAAAACTAACCTAAAATATATATATATATATATATATATATATATATATATATATATATATATATATATATATAGATTTTTTGGACTAGGAGACTGACAGACTTATCTTGGTAAGAGTCCACTCTGTAGTCTTGAAATAGAAACACATAAAAGCACTTAAACAATGATATATTTCAACCACACAGTGGTCTTTGTCAATCGAAGAGAAAACACAAAAAGAAATATGAGAGAATGAAATAAAATAATTGTAATCACAGATTGTGTAGAGTAGAAATCAGATGCACAGATTAAAGATATATATATTGTTTCCATGAGTCTATGAGTGATTATAGTTTATATAAGTCTGTCAGGGGAAAAGAGATAAGGCTATTTGGAAAAAAAAAATTGAATGGATTTATCTGATGTTGAGGTTAGGGGATTCTCTGGACTTGGTATACCACTGGTATGATAGTTCCCACCTTCTAAGTTCTGAGGGATTGCAATCAGGGGGGAGTGATTTAATTATTTTTCTGGTATAGCAGTCATCAAAAGTTGTGATGACTCGCAGCATGTTGAGCTGTTGGTCTATCCATATTCATAATTTTAACATCATGTCTGTGGCCATTCATTCTGATATTCAGACCATCCGTAGTCAGGCCTATGTACTGTGCTAAGCAAAGTTTACATTGTAGCTGGTATATGACATTTTTCAATGTACAATTATGATGACCCTGTATTTTGAAGACCATTTTTGTTGTTTGGCTGTTGAAACTATTTGCTGAGGGGTGTATTGGACACGTCTTGCATCTAGGTCTATTGCATGGGAAGGAGCCATGAGGAAGTTTGTGTGGTTTCTCTGCATCAGGGTCTGGTAGTTTAGGAAGTACTAGGATGTTTTTCAAGTTGGGAGGTTGCTTGTACCAAATTTGCGGTGGATCGGTGAAAAGATTTTTGGTGTGGACGGAAGCTTGAAGAATTTTGAAGCCATCTCTCAATATCTTGTTGAGTTTTGTAGACCAGGATGGTAGTCTGTTATTAAAGATAGTTTATTTTGTTCTGTTTGTGGTTTATGGTGAACCGAGGATTGTGCTGAATGAATTTGGGTATCCTCTTCTCTGGAAGGCTGTTGATATCTTTCTATTAAAATCTTCCAATTCCCTATCATTCGAACAGATTCTCTTACCCCTGATTGCTTGACTGTATGGAATGGATCGTTTTATGTTTATTGGGTGGTTGCTGTCGAAATGGAGATATTGTAGGTGGTTTGTCGGTTTGATGTGAATTCCTGTGTTGATATTTCCATTCTGGAGTGTTACCTCTACATCCAAAAAGGTGATGGCTGATGTAAATTTCTCCCAGGTAAATTGAAGTGTAGAGAATTGTGTCAGGCTGTCTAAAAATGCCTCAAGTGTTGAAGCACCCTGTGTCCAAATTAGGAAGATGTCATCTATATATCTATACCAACATAATGGCTGGTGTGTTTGTGTCTTTAGAAAACTTTCTTCCAACAATCCCATGTACAGATTTGCGTATGATGGTGCCATTCTGGTGCCCATTGCTGTTCCCTTTATTTGAAGGTAGTTCCTTCCCTCAAACTGAAAGTTGTTCTTCTCAAGGATGAACCTGGTCAGGTTCACAAGAAAAGGTGTAGTGGGAGAAGGCTTGCCTGGGCGTTTGTTTAGAAAATTCTCTATTGCAGATAGGCCGTGTGCATGAGTGTCGACTCTCACAAATATCTGAAACTCTACCCCCGGTAACTATTTTGGTCACCATAGATGTCACCTCTCTCTATACCAACATCCCTCATAGTCCATAGTGAAATATTGTGTGTGTTTAGTATAGGTTTAATTATTATTTGTTCAAAGTGTTGGACACCACCCCTGGACACACAAAATTAACACTTACAGTAACATGATAAATAAAGCAATAAAATACACACAGGATAACAAACAAAAATTAAATGAAGAATTAGATAACATTACAAAAATACGACTGACCAAACATCTGCACCAGAAAAATTAAGAAAAAGTAATCAGTGATTCGACAATGGTCAAGTGACCGAAAGGCGCCTCATCACTCAAGGTAAAATCATTACACTTAATGGTGGTTAAAATTACTTACAATAGTAATATATTAACTTCATAAAGCCAGTGCAACGGAAAAACAATGGATAACGTAAAATATCAAGAATATATATATATATATATATATATATGTGTGTGTGTGTGTGTGTGTGTGTGTGTGTGTGTGTGTGTGTATGTATATACAGTAGTAATCCTCAGATCCGAACCCCTGTGAAATCCGATCATGATTTCATGAAATTCAAACAAACTATGACAAGAATCATGATAAACTACTGACATATGAATGATCTCTACTACTGATGTCTTGTGAGAAGCATATTTCGGTCGTTGAACGCACTGTGTTAAAATTTTGACTGCAGTGTCAGAATTTGACAGCCATTCCTTGTGATTGGAAGTGGCCAAATTATCAATCAAATTACTATATATATTGCGTTCTCAAGGCTCCAAAAGAAGACTACTCTTCATTTTTTAACTGTTAGAAATAATATTAGATAGATAGAAAGACTTTATCATTATATATTTTAAATTTATAATTTTATAGGCTTATATAAACACGTAATGATAAGCATAACTTATCATATAATTAAACAAAATTAGCAAAACAATTTTGTTTGAAATGGTGACTAAATTTTTCAAATATTCTTAGTATTTATTCTTTTATTTAATGTATGAATTGCATTTGTTTATTTTAATAAAGTAAAAAAAATTAAAATACTTTCTCGTTTTGAATAATCTAATACAAAACACTAATATGTTGAGGGAGAACTAAAGATGTTACCTTTAGATGCAACTGAGACAAAACAGGGCTCTTCATATAAGCGGCTTGCCCCCGCCCCCCCACCTATTAAAAATCCCCATAATGGACAGAGGTAATGCTTCAACAATAGTGTCCAAGTTGGTATGTATATCTTAACATCTTCATTAAACAAGTTCACCAAGAGCCGTATCGGTTTTTAATGGGAAACTGGCTTACATTTTTACTTAACAAATTTATATCAGCCCCTTTGCAAAGAACTAAGTTTAGTTTGTCCTACCACTAGGTTATTTACCACTGAACTACTGAAACACTAAAATTACTTAATTTGCTCACTAGTTTTTAGAAGGGTTTGTCAAATAGAAAGTAAATGTCTTGAGGTTTATTTATCACTTACAGGTAAAATACTGTAAGGAACTACAGCTAGAAATTCAACTATGTCAGCCTGTACGCACTCTTAAGTCATCAAGGTTCTGCCAACGACAAATTCTTAAATTGTATCTTGAAGCGACAGCTCTTGTTAATAAGAAGCGTTCAGGCAGGTAAGTTAAAATTTAATATTAAGATAAAATTACTAACTAATGAGTATGAAAGCAATCTTTAACCCTTAGCACTCGGATTTTTTTAACATGCTTTGCTTCCCCACTTGTAATTAAATTGAGACGAATTCCTCACCTGCAAGTTGCATTATTGTTTATGGAAAACTTTGTTTTCTCTTACATGATTTTAGTAAACTAAGCTATTTTTATTCACTAATACTGTATGTAAATGATTTTATTATCTTATTTGTAGTTTTGCAGAGTATGATATCTTTGAAAACAGTCTTCCGGATGAAGTCCTGGTTTTCTGCTGCATGTTTTGTAGTGAAAAACTGTTTCCCTACTACCTCATTTTATCTTCCTGTTACTGCAAACTACACAATCCTTAGAACCATTTTTATCATTGGAAAAGATTAAATCTAATTTCCCATTCAGTCTTTCTTCTCTGTCAGTAGTTGATGGCCGGCCCATCAACTTCTTACTATACGGATTATTCCTGATATCACCAATGCGTTCCCTCACCAAGTTTTGGCAAAACTATTTTTGTTTAACAGGATTTTCTCTCATTTCCTTTTTTTTGTTATTATAGATAATAAAACTGTTTACTACAGCTACATCTAATAGCCAAAAAAACATTTTCCTTCGTCATTTATTTGTTTGTCTCTTAAAACTGCACGGTTCACTATATTGAACAGCTAAATCTACACCACCCATAAACTGGTTATATTTACAAATAACTGTTGGTTTAATTATTTTTTTTATGAAACTGAACTACATTCTAATAAATCAGGATCAAGTAAAAGATCAGGAATTTCAGAATCACTAATTGCGCGTGAAGCCTCGGCAAACTACGAGTACCCAAATAACCTGCAAAACTGTAACCTACTTGCAGCTTACAACGTAGCGGCAAACTAGATTTTGTGATGACTCACATATTCCTAGACATTATCAACTTAGTTTACATTATTGTCAATAGAGTGTAGCACCAAACGGTAAAAGATTGAATGTCGCAAACTTCGCCGCAGACGAGTTATAGGCATTTGAAAATCGTGTCGGGTGACCCCCGCCATACAAGTAAACTGCAATATACGCTTGGCGGGGCTCCCCCGACAGTCGAGTGCTAAGGGTTAAGAGAGAATTTTCCTTACAAAAAACTAAAGTAATTTAATATTCGTAGTATTGCTTTGTATCTAACTATAGTAGTCTCTTGATAACCCAACAGATATAGAACCAGATAGTTATTAAATTATAAAATGTTATAAATTATCTGAGGCTATCATTAAAAAGTGCAACCCTACTTAGTAAAGGTAAACTCAAACATTTTAGAGCTAAGAAAAAAGATTAGGTATCTTTTTAGTTAGTTTTTTTTTATATGTGGAAACTTAATTATAATACACAATATATAGTATATAGTTGCAATAATATTATACATCTAAGACTATTCCAATCAAAATAATGAATTTATCACTATCCGAACTTTATATTTAGTGAATTTGTTAAAACTTACTGAGCCAGAACGTTTTAGATCGCTATCTGCCGATCTTCATCAGTGTCTTCTGCTTGGAGATGTTGGGTCAAGCGGTGTCTGTTTTAAAGGTAGGTTTTCGATAGTATCAAAGAGTATGTGTGATTTGTATTGTGTTTGTTCATTAAATATGTTTGTATTTTGTGCTTTTATGTGTCTGTAAATTCATATTGTTCTAGTGTGTTGAGATGTGGTCCTTTTTAGTTGATGTGTAGGATTTCTAAATTATATGATACATGTCTTTGTATTTGTGTCCTGCTTCTTTTAAGTGATTGTAAAATGTTGAGTTGGTGTTGTGTTTGTGTTCTTCAACTCTTTGTTTAAAGCTGCGACCTGTAGAATTTGTTACATTCGTCGCAGTTTAGTTTGTATACGACTGGTGCTTATAGTTTATCTTTGTTGTTGGTGTTGTGTTGTATTTTGTATTGTAATTTGTTATTGGTTTTGTATGCTATTTTGTAACCTATTTTTTGAAATTTGCGAGCTATTTTGTTTGTTGTTTTGTTTATGAATGGTAATGTGATGTATTTGTTTTCCCTGTCTGTATTGTTAATTTTAGTGTTTTTTTTGTATTTTGTACCATAGTTTGTCTATTATTGTGGTGTTGTATCCATTTGTGTATGCTAATATTTAATTGTGTCTAGTTCCTTGTTCATGTTTTTTGTGGTCATTGGGACTTCTTTAAGTCTATGGAGCATAAATCTGAAGGCAGCATGTTTGTGTTGGATAGGGTGGTTTGAGGTGTTGTGGATAAGTGTGTCTGTTGTTATGGGTTTCCTGTAAATGTTGAAGCTGTGTTTTTTGTGTGTGGCTTTTTGTTATGGTTAGGTCGAGGAAGTTTAGGGATCGGTTGGTTTCAACTTCTGAAGTGAAGTGGAGTTTTGGGTGTATTTTATTAGTGTAGGTGAGGAGTTTTTCACATTGACAGGAGTTGCCTCTGTATACTGTTATGATAGCGATCGAAAACGTTCTGTCTCAGTAAGTTTTAACAAATTTACTAAATATAAAGTTCGGATGGTCATAAACTATTGTTTAAGAGATTAATAAGATTCACCGAACGTAATGGTTTTTTTTTGTTTAACAAATTGATCATATTCAACCTAAAATCAATCCAGTATTCAATAGGGCTGGATAGCTAATTGGTTAATACCACATAATTTGTTTTTAGTTATCTGCAAAGGAGAAGCAAATAGAAGGGAATATGATCTTCATATTTAGAGAAACATCAGGATTTTTATATTATAATTATGTTCTTATCCTCTACATATATATTGTAATATTTGGTAATTTCTCTTTTATAAGTCTTAATAAAAATTTATAAGTTAAAAGAAATAACGATTCAATGCTGCTTTTGTTACAAAAATTTTTAATATCTTAATATGACATTCCTTATTTTCTTTTATAAAGTCACTTACTAATTACAAAGTCTTATTTCATCCACAAAGAATTACAAAAATTAAGCTTTATTAGCCTAAGTCTAAAATTTGTTTATGGCAGCAAGAAGTTTAGTTATAAATTTTAATATTAATTGAATTTGATTTAATTACTTTAATTTGAGCTTGAGCTCTCCTTATCTCGGATTAATAGGTGGGTTTTCTAAATTTTGAATAATAAAATTTGAGTTGGCACCTTCAAAAAAAAATATCTAAGTTACAATTCTTACAAGCTAAAATTTTTTTACAAGTTATTTGGTTTCTAATTAAATAATTTCCTGAATAATGTCTTCTTAATCGATCAGTTCAATGATTTGGCTTAATGTTATTCTGTAATTATGATTTGAATACGATACTGCACTTTCCGCACCAGTTAAAAATATAATTTCTACAGCCAATCTTGAAACACGTCTGCCTCGTTCAAATGCTCTGTCCCAACTAACTGACGCTGCCTTTTTAGCAATAAAATGGCCAAGTCGTCAATTTCCGCTATTTTCTCGTTTATTCCTTGTAACAGCTTTACGGATGTCATGTTCACCGCCTCTGATACACTTCTTCTTCTTAACAACTGCACTTAAATTTCTTTGCAAAACAATTGCATTTAAATCTTATTTCCCAAACTGTTTTAGATTATATCTCCACGAGAAATATTTAAAACGAATATCTTTTGCCGGTCAATGCGCACGAAACTGCACAAATTCGTTCTCCCATCTTGTTTACTTCAGAACATTTCACTAGCTTGCCGTTTGAAAGTTTTAAGTGTATTTATATCGTTCTATTGTTCTATTCAAATTGTTATCTATTAATTACTTCTAATACATTTACTTATAAATAGTGATTTGTGTGTTTTTTTTTTCTTTTTATATAAAATCTTGTGATTAGATCTAAAATGTGGCCATGTGCCATTTTCTACACAAGTGAAATTAGGTTATGTTTACATTTCGTTACTGGTATATTTTAGTAATTTTTTTACATACTGAATTTATTTATATATATTTATCTTATTTTATAAGTGCCTTTTATATATATACTACTTCAAAATGTTACATAGTCCCCAAATTTAGATAAAAAAAAAATTTTTGATTCCAAAATTCCTTTTTTTTCCTCAATTTTCACATTTTGGGAGTAAACTCTTACTCTATCCTTCTTGCTTGTCTGCTGCCCTCTAATTACATATGATATACTTAACTCCTAACAATACAATAAATTAACAATTAACATTTAATCAACAATCCTCTTATACTCTTAACATCTAATACATTAATCATTTTCTGATTCTTAGAATCTATTTTATAACCTTTTTCTTTTTCTTTCTTTATTTTAATTTTAATAGAATGGAATCTTTCCAATCATAAATCTTTTTATTTATCTATATAATCTATCTTCTGACACAGTGTTTTTTTTTTTTTCTTAATTTTATCCTAACCGAGTCATAGCATGTCTAGGTTGTTTGTAGGTTAGGTCCTTGTTCTTATTCGTTCATCCCTTCCTATTTTATTTAAATTTATATATTTTTTTTATTTCTTTATTTTTTTTTTAAGTGTTTGTTTAATTATTAAGTCATTTCTGGTCCATTGTCATTTCCGGTTTATTTGTTATCTATCCCTCCTACATTCGCTTCCTTCTCCTAATATTTTTATATCCTGAGTCATTCCTGTTGTTACCATCTTATTATCCCTTGTTATTTTCCTTTCTCTCGACTTCTCCCTTACTATTTAATTTGTTCTATCTGAAATTTATCTGATTCTCCATGGTGTGCCTCCCTTGGTTCATAAAATTTCTTTAACAAGCTAATATGGAAAATTCCTCTAATTTTATTGCTTCTAGCATCTTTGATTTCATAAGTCGCCTTGCCATATTTCTTGGTGATCACATAAGGTCCATCATATATATAAAATAATTTTGCCATCTCACCTCTTATACCCTGTGGTTGCCAATTTTCTTTTACTAATACCTTGTCCCCAACATTTAATTCTTCTATTTTATGAGTTCTATTAAATTTCTCTGCTCTCTTATGAGCCTTCTTCTTAATTCTACTCCTAGCAATTTCTAAATGTCTTTCTAAATTTATTAATTTTGAACTCCAGCCTAAATTTTTTATTTCCTTTTGCCAAAACCTTTCATCCTGAATTCCTAGTTGTAGCTGGTTAGGTGTGTATCCTGTAGTCTCATGAGGAATTTCATTAATTGCCTGGTTAATAACCTCTAAATATTTTCCCCATTCTCTATGGTTATGATGACAATATGTTCTCAAACATCTAATGATCTTATTCACCCTCTCAACGATATTGCTTTGTGGCCTCCTTATTGGAGAAAATATTGGTTTCATTTCTCTATTTTTAATATACTCCAGCCATTTCTTATTATTAAACTGGGTTCCATGATCAGTCTGTATTCTTTCTACTCTCCCGAATTTTTCTATATAATTTTCTAAACATTTAATTGCCTCCCCTGTGGTTTCCTTTTTCAATTTATAGATTTGAACGAATTTTGTAAATACATCTAAAATTACTACTAAATACTTATAGCCTCCTACAGTTCTTTGAAATGGTCCTATAAAATCAATTGACAATTGCTCCTTTGGTTTTTCCACTTGGATCCCTTTCATCTCTCCAAAATTACCTTGGGTTACATTTTTAGCTCTTTGACAAATATAACATGTTTTAATAATTCCCCTAATGCTTTTTCCCATTTTCTTCCAAGTGAAGCTCTCTGATAATATGGTATGACATTTCTTAGCTCCTGCATGCAGGTAATATTCATGACAAGTACCCACTATTTCTTTAATCATTCCCTTTGGTACTACTATTTTCCAACTTTCCCTATTTCTTTTATATACTCTCTGGGTCAATTCCCCTTGTTTCTCATTATTCCTCCTTCCTTCTGTTTCCAATCGGTCAATTCTATCATTATTATTGTTTTTCTCAATCGCTATCTCCCTATTTAAAACTCTTAACTCTTCCCTGTTCTGTATTGTTATATTTTCTACCTTCTCTATCTCTTTCTTATTAATTTCTGTCACATCAGCTATTATTTCTTTTGTTTCCTCAAAATTCTCCTTAATCTTCTCCTCTAAGTCTCTTCTCATAACTCCTATTACAGCATTATTCTCTGTTCTCAACTGTTCCCTCATATCCTCTATCATTCTCCTATTTTCTTCCTTTAGGCTTTCGAATTTCTTATCCATTTCCAACCTACTTGAGGCAAATCCTCTGTTCATCTCTTCTTTCATCTCCTTATTTTCCTCCTTTATTTCCTCACTATTTTTATTTAATTTCCTTATTTCTTCATTACTCTGTTCAAATTTTCTATTCATTTCCTCTCTCCCTGTATTTATGTTTACACTCATTTCCATTAAAGTCCTCATTATATTCCTTAAATCAACACCCTCATTATTTCCCTTTTTCTGTTGGGTTTGCATCAGTGGTAATCCCCTAGCCTCATCTACTTGGGTTTCCACCTCACTCTCTTCTATAGGCATATCTGTGCCTTCCGTTTCTGTCTCTTGTATTTCTAGGCTTGTCCCTTTTTCCAATTCTATTAGGCCTATTGTAGCTTCTTCCTCTTTTTCATTTATTTTTTCTTTTAATGTCACATATTTTCCTTTTGCAGCTTCCTCAATTGCTGTACCCTTCCTAGACCTATTATGTTTTTTATATTCCTCTAATTTTTCTGTTTTTTTCGCTTTCTCCCCCCTTAAATTATATGTACCTGTTTCAGATTCCATTTTTTTTTTTTTTATTTCTTTATCTAAAATTTCAAAATTCCCCTTTATGCTATTTAAATTTTGAAAATTAAAAAAAAATTATTGACTTATGGTTGCAAAGTCCTGAAAAGTAAACAATATTAATACAAATATTTAATTAATAATCTTATCTAAAGTGCCTTAAGGTTAATTCTTAAATTTTTTTATAATCGAGCCCCACGTTTGTGTGCCAAATGTAATATTTGGTAATTTCTCTTTTATAAGTCTTAATAAAAATTTATAAGTTAAAAGAAATAATGATTCAATGCTGCTTTTGTTACAAAAATTTTTAATATCTTAATATGACATTCCTTATTTTCTTTTATAAAGTCACTTACTAATTACAAAGTCTTATTTCATCCACAAAGAATTACAAAAATTAAGCTTTATTAGCCTAAGTCTAAAATTTGTTTATGGCAGCAAGAAGTTTAGTTATAAATTTTAATATTAATTGAATTTGATTTAATTACTTTAATTTGAGCTTGAGCTCTCCTTATCTCGGGTTAATAGGTGGGTTTTCTAAATTTTGAATAATAAAATTTGAGTTGGCACTTTCAAAAAAATATCTATGTTACAATTCTTACAAGCTAAAATTTTTTTACAAGTTATTTGGTTTCTAATTAAATAATTTCCTGAATAATGTCTTCTTAATCGATCAGTTCAATGATTTGGCTTAATGTTATTCTGTAATTATGATTTGAATACGATACTGCACTTTCCGCACCAGTTAAAAATATAATTTCTACAGCCAATCTTGAAACACGTCTGCCTCGTTCAAATGCTCTGTCCCAACTAACTGACGCTGCCTTTTTAGCAATAAAATGGCCAAGTCGTCAATTTCCGCTATTTTCTCGTTTATTCCTTGTAACAGCTTTACGGATGTCATGTTCACCGCCTCTGATACACTTCTTCTTCTTAACAACTGCACTTAAATTTCTTTGCAAAACAATTGCATTTAAATCTTATTTCCCAAACTGTTTTAGATTATATCTCCACGAGAAATATTTAAAACGAATATCTTTTGCCGGTCAATGCGCACGAAACTGCACAAATTCGTTCTCCCATCTTGTTTACTTCAGAACATTTCACTAGCTTGCCGTTTGAAAGTTTTAAGTGTATTTATATCGTTCTATTGTTCTATTCAAATTGTTATCTATTAATTACTTCTAATACATTTACTTATAAATAGTGATTTGTGTGTTTTTTTTCTTTTTATATAAAATCTTGTGATTAGATCTAAAATGTGGCCATGTGCATTTTCTACACAAGTGAAATTAGGTTATGTTTACATTTCGTTACTGGTATATTTTAGTAATTTTTTTACATACTGAATTTATTTATATATATTTATCTTATTTTGTAAGTGCCTTTTATATATATACTACTTCAAAATGTTACAATATATATAAACAAATCCCTTTAGATTTATCTTTTATATTATTAAGTGTATGGTCCAAAATAATAACTGGTGGGTACTCAGAGAATAAATCCTAAAACTCATAGGGCAACAAAAAATTACTTTTTTTCACCCATTATGCTTCTCAGACAAACTCAAGACCTCCCTAAAAAATTACTAATGGTTAGGATGACACACTTAGCTCATCATGGATTTTCGCCATTGCTTCAAGAGAGCATTTGTTTGCTTCAAGAGAGTTTATTTTCAATGAAATGTCACTTACAAGACTGAATGTCTATCCTATGTAAGGTATACTTATCACTTCTGGAAACTTACAGTGTATATACAGAAAGATATTTATAGTCCATACCTCTAAAATTTCCAGTTTTTGTGTTGTACATCTTGAGGTTTTTATAAAAACGTAACATAGTAGAATACTATGAGATATATAAACGCCATAAATACTATCCACAACACATTCTAAACGACAAAACACACTTCCAATCAAACACTATATTTGAGCACATAATTAAAAACTACTCTATGAACCATATCACACCACAGAACAAAAATACACCACTGACTCACACCAACACAACACATATGAGCAACAGTTTTGTCAGTATTTCACAGCATTGAAAAATGTGCTGACCTAGCGTGAAACACGTCGGCTGAATAAATCAGTAACTAGTGGTTTTTTTGCTATGATAATACAAACATGTGTATTATAAAATTTTTATTATACAATTGTCTATCAAGTGATTGTTGTGTGTCATATTACTGTGTAAAAACAGAAAGTCTGCAGTTCTCTGAGAGATAAACCATTTATTGGGAAATACTTTCATATATTCATACAAAAAATTTTTTTTTAATTATCTAATTTTTATATTTATCTGAGGTGGAAAATGTTAGGGGGAGCCTATAAGCTAATGCAAACTTCAAACCATAAATAACATTTTATTAATAATTATTACAAATAATAATAAAAAAACTAAATCACGTTGAAAATAATAAATAAAAAACTTACACCTGTATAAAATATATAATATTTAGTTTTTTGATAAGTGAGAATATTTTCTTGACGAAGTACAACTTAATTGATGTCAATTAAATTGTCTAATAACAGCCATGCCACTGATCTAATTAGATCATAATGGCTTAATGTACATTATTAAAAACATTAATAGATTACATTATTCAATTTTGATAACTTTTCTGGATATTCAAGTGTTCCACTGCGTATGTAAATTTAATAGAAACTCGGTTATATTTTATATCCATGTCAAAAGGGATATATAAACAGTCTGGGGATTCAATTTTTGTCCACAATATTTTAATAAATTATGCATCGGCCAAACAAAAAAGAAATTAAAAGACAGATGTAAAGACCACTTTAGAACAGGAATGTCCAACTTTCAAAGCCTAAAGGGCTAAAATTAAAACCTTCAGCGTGGTCGCTGGCCACATAATAATACTTTAATTTAAATTTAAAATAGCAACAGGAGTATAAGTAAAGTTACAAATAAAGCAACAGGAGCATAAGTAAAGTTACAAATAAATAAAACAGATATTAGTAATATTTGTTGTCTTTCTCAAGACTCAGGTGTTTGTTTTACACAAATAAAAAAAAGTAGTTTTATTAATCAACACAAACACTGAAATGAAAATAAAAATATGTATTATTTTAGTGTGAACATTGTGGTATCAGCTACATCGACCAAATAAAGAACATTTACTCCTAGTTCGGTTGCAGCCAACCTCATGAAATGAAGTAGAGATACCTCAGAAAGCTTGTTTCTATATATTTTTTTTTATAAACTTCATAAAGGAGAACACACTTTTACATAGGTATATACTGCCAAACACTGATGACATTTTTAGTCTGAAATCTCGCAAGTTTGGGAATCTCTATTTAGAAAGCAATTTAAAACTATCATGAACCTTCTCTTTCCTGGTCATTAGAAACATATCAGCTTGCATAACACATAATTCGAGTTGCAGGTCAGGTGGATGGTCTTCTATTGTAGCTCCAAGAGGATTATTGTAAAGCAGTAGACTACTTTGAGATTTTTAATTTCCTCAAATCTAGTATTAATTAATCAATTACTTCTTGGATTTGACAGTTGCAGCTTGTAAAATCATTATCTTTGAATTTGCCAGCTATCTGAAGACAGCTAGGAAAGTGTAACTGTCAACTGTTTTCTTCAAAACCTCATAAATGTCATCTCCTAGTGTTATTTTTTTGGAAAAAACACAAATTAAATAGTTTTTCCTTACTAAAGAAATCTTCAAAGATAGTTTGTACAAAGATTAAGAGCTGACTGACATCTGTTTGATCAGTACTTTCATCGAAACAAAGTGAAAAATATGAGCTTTTCTTAACCTGGCTAAGCACAGATTTTTCTACTTGCCCAATTTTCGCCGCTATTTTAGAATCCTGAAAAGCTTTTGCCATTTCAATAGCACAATTTCTAATTAGAATGCCATCAGTTAAAGGTTTCTTTGCCCTGGCCAGCTCAAGAGATACGGCATAAGATGCCAGTACATGCATTTGGAAATGCGATATTTTAATGCACATCTGTTTGTTGTTAAAACTTTTTCTTCAAATCTGCAACTAATGTACACCGACTTTCATCTGTATATGTATCATACTTATTTTCATGCAATGTTGAGTAATGTCTTCTCACATTATATTCCCTCAGGCACTGACACAACTTTCATGCACACCAAACACTGCAGTTTTCCATCATTGTCTACAATTAAGTAATCAACTCTCCCAAATTTCTTTGTGAATCAAAGTTAAAATTCTGTCCGTCTGCTATACCTCAAAATATGAGTAAATATTTTAATTACAAATGCTGTGTTTGATATAAGTTTTTTCATTAAATTATTAGATCCCTGTTAAAATAAAGGGATTTTAAGTAATTTTCTATCTAATAAGATTTTGCGGGCCACGTAAATTGACATGGCGGGCCGCAGGCCGCCAGTTGGACATCCCTGCTTTAGAGCATGTATCAAACCAAACACAATTCAACCCTAAGCCAGAGAACATACTCTAATAAAAAAAAAGTACAAAAAGGCCTAAAAATAACAATCTGGGAACAACTAAAAATTTAATAAACAAAAGAATAATATAATAAACAAACAGTACACATAAAATAAAAAGTGATACATTGTTCAATGCCATAGACAAAATTAATCCCAATATGGACCAAAACTAACCCACAGTGAAACTGAAATTAGAACAGTACCATTACACCACGTAACAATGAAGTTCACACACGCCTACTACAATTAAGTTCTCTACTACAATAACCTACAGTCTTTTTAAAAAGCTCAAAAATGAGAGCACTGTAATTAATAAGTCAAGCATGTAATTATAATATATAAAACGTTTTTAAGTTAAAAATATGTATTACAATATCCATATAACTCTACATAAACTCCATCCATATCTGTTAGTTATCAGTTACTAAAAGGAATGAGGTATTGGACTGAAGTATTAAATGAAAGGGATTTAAGTTTTGACCGAGCTTAGGAAAAATAATCTACAGTAACTGCTTCGCTCAGTTGAAAATCCGCATGAATTGGTGTAGAGGCCAAGGATGGGAGCCATTTGAAGGAGATAACAGTGAAATGTAAAAACCTTGAATATAAAGTTCTTTTTCAGCTTCAGTTCATTTATTTTCTAGGCACATCTTATATATCTCCCCTATGATGCACATCATCCATTATGTCTAGACAGCTTTGAAAAGAATGAAGTTTCACATTGAAATAGTAAAAGAAAGTGGTAAGAATTTTGAGCAGGGTTACGAAAACTGATCTACAGCATTGCTTTGCTCAGTTAAAAATTTGCATGTTTTGGTGTAGAGGCTAAGGAGGGAAATAATTTTAAGGCCCTCCTTACATATCAGTAAATTGTAAAAAGTTGAACATAAAATTCTTTTACAACTTCAGTTCATTTATTTTCTAGCCACACCTCGCATATCTCTGCCCTATGATGCACCCTCATGCATTATGTCTATCCATTATGTTCTTGTTTCTAATTGAGAAGGAATGGAGTGTATCCAAAATATCTTACATATTTTAGTATCTATACCAGGTGCTATCAATAATGGATTTAATGGAATTTTACCATTAAAATAGTTTATAATCACTCCATAATTTCCACTTTTCAAAATATTTCATTTGAGAATTGATACCATGATCCCAGCATTTTTTTTATGATTCCATCCAAACCTGGAAGTCTGCAAGCGTAAATGTTCAAAGCAGATACTGAATTTTTTCCCGGATCTCCTAAATTGTTTTAAAATTACAGCCTTTCAATTCAATAAATTTTGGAGGAAAAAGTTGTGCCGGGTAAGTCAGATAAATAGATTGCGTTAGGAACCACTATCATCTGTTTGGAAGCCAAAAAATTCCAAAGGGATGTGTTTGCAGGTGCTTGGTCATAGTGCAAAACCCAGCTGTTGTTAGCCTACTGATCTGAATATTTCCACCTAATGCTTTCATGTAACTGCTTAAAAATTTCATAATAAAAATTCCCATTGACAGTTTGACAAGGAGAACAAATTCCTTATGAATAAAAATGCCTTTGATGTAAAAAAAAAAACTTTACAGTCATCCTGAACCTTCTATGTCGTTGACTGTCATTTGTCCACCACAACAAAGTTTTACTTTCTCGGCAAATCTATTCACTAGTATCTGATGGGTTTCTGTGGCTAGTTTTTATGCTTGATACAAAATTTTATATAGGTTCTTTGCTCTTTATATCTACCATTTAGCAATTGCTGAAACATTGAAATACAACATATAAAATTAAATTATGTAGACTCTCTTCATCACAGCTTCTGAAATACTGATTCACAAACTGTATTCTTACCTATATCTAATGACAGCAGGTCAAACTACGAATATTTTTGGCGATATTCGAATTCCCCAAACTTCTTGTAGCCCCTCATATATGTCTATTTCATAAAAACAAACAATATATTACTAAGTTAAATAACATTTCTAATTCACATACAATTTTTTATGGTTAAATTGCTCACATTTAAAACTTACAAGTTTTATAGTTATAGAATGATGAATTATTTTTGTCCCGGTGAAAATTTAATTATACTTGTATTTGACCAACCTTAAACATTATTTTGTTTTAGCGATCTGTCGGAATTATTTCCTGGATTTAGAAAGTGCGATGTTTCACATTATTCTTGGGAAAGCGACGTGGATGAAGCTCAAAGGCAATGTGTATTGGAAGTCTCTAAAGAGGTTGAAAATTTAAAGGAAAATGACTCCTTTTGCCTCATTGGTTTATCTTTACTAACACAGTTTTCTGTTGGTTTTATCTACCTGCTTGCTCAGTCTTTTAACCACGTGAGTTTTTATGTAAAATATATTTTAAACATTAGTTTTCTATCTTAAGTAAAATAGCTCCCACGTTTTGTTGCATCTAACTAGTCAGTAAATATTTTTTCAAAATAATCTTCAGGTACTTACTGCAGAAGAATACATTTTCTTCATTTGCCTGGGAGAGAAAGGAAAGAAAAAAAAAGATGTTGTGTACGAAAAATGAGGCTTTCTTCAGTGATCATTCCTTCCAGATAGAAAGAAGTTGTTAAATGCAGAAACAGAATGAATCATCAGGAAAAAGTTGAGGTAACCTCAGCATGAACATCTGGACCAAGCTATGCCACAGTGTTTTAAGCAATAGAAATATTGTGCAGTGTTTCGCTGAAGTAGATGAACCGAAGTAAAATTTGTCTCATCTCTCCTTCACCAGAATGTTTCAAGCACCTAAGTGTACTCTTAACACTTATTAATTATGAGCTGTCTTCATCAAAATCATCACCAACAACTGGGTGGAAAGTGTATGGATCACGTTGACAGCATGATATTTAGCAGAAGTCATCTTCAGTTCTTGAGGATAAGACTCATTTGTAAATTGATTTAAGACTGAACTTTAAAATTTAAAACAGGAAAATGTATTGGTAGAAAATTTCTCAATGAAAGGCTATTAGTCTTGCTGGTAATGAAGATTAAAAGCTTACTGACGATAAAACTACTGTTAATCGCAAAATTCAATAACACCAGTGTTTCAAAAACATCAGACATTTCTGTCAAATATTAATCAAATAAAATGTGGATGGTTTTATAACTTTTTGAAAATGAGATCATCGAATGTACTTCTGAATTCAAAGATATTTGACAACTGTCCTGCTCATTTTGTAATTTTTGACCTTTGAAACATACTATTAATGACAGGAATGTCAGATCAAAAGAAAGTTCTTGTTGAGATTGATGATTGCACGGGCTATAGAGAGCATATGAAGCATAAGCTCACATCTGAAGGATGCAACTAAAATCCTACAGCTGCTTCTTATAAAACAAGATTGTTAAAAATGGCTGAATATTTTAATCAAATTACTAAAATAACTATATTAGGTTTAAATTTATCTAGTTCTTCATCCAACATTTTTTAAATTACTTTTAAATTCTATTATATGGTTTCATTGCCTATAACACATTAAAACTCTTGAAAAGTGTATGTTGTATGCCACGGAGTCATGTAAATCAATTTTTAAAAAATCTTTGAATGCATAAAAGAATTTTTAAATAAAAATGCTTAAATTCTCTAAAAAAATAGCATTTAGCCTTTTCAAGGTACACATATGAGCAAATGGATTCCACCAGTTATTTTCCTGTTTATTTTTGTACCTGTGTATATGTTATGTTTATGTGGTAGACATATGAAGGCCCAATAAAATTATTCTGACAAAAACTTTCATTGTAATTGAATGCTTGTAGCAAGCCATTTCTATCATTAAGGCAATGAAAGGGTAAAAAGTGTTAGGTAACTAACAAATTTAGAAATAGAAATTAATTCTATTCTGCAAAATGATATTAAATCTGTTTATTATATTTAACAAATAAGTTTCCAGTTAAATATTACAGGCTTTTCTGAGCCATCTTGGATTATGAAGAGGTAGAACCAATTATCTGAGTTCACTGACCTGTATTTAACAGTAACGGTTAAAATAGTTTTTAAAATCTTTTAAACGTTTTATTGGTAAATGTTTTTGTAGGACTAAAATTTTCAAGCCTTAAGAACTGTTTACCTAACTGAGTTCAAATATTTTGTTCAGTTCTATACTTCAAGTTGGTACTACCAACCCTTTGCAATTTACCTTGGCACCATGATATTTAAATTTACAAACCTGTTTTCAATTGAATTGCCTTTTATGGTTATAAAAGCTATCTTGAATTGTCTATCATATACAGTAAACTCCCGATTATCCGTGGGCGGATTACCCGGTTTGCGGATTATCCGGGGTCTGCTATTGTTATTCAAATTTCCAATTTTTATTCCAATCAGATTCGTGTTTAAAATTCCAAACGGTGAATTACGACATAAATACATATAAGCCTTAATAGAAGTTAAGATGAATGGAATAGATATGTAAATATGTACGTACTAATTTTTACATTTAAAGGGAAGCATCCCGACGCGGGCCAGTGAAATAAAAGGGGCAAGCAGACTACTGTATATAAGAGACAATGACAAAATGCTTGGACGCCCGAAAACCTAATGTGAATCATAAGATTGTAAACAAATGTCAGCTAATCTCGGCTATAAATAGTCTAGGACGTGACATATGCTTATCCATGTCTGTCATATACATTATCGGTCTTTATGGCTTAGTGATAGAAGTAGACACTTTGCGATAAAATGGTTCTCAAGAAATTTAGATCGCTTATTAAAGCTAAATCAATGCTCACAAAAAACAGACGAAAGTGACAGATTTTTTTGTTAAAAAGTGAAAGTATTTTGTGTAAAGGAAATTACATATGTACATACATACTTACTTTTGACATATACTTATGTACGTATTGTAAATAGTTAGACATATAAATGTACATGTTATAATCCATCAAATACATCGACATTTTAAATTATTTTCTGTATTTATATTGATCTCTGAAGATTATTTGTGAATTGCATTAAACGGGGTCATTATTTGTGTAACTTATGGTATAATAATCGATTATCGATCGTTTTGCGTATTCTTTGTTCATAGCGGATTATCCGGGAAATTCGTTATCCAGCGTGGCCGGGCCACCCTATTCCACGGATAATCGGGAGTTTACTGTACTCCATTTTCTGAACATTAACTTTAGGCCTTCTGTCATATTTCTTAATATAACTTATCTTAACATACATTCTATGTAGTCTAGCTCTGGCAGAAAATAACCTAGTCATTGGCATAATTAAATATAGAATTTTTGTTGGGGAAAAAAATTAATGAAACAATAAAATTGATTTATTGGTTCTCTCAGGAATATTTCCCAGCTGTACACATTTTTATGAGTTAGGATTTGTATTCAAAGTGGTCAAGTTATACCAAATTTAAACCAATTTATATAATCAAGTATAGATACTCCCATATACATATTGCTTCTTTTAACGTTTTTATTTTATTTTAGGTGTAAGAAGTATAGGTACCTTACAGTGGCGGTTTGTCCAAAAGGGCTCTGGGGCGCAGCCCTCCCAATTACAAAAATTAATTTTTAATTAATATTCATTTGTCTTAAATTAGGTTAAGAAAAGCTTAGAATTATTTAAGCAATGTTAAAACCATAAAATATTTAGCAGTTAACGCACGAAATTAGCCGCAAGCTCCGTGCGGGGCTCACAGCAGAGAGCCCCAGACTAGTGCATTGAGTGTGCGTGGAATAAGCTGAAACAGCCAAAACCGTGCGGTGACGTCACTCAACGCGCGTATTACGGGTGGCCTGGGATGGAGTCCCGTAGCCATGTGCATGTGTTGAGAAATGACTAATCAGTGCTGCTACTACAATGCTATATGATTTAGGAAGCAGCATTGTAGGCTTATTTGTAATGTTCTCACAATGTTTCCATTTATAGATCCTTTGATGCGCATACACAGTGGCCTAATATACTTTTAAAAGTAAAACTTGATTCACACTACTCGTTGAGTACTCGACGCTTTAGCATAGGCAATCACTTAACTACCCAACCTAGCAACATTTCGTAAATCACACCGTAATACGTCTATTAGTTATAGCAATGTTAATATATTAATCAATAAGTATAACTTAATGAAAGTTGTAGGTGCTTAGAGTGTAAAACGAGTTAAATGGGTATCAAATTTCAAAATTGTCTCCGCACCTCGTAAATCTGCGGGGTCTAGACCCCTTGTCATGAGCCCCACCAATGTAATTGGGCAGGAGCCGCCACTGGTACCTTATTTGTATTTTTTATAACAATTAGAAACAAAAATTGTCTTTGAACAACAACTAAATCTTGAAATATTGTCCTGAAGACCAATAATAAAACTTAAAAACCAAGTTTAATTATGACAAAGCATGTTACCCATATTTAATAATATTAAAAATTAAGTGTTACTGATTATTTTGTATTAGTTTTTATTTAATGAAATTTCCAGCTCAAGTTTCTTCTTTTAAATATTATTTGGTGTCATATTTAACTTAAGCTACTAGTTTACATGTACACACTTCAACATATGATAGTTGACCTGTAAACACTTCCTCTAGAATCACTTTTTGTCTAAATGAGGACAGTTGTTTGTGGAGGTGGGTCCTGTTAATAATTCCAAGTTACAGTTGAAAATGATAATAAAAGACATCTCCTGAAATGTCAGTTCTATTTAATGTTTGGTAAAATTTTGAATAATTGTATATCTTGTGATTTTATAGGTCCTGAGTTTTGCTGTACTTTTTTATTTATTTTACTTCCAGGAAAAACAAAACGGTAAATTTATTATGCTCTATATTTGGTAGTTTTAAATTCCAGAAATTTCAGTTTATTTAATTGGGATTGTTATTATGTTTAAGGTTGATTTCATGAAGCCTACTACCAGCTCAACCATTCTAGTATTTGTTAATTTTACAAGGACCTCAAGTACGTTATGGTTGACGAAATTAAATGAGCGTTTGGTAAGACTGAAGGATACAGACAAAACTGTGCACTCATTTGTTCCTGTTAAACTTCTCACATTTTGTGGTAAATAAATGTACAATTTTACATTTGCACATCATTTTTTTAAAGTATTTTTAATACATTTTTGAAAAATGTAGCAAATAATAGAGTTTGATTTTAATGAAAATTATTAAAGTTCGTTATTTATCATATTATTTAAAACAAGATACAAAAACAGCTTTAAAGTATATAAAATTTAGAAAAATAATTAATTTTAAAAAATACTTATATCAAACTTACTATAAACAGATACATTGTTGCTATATTTGAAAATACAGTAGAGTCTCAATAACTCGAGGTAGAGGGAACCGAGACCGCTTCGGATTATACGGAAATATGTTCCAGTGCATTAGATAAAAAAATAGGAGTTCTATAGAACCCTAAAATTATAATTAAGAATGCACAAAATACGTTTATAGAACTGTATTGATTACAGTACTTACATAAATTAATGTTACATTGTTCATCATGGTTGCTACATTTTTTGGAAGAAGTTATAAAGTGTCTTCTACATCTGCTTATCAGACATTTCTGTCCTTACTTATTGACGTACTTACGTCAACATTTTCATAAGTTGGAAGTTTCTTGATAAGAAATGTCAAATATGTTTCTTCTTGTGGATCAATAACACAGTCAAAAGTTTTATTATGTTTGAGGACTTTATTGCATGACTTACTTAATATTTCTTCTTTTACTTCGTTCCATGATTCGGCTCACAAGTACACAATTTCCTTAACTGAATTTTTTCCCTAGAAAGCCTACAATGCTTTCTTCCCTTTCAGTCGTTTCGAAGAGATATTGTTAAAGGTAACATCTGTAATTTGTTCATACATTCCAGAACACCCTGATCCATTGGCTGGATTAGGAATGTAACATTTGCAGGTAGAAATAAAGCACGGATATCATCAGACCACAGTTGATCTTTATTGGGATGTGACAGTGCATTGTCTAACAGTAAATTATTTGAATGTGTGTGTGTGTTTTTTTTGTGTTGCAACACTTGTAGTATAGAAGTAAACATTCAGAAGGGAAAAAGAGTTCATAGATATTAACATCAAGGAAACAATGAATGATTCAATATAAAAGAATTTCAATATATTATCAATATAATCAAAACCATGTCAATATAACCAAAGAAATGGCTTTCTCTGATTGTTCAATTACTTGAATGTATTTTTTTAAAATCTTTAGTTTTCTTCTTCTCTTATCATTATTAAAAAAAAAATTCCTCCAGCACTTTCATGATTGCATGATATATAACATCACAATGTAAAATAAAAATACTGGTGAGACATTTATTTAATTACATGTACTTATATATTTTTTCCAGACTATGAATTCTACAAAGCTGTATCCACCCTAAACCAAAGTTTCTTGAAATTACTGATGCACCAAATTATAGCGGAAGAATTAATATTTTTAAATGAAAAATGAAGAAACTAACTTTAACTGTGTCAAAATTAAATAATTTTTCCTCTCTCTTTGACATTGTATATAGTGTATATATTTAAATTCTGATATGTAAGTAATAATTGTATAATTTGTGTTTAATACAAAAGATAAAATTTTATATTGTACAATAAATGAAATTTTAAAAATATTGAATTATTTTTCTTTATTTATTTCAATAATTAATCTTTATATTTTATATAAAAATTTTGTGGGTTTTTAATTATAATATATATATATATATATATTGTAATAATTTTTGTTTTATTACAATTATTAATGAATAAATGATTCTTTAAAATATATATTTTTTTTTAATAATTTCAATCAAGGTAGGTTAGTAAATTTTCTAATTTATTTTAAGATAAATAAATATTCTAGAGCTTTCTTTTTTAATAACAAGTTTAATGTATCATTTAAAACACTTTCTTAACAATTATAAGTTCTATTAATAAATTACAATTTTTTTTTTTTTTTAAAGTTTTACAAATTTACTATAAGTTTCCTCTATTATAATAAGACTTATTATTTTAAATTGTATTTCTCTTTTGGGCAGCAATAATTTTTATTTAATTTAGCCTAAATTGATTTTAATTTTGGTTTAGCACAAGCTCTCTTAATCTCGGGTTATCTGGTAGGTTTTAAATTTTGAATAATGAAATCTTATTTGGCACTCTAAAGTACAAGATCAAAAAAAATCTAAGCTATAAATATTATAAACTATGTTACAAATTAATTTATTTCTAAGTGAAATTGTTCCTTAATATTCTTTCTAAATGTTTTCTTTTATAGTTTAATTTTATAATAAAAGTCACTGTTTTCTTTTCTTTTATAAATGTCTTTTTGCAAAATTTCAAAATGTAGTAATGGATCTAGCCTAGATACTTAAGTGTTTTAGATTGCAGATTCCACTTTTCAGCCTTTATCAAAATATTTAATAAGATCTTTTTCAATAAATAGTTTTAATTAATTTTCTTGAAAGTATTTTGTAGTGTTAATTGAATTCGAGACTAACACTCCCCCACTAAGTTTAAATTCGTTAAATTTTATGGGCCAATTCTGAAGTACGTCTGTCTCGCTTGAGTAGGTGTGTGCGACTGTAACGACGCTAAGCCACGCATTTAAAAAAATGGCTAAACCAACTTTTTCCTTTTTTTAATCGTTGTTACCGGCTTTACGGATGCTGTATTCACTGCATTTGGTACATTTCATGTTCTTAATAACAGTAATTCAGTGGAACATTAACTGTGTTAAAAGTCACATTGAGGATCTCAAAATAATTGTAAGAGATGTGTCTCCTATGTACATCTGTATTCAAGAGACACATCTCCATGAATAGCACAATTTCTATCTAACAGATCGGACTTCGTTACAGAAAATCGAGCTAGAGGTGGCGTAGCTATTCTGGCCTGTAACTGTGTCGACGCCGTTCCTGCGAGCTTAATAACTCCCTTACAAGCAGTGGCAATTCAAACACCTGTTCCATACAAACTCACTCTTGTTGTGTCTATCTCCCACCAAGTGACAACCTGCAACAGAGAGATCTTGTTGACCTTATAAATCAGTTACCGACTTAGTTTTATTAGTGGGCGATTTCAATGCCCACCATGTTTCATGGGGTTCCCCAGAATTCAACCCGCGAGGTAATCTGACCGAAAGCATCAGATCGGAACTGGATTTATACCTGCTAAATGACGGTTCTCCGACACATTTAGCAGCGTCAACAGGTGGATGGACAGCTGTAGACTTGTCATTATGCAGTCCTGCCTTGGCTACAAGGCTAAAATGGTCAGCATTGCCTGATCTTTACAGTAGCGACCACATTCCTATTGAGATCTCTTTGTGTGACTCCTCACCCTGTTGTGTTCGACATCCCCATTGGATCCTGAAAAAAGCCAACTGGGAACAATTTTCACAAGATCTAGAATCACTGGACGTGGATTACTTGGCTCCCATTGATGACATTGTCAATTCATTTACAAAAACCGTTTTGAATGCCGCCGGAAAGGCAATTCCGAAAACCCCATCCAAACCACGACGACCACCTGTTCCGTGGTGGAATGATGAGTGCACTGTGATCCTTCGTCAACAGAGAAAAACTCTGAACCAGTTCAAGAGACATCCAACGAGTGAAAACCTGGAAAAATATAAAATCTTCCGTGCGAAAGCACGGAGAATATTTAGGCAAAGTGAACGAGAATAATGGTTGCAGTACATTGGCACAATTACAAGAACTACAGCTCCATCCACAGTATGGAAGAAATTACAATCAGTCTGTGGCATTTCCGTTCCGATGGCATTAATTTCATTTAGGCATCCGGATGGAGTTATAACCACGGACTGTGAGGAAATTGCCAATGTGCTAGCATTATCGTTCTCAAAACATTCCTCATCCTCTGCATACAAGGACGCTTTCTAGTGTACAAACGTAAACAGGAAGCCTTACCTTTCACTGTTGGAGTGTCTGGGGATTCTTGTTTAATATCCATTTCTCTATCGATGAACTAGAGTCAGCTCTCTCAACGAAGGATTCTGCTCCAGGCCCGGACGATATTGTATACTCCATGATTAAAAATCTACCACCGTCGGCAAAACTAGTTCTCCTTCGGATATACAACCATATATTTGGGGAGCACGGTTTTCCCGATGCATGGTTAGAAGCAACAATAATTCCTCTTCTAAAACAAGGAAAGGACAAAACTAATCCCAGTAGTTACAGACCCATCTCTCTGACCAGCTGCCTATGCAAACTACTGGAGAAGATGGTCAACCGTCGTCTTGTCTGGTATCTAGAAACAATCAAAACTTCTTTCTAACGTTCAGTGTGGTTCCAGACAAGGACGTTCATCAGCTGACCAATTGGTTTTGTTGGAGTCAGCTATACAGAATGCCTTCATCTTACGACAAACACTGGTAGCGGTTTTCTTTGACCTTGAGAAGGCATATGACATGGCATGGAGAAGAGGAATTTTGAACGTATTGAAATCATAGGGTATACAAGGTAACATTCTTGCTTTTATATAAAATTATTTGAACAACAGGACTTTTCGTGTACGTCTAGGAGGCATATATTCTGATCGTTGCGAACTAGAGAATGGTGTACCACAAGGTGGCGTTTTGAGTGTGACGCTGTTTGCCGTTGCCATTAACAGCGTCACTTCAAACGTACAGTCACCGGTCCACTGTTCCCTGTTTGTAGACGACTTTTGTATATATGTGGCTGCTAGAAGTATGGCAACAGCGGAAAGATCCTTACAATTAGCCATTAATAAATTGCAAGAATGGACCAAATCTACGGGCTTCAAGTTTTCGGCTTTGAAGACCCAGTGAATAGCATTTAGTCGTCGCAGGCAACACCAGGAACCTATTCTTTATCTTGATGGTACGCGGCTTCAGACCGCGAATAATGTGAGATTTTTGGGTCTTTTATTGGATAAAAGACTTTCATGGAATCCGCATGTGCGTGATTTGAGGACCCAGTGCAGCAAGATATTGGATATGTTGAGAGTTCTAAGTGGTACAAATTGGGGAGCAGACAGAACCTGTATGCTCCGTTTCTATCGCGCCGTTGTATGATCGTGCATAGATTACGACTGTATAGCCTATTCATCTGCTCGACCTACGATTCTGAAACTCCTGGATTCAATACATCACGCTGGCCTTAGACTTTCTACTAGTGCTTTTAGATCAAGCCCAATCTCCAGCCTTCTATCTGAAGCTGGAGAACCATCTCTCTCAATGCGGCGTCAAATGCTACAAATTTCATATTACACTGGTCTTCGAAGTAAACCTAAACATCCGGCATTCAAAGTAGTTTTTGATAACTACCTCGAGGATCGTTACAATGTGCGTCAATGTTCAACTGCTCCCTTCGGAATAAGAACGTTGCGCATTTTTAGCAATCTAAATTTAGAACATCCACCTATATTCGAACGAACATCATGCTACATCCCTCCATGGACAATACAAAAGCCAAAATGTGACTTCTCATTGTCCAGGTACCTGAAACACAATACTCCTGACGTTATTTATCGTCAGGAGTTTTTGCAGATACAACTAACTCACCAACATACTGTGACTATATTCACAGACGTTTCAAAACTGGACAATGGGATATGTTGTGCATTTTTTATAGAAGGACAAACTTTCACTTACGGATTACCCTCAGCCTGTAGCGTTTTTACTGCAGAACTTTATGCAATTTTCCAAGCTTTAAGATCAATTCCGTCTGCAAAATCTAAATATCTTGTGTGTTGTGATTCCAAAAGTGCTCTCCAGGCTATTCAGGAAATGTACACTAAGAACCCTTTAGTTTGAGACATCTTGTGCTCAATACACTGGCTCCAACTGCGAGGTGTCATTTCTCTGGGTCCCTGGTCACTGTGGAATATTCGGAAACACTAAGGCAGATGAAGGTGCAAAATTAGCTACAGGTATGGTGCCATAGACACAACGTGTAATGGCATCAGATTTTGTATGCAAAGTTAAAACTACACTATTCTCTGTTTAGAATGAAGAATGGCAAAATGTAAATAGAAACAAGCTGAGGAACATCAAAAATACCGTCCGACCATGGAGGACATCTGTTCGTTCGAATCGTAGGGAGGAAGTGGTGGTAACTCGACTTCGCATCGGCCACTCTTTTGTTAACGCATGGATGGTTGATGAGACATGACGATCTACCACTTTGTCTGTTTTGTGAACATCACAATCAAGCACATTCTGCTTGATTGTGATGAGTTGACAAATTTGTATATTCGTTACAATCTTCGAGGTAGTTTTAAGGAACGATGTCACGGCTATCGACCGTGTCCTCGCTTTCTTACGCCACTCTATTTAATAATATTTAAATTTTGTATAATTTCAGGTTCTTTAGTTTTAGATAATTACAATTAGTTTTAAACATTTATTTTATTTTATTTTGATTAGTTTTATTTATGTAATATTTATTTCAAAAAACTTAACTTTAGTTAGGCGATAATAACCTCAATAGGTTTTTCGCCTGGAAAAAAAAATTCAATAACGGCTTTGATGTCCTTAAAGAGTTTCTAATCACCCCACTGACAAAGGGAAAAGCACATATGGTACAGGTCTGGACAAACGAAAACATTATGCTCAACAAACTCTACAATTTATTCACTCCATAAGAGTAGTTAGAACAGGAAATCTGCTTCCTTCCAAACAGGCTATATGATATCTATCCGAAGTTGGCAAGGCTTCTTTCAGAAGCTACAGTTAGAATGTTATATGTATATATTAACAGCTAGATGTAATCAGGATGTGTTGGAATCGTATTTCTCACAAATAAGAGGTATTGGCCATTTACGACCACCTCTTATCAACAACTGTACAATCTATCATAAAATCCTTGATACACTGTCTAAGTGCATCTGAGATCATAACCAACGGATGCTGTGAGGCCCAAACTTGTGAAACCCTCAGTGTCGACATGTTGAACAAAGCTGAGCTTGTACATCTTGAAGACGGTATAAGAATTAAACAAGCTGACAATGATCAAGATTATGGAGAGTTTAATGAGGTCGTCGCTTCACTAGTGGAACAGCTTTCTTCAATAAATACTACAAGATAAACAAGGACTTGAAAAAAAAATAAAACAGCATAGTACAGAAGAAAAAATTTACTAACTAAAAATGCTGGCGTGTGATGTGGCTTACTGTGTCAAGAAAAGGGGTCTAAATACAACATTTGACTACCGTGAGCAGTGGGTCGGCTTCATCAATAACATGATAATTTTGAAACGCATCAGCAAGTAAATTCAAAAGTATTCACTCGGTTACGCAATAATTACTTATAATTAATCACTTTAACAACAGTTTATGACTATCCGAACTTTAAATTTTGTAAATTTTTGAAAACTTACTGAGACAGATCGTTTTCGATCGCTATGTGGCGATCTTCATCGGTGTCTTTCAGTGTCAAATTACTCATAATTTGACAATGGTCAACATACTAGAACTGGACAAACAAACAATGACTGGGTCTCCACTTTGTCAAGAGGAGGGCTCACAAACCCATCTAATTTGTGGCTGGAAATTGTGCTTTAAATAGAACCGGAGTTTCATGTTCCATAGGGACGGTCTTAATAAATGCCATGACATCATGAATAAACTTTTCTTGAATTTTGTAGTCCATTACGATCAGTGAATCTGAAATAATCACTTTAACATTCGTTTATGACTTTCCAAATTTAAAGTTTTGTAAAATCTCAAGTAAGTTTTTACAAATTTACAAAATTTAAAGTTCGGATAGTCATAAGCCAATGTTAAAATGATTATTTCAGGATTTGTCAAACCAAAATTGTCTTATGTCGATGACTTTGCTTTATCCTGCTACATTAAAACATGTTCTTTCATAAGAAGGAAGGAAATAAAGAAGAATAAATCCCTTGAAAGGTTGGAATCAGTAATCCATAACAGCGATTATACAAAGAAATGTAAGATATTGAAAAACTAATCCTTTAAAATGTGTTCTATTTTTATCTAACAACTGTCCAGTACTAACTATTATGGAAAACCTTATTATTTATCATTGACACAAAAATTAAACGTTTGTAACTCTCCCGTACATTGTGATATTACTGTAAAGTATCAAAAGAACAAAGTGTGCAGATACGGCTTACACAACTAAAATTATAAAATCAAGACAACTTTGACAATTTTAGAGTTTTTAATATGTAAATTTCTTTGCTCATAATTACTTAATTATACTTAATAAAAAAAATTTATTAGAACGTAAAATATGAAACATAGCGGCTACGCTGGACGAGCTTCAACGGAAAGTCTCGTTGACAGTGAGGTCCAGCTCAGAACTGCATTATGCACATAAAGCATGCCCCTACCGCGGTTTTTTTTCTAAATGTTTTTGGTTTTTGGTAACTACAGCTGTTTAGCGTTCCTACTGTAGCTGCTCCGACGCAGGAACAGTGTCAAGTCAAAATAACTGTTCCAAACCTTTGTAGGTGCTCTGTGTTCCAAACTAAGCTGATTACTATCTAAGCTTATTGTTAGTAATCATAATAAAACGAATTTAGTCGAAATTGGATGGCTATAGAGTGTTGTTAATCAAAACACATTCTGTCGTAAACAAGGGAATCGGATAAATATTAAAATGTGATAACATTTAATTCAAATATTGACATTGTGGGAAACATTTGTAAAAAACATTTTCTTAGATTGTGATTTTGAGGTTATAAATACAAAATATATTTTATAATGTTTGGAGGTTTATTACATTGTAAACAATATGGCATACAATTAAACTTCATTAAATTTGTTCACAGGACAGCCTATTATTTAGATGTAAGCTGTTATATTCAATTAGAAAAACTAGTTTTTATCGGAACCGCCTTTATGAATACTTGACACTTATTTATACCAATAAAGCATTTAAATCTTATAAAATACAACAGAAAATTATATTTTTTATTAAACAACAATGCAATAATGCCCAGCATAGTTTACCACCAACAACTTCGCCCAAGATGTGAATGAATTTAGAAATAAAGTACGAAATGCTAATTTAAAAAGAAGAATTTTATGAAGTTATATAAAACCAAAAGTTTTATTATGAAAGTTAAAATTTCATCTTCCGTATCCCCATCTTCTTTACAGGTAATACTTTACCAAGTACTATTCAACTTCCATTTTTTTCACATATAACCCTAAATCCAACTACTATACACATACAAAACACCCAATACACTTATATAAATATTAGGAGTAATTTAAACATTCTATATGTACTAAACCATGGCAAGAAATTAACTTCTACAATAAGTAACAAAAACAAAATATTTTAAGTGGCACCACACCAATAAATACTATAAAACCAGCCTATTCTACAAACCCACCACATTCAAAAATGTATATTTTTATAATTTATAGTGAAACTATTAGTAGCATTGTGGTAAATGAAACAACAGTTTCAATAGGTGTCAGCACATAACTAAATCCTTAACTTAAACATTTCTGCATGAAATAATCCTTAAGGAATAACATCACTGTAATACCATATTAATATAAATAGCTGGCACTTGACTGATTGTCTGTACTACTCTAGATTAAAAATCTGGTCTGTTGTCATGCATAGTGTGTCAATTGTCCTTGCGGCCCTCGTGAAGTTGAAATTCAAAGTGATATAAGTAATGTATGTCTACATCCGCGAAAATGTACGCAGAGAGGTCTTTGCCTAATATTCATCCAACCCCCTGCCTATAGTGCCACGCCAGGTCTCGTATCAACACCTATACCTATATTATAACATAGATAAAAAGTATATAGTTAAGATAGATTTTGTTATAAAAAAAAGCAATAAAACCTTAACATGACACAAAAATGAACAGTTGGTAAAGTTAAACCAGTGTTGATTTGGTATATTATAAGTTCACTTAGGTCTCCATTACCATAAGTATATGAATAGTATACTTAACATTGAATTATAAATTTAAAGGTATCAGTGTCAAAATTGTGTTCAAAAAGAGTTTTCTTTTAATTACAAATTACACTTTTGCTATTACTTAACTTAACTTTCTTTTAACGTTTTTTTATATTTAAACTAGCACATTTTCTATAACAATTTCAACACCTTGTACGTTGAATAAAATTACATTTACGTTATACATATATTTGCAAAATTACTGGATATACAGTCTTAAATTTCGACTGTCATACAGCATTATCAAATAACATAAAAATATTGTATGAAATAATGTTAACACATTGTAATAAAGCTGGACATGTTCCTTATATCTTCTTTCATTCAGTTAAATTGTATTATACATATTAATTGATTCTATCTTCCTGTAAGTTACTAGTTTTTATCTAAAAACACTTGTAAAATGATATACTTGGATATAGTAGCACTTACTTTAATGATTGTTGAGGATGGCTGTTTTGGGAGATCTGTCCCATTGTCAACTCAGACCGTAACTCAATAAGTATTATACATATTCAACTCTACCTACTTCAATAATACCATTACTGAAATGATTGTTTTTATAATCAAATTTATCGTAACTGAATATTTTGTAGCTATAATGTAATACTGGTATAGAAATATAATAAAGTGTGTAGTGCTCTGTTTTATTGAATAGCTTTAAGTTTATTCAGTTTTTTGTCTTGGTATATTGAGGTTTTATTTAATTTTTTTTAAATGCCAACTATTAGAACATATATCTAGAGCGAATATGTCATAAAAAAAAATTATAAAACTTGAATATATTTGATCAAATATTACCTTTTCACAATAATCATGATGGTTTTTCTTGCTGATGGTTTTGCAATAATTGATGGTTTCACTCAATTAAACTTGCTAAACACCTCATCTCTCAAACCATAACTACACAATAATATCAAACATCTATACTGATACCTTTTTTGTTATGGTTTTTCAGACAGAGTAAGCGTATGGTAATTTTATTTGTAGAGGTTTTATGATAATCATGTCAAATAGCATGTGTTCTACAGTGTAATTGTAAATCATAAATTACAGATGTAAATCATAGAGGATTAAATCTAGGGGCCATTATTATATTAAGATAAAATTATCCATCTTTGACCAACTACTTATGATACAATTATGCATCAAGGGTGAAAAGGACTTTTTAGAAGAGTCATTGCTCCTTCAATGCAGTTCTAATATTTCTGTATTTTTTTAAACTAATCTGGGCCTAACTCTACATGTATTAATTGGGATTTGAAATGTTTATTTATTTTATATTGTTTGATTGTGTGGTTTGTTATTATTGTAAGTAATATTTGAGCTGGCTTGTGAGTTTATGTTATAGTAAATAAATAACTGTATACAAACTCACAATTATAAACACTTTACTTTGTAAGCCTTTCAATGACTTAAATCACCATCATCAGTAATACTATAACACAATCACAACTACAACTAAACTGTTATTTGTGAGTTCGTACAGAGTTACTTATTTATCTGTTATTCTTATTTTATATAAAATTTGTATTTAAGTTGATATGTTTATGTATTTATAGTTTTTAGATATGGAATGTTTAGAAGTGTTTAAGTATTGTGGGTTTTATCCTAGTTGGTATAGGGTTGCATCTCCCAGTTCAAGCTGTTCTTGTTTAATATCAAAAGTCGATGCTACTGTAGGAAAGTTATATATTTCTGTATATGCTAATATGTATCATATAAATATATATTAACTAATAGCTCAAATTTGAGATAGAAACATACAATTTCAAATTAAAGGTTTTAAATGTCTTTTAGAGTTCCAAGGCTGATAAAAAAAATAAAATCCTGAAGGGAGGTAAACCAGAGTTATCAACACATGCTAGTGAAAGTGAAAACTCTTTACAAACAAAAACCCTTGAATATGGTGTCGTTGTAAAGGACTTAAAGTTAGGAAAGGGTACAATTGCAAAATCTGGGAAACAAGTAAGTTTCTACTTTAAATTTTAATATATATTATAACGCTTGAATTTTGTAGTGCATTACGTTCGGTGAATCTTAATTAATCACTTTAACATTAGTTTATGACTATCCGAACTTTAAATTTTGTAAATTTACGTTTTTGATCGCTATCTGGCGATCTATCACTACACTACTAATAATGTAGTAGCGATAGTACCTACATTACTATCGCTAACACTTGACATGACAAATATGTACACCAACATACCTGTATCCGAACCCTCCCTGTATTAGAGACCCAATTAATACAGAACAACATATCAAAAATCCATGTCACCGAAATCCTAAACATCCTCCAAACCATCACCAAACAAAACTATTTCATCACAACCAGATGACCTACCGATGGGAAGTCCTATCAGCAGTGTTGTTACGTACTTTTCTTTAAATTAAATATAATTTAATTTAACCATTGTAAATGCTTTAGAGAGGGACTCCTTATCGGCCAACCTTTGTCCCTTGCAAGGTTCGGTACAGCACAGTTCATTTCAAGACGTCGGTAAAACGACACCCCTCCCGTCACTCTCGACATGACGTAGTTTCTCGCCCGAGTTCTAAGCAAGGCTCGGTTTAGATCACACATATTGCCCGTTACGCTCTACGTGACGTAGATTTTTCTTTCTTTGTTTCTCCCGTCGTGTGGCGAAGATATTATTAGCATTAATAGTGACTATTTTGAATTATATGTGATTTCTCTTAAGTTTCTTAGGTAAGTGATAAGTGCGTGAAAGGGTGCACCCAAACAACTGTCCGTCATCCGACAGGAAGGATGACCCCATTCGCCCAGTGAGATATGTGCGATAGCTGTTAACTTTTTTCATTTATTGAGTATTTAAGGTCCTCCGGAAAACTATGCCGTTACATGGCAAAATATTTAACAAGTGTCCTAAGCAAAATATTTCTACAACGTATAGAAAACACCAAGATACAAACAATACACATGCACACACAATCATTTACTGGCACAGAAATGTCAATGATATCATAACACTATACACAGGCAACACCCGACAATGCGAAAAACTCCTTGCCTACACTAATAAAATACAACCAAAACTATACTTCATCTCAGACATTGAAACCAACTGATCCCCAAACTTCCTCGACCTCACCATAACAAAAAGCCACACACAAAACCACAGCTTCAACATTTACAGGACACCCATGACAAACACACTTATCCACAACACGTCAAACCACCATATACAACACAAACAAGCTGCCTTCAGATCCATGCTCCATAGACTTAAAGAAGTTCCAATGACCACAGAAAACATAAACCAAGAACTAGACACTTTTAAATAATTAGCACACACAAATGGATACAACACCACAATAATAGACAAACTATGGCACAATATACAAAAAACACTAAAATTAACACCTCAGAGAGGGAAAACAAATACATCACAGTACCACACATAAACAAAACATCAAATAAAATATCTCACAAATTTCAAAAAACAGGATACAAAATAGCATACAAAACTAATAACAATTTACAATACGACACCAACAACAAAGATAAACTACAAGCACCTGGTGTATACAAATTAAACTGCAACAAATGCAACAAATTCTACATTGGGAAAATAGGTCACAGCTTCAAACAAAGAGTTGAGGAACACAAACAGAACACCAACTCAACATTCTACAATCACATAAAAGTAACAGGACACAAATACACAGACATTTACCATAACCTATAATTCTTACACATCAACAAAAAAGGACCATATCTCAACACACTAGAACAATATGAAATTTATAGACACACAAAAACACAAAGTACAAACACATTAAATGAACAAACCCAATACAAATCACACATACTCTTTGATACTATCGAAAACTTGCCTTTAAAACCGTCCCCACTTAACCCAACAACTCCAAGCAGAAGACAATGACGAAGATCGCCAGATAGCGATCAAAAACATTCTGTCTCAGTAAGTTTAAAAAAAAATTAAAGTTCGGTTAGTTATAAACTAATGTTAAAGTGATTAACATGTTATAACATAATAAAGAAGCCACGCTTTGTGTGCAACAGCGATAACATCATTCTCGTTTTATGTTAAATAAAGTTATAAACAAAAATATAAAATTATTATTATGAAAAATTGCTATCAAACAATTTATGTTGGATGCTAAATCTGTATTCTAAACAGATTACAATTAAAGGTTTTCTGGATTGAACAAACAACAAAAACTGAATGAATTAGGCCTACTTATTAAATTGACTTTACTTTACTAAAAGTTTACGATTAATTTACATTTAGATAATAAAATTATTAATTTTGTCAGCTAACTTCAACGATAACACAAACCGCATGCACTCTTTACAATTTAACAGTTGTCTTAAATCTAATATTATCATAGATAAAACCTATGTTAAATGTATGTATCTCTAGGCACAAGGTTACTGTGTTAAGGCTTGTAATTTAATAAAGCTACTTATTATGCCTGTTTCGAAATTTTATTTGTTGGAATTTAATTCTCACAAGAATTGAAAATTTTAGATAGTTAATAATTTACTGTTATTTAATTTTGCATTGAGTAGACTAGGTGATCCTTGCAGTTCCCCTTTGTTGTCGTCGTGATCCTGAGGTGTATTTCCTTTATCTTCTCCTCTCCTCTCCAGCTCCCAGGGTTTGACTCCTCTCCAGCTCCTTGACCTGCTGCTCTCTTTGACTCACAAGCTTGACACCTTTCTCTGGCTCCTCAAACTCACTCTTCGATTCCTAAAACTCAACTGCCCTCTCCTCGACTTGTAGGTAATTCCTCCCTTCCTTTGCTTCCCTTTCTTCTATTTTATCCACCCATCCTGGCCTGTCTTGGTTTGCTTTGCCGTTCTGTGCATTTGCTTAATTGGAAACTATGGGTTTGGAAAATTTTGTCGACAAAAACTCTACTTCTGGATAATGGGTTTCTCATCACTCTATCTGACAGTCAGTCTATTGTTCCAATTCCCAGTTTAGAAATTTTTATACTTTTGAAAAACCCTTTTCATCTTTTCAAACTAACGAGCTTAAGTTAGTTTTAAGGTTAAACGAGCGTAAGTGGAATGATCTTGACAGAGGGCCCATTGAATGAAAACCGTCTATTATCAGGTAAAGAACAAAGTAGAGTCCTGCACCGGAGATATGGCTATGGAGGGTTGAAGCACTTTTGGATGGCCACCACTCTCCCCTCACTGCTCGGCACCCATAGGCTAGATCTTTATAGCCGTAGACGGTGAGATCCCTCAAGGGCAGTTTTGGAGATAAGGCTCAAATATTCATAATTTATAAGGTTTCATGTGTGTTAGTTCCTTTATGTTAGGTTCATATTTTTTCAAAATTTATTGTTTATGATTAAAAACACTTGAACATATATTAGTATGTTACACTTGCCTATAGTAGCATTTACATTTTTGAGGATGACCGTTTGAGGAGATGTGTCTCATCGTCAATTCAGACGGTGAGTTACAGTCTGAGTTGATAATAGGATCTCCCAAAACGGCTGTCCTCAAAAACGAAAATGCTACTATAGGCAAGTGTGACATACTAATACATGTTCAAGTGTTTTTAATAAAAACTAGTAGCTTACGTGAAGACAATACTATGCTCTATAATTTGTGACATTTAAAACATTTTTGTATTTAGAACATACTGAATTTTTTAGCAATATTTGTATACAAAAAAGTTGAAAATTGTGCGTTATTCGCAACTTCTACATAGTTATGTTTTTTGTAAATGATGAAAATAGAAAGTAGATAAGTTTGATGATTTATTTGCAAGTAAAGTATAGAGAAACCCTTACGGTGAGAACTAATAATTATTATAAAAAACTTCCTTTACCGTTACTACAGCTTTGCTAGAATGTTAAATAAAACTCCCAAATTAAGCAAAGTGGTTTTATATACTGTATATATAAAAATTTGTTGAATTATGCAAAAATTAATATTGAATAAATTTTCTTTTACAAATAGCCTTATGTTCTGTAAGTTTCTTCATGATAATTACTTTTATCTTTACATTTATTTAGTTATATATTAACAATAAAGTTTGAGGCAATATATAAAGGTAGATTTTGTATATCGGTTGATTACTTTAATCATTCAATTTAATTTTTTATGAAAACTTGAATTAGAGTTAGCAAATAGAAAACTTTAGATAAGAAATTTGTGCTGTTGATTGCGGCGATCAGGGTAAAAATGTTGGGTAGACTGGTCCACTTTGATGGTGCTCTGTTGATTTTAGTCCTCTAGTCGTATATAATGGTCTTTTTCCGCCCTGTTATCTGCTTAAAATTTTTTTAAATCCTTAATTTAACCAAATTATTATTTAAATATAAAATTTTTTAAAAAACAGCACTTTTCTCTTAAATTTAGCTAACAATAAATAATAATCTCCTTGACCCTTACTACTTAATAATTCACATGACCTCTGAACAACTATTAGTATCAACTTCGAGAACCCAACTTCTATCATATCTTCTCGGTTAGATCATCAAAATTTCATTAACTTTCAAAAAGCTGTTGTGGATTTTCCAATCGATCTAAATTTTTTCTACCAATCACAACTTGCTTATAAAGACTTCAACCAATCAGCTTGTTTTTTTTTTAGTTTGTATTTTAAATTTGTATGTTAGAATCAGTTAAAACATATATCACTTTTAACCTAACTTTCTAACTAACAGATGTGTTAAACATCAGTTTTAAACAACAATACTTTTTACTCTGCTACAGATTTTGTTTCTTTTGAATTAACACTTTTGACAGGTTTTAGCAGCTACATTTTCATCAGCGAAATTTCATCTCCTGGAATAAATTCCAAAAGATAAACTCTCTTAATTTCTCATAAATTACATACAGTAGAACTTTGATAATTCCAACATGTTTAATTTGTAATTGTTGATAATTCGAAGATTTGGGTTGGTCCCTTGAACTTTGTATGCTATCAATATAAAGTAATTATGGATAATTCGAAGTTCAACGTCTTTAATACGAAGTTATTAGTTTGGATGTGGCTTTGAATTCCAGGTCCTTTAGTGATCCAAGAATTCTTTCGTTCAGATCGAGATCACAGGATTTGGTGTGTAAGTGGTATCGGGAGAATCAGTTATTGATAGTTGCTCTGCTCAGTCATCAGTTTGTTGTTATTGGTAAGAGAGTTTATTTTCTGATTTGTCACCCACAAGACTAGACATCTGTGTTTTATAAAGGATATTTATACTCTCGATACTTACAGCATAAATAAAGACAGATATTTATTTGACATTGACCTTCTGTCAGATGTCTACACATAATAGATCGCTTCAGCAGTTTATTTGTCAACAGGAGTGAGAAGCTCAGTATAGATTTTTCTTGTTGTAAGTCAGTAGTGTAAATATTTTTATAATTAATGTATTCTTGTTTACATATGAAATAAAACATAATAGTGGAACACCCATAGTAAAAATTGCAAAAAAAATATTCAGTGCTTTATAAGTGAAAATATTTTTGTAGTCAAATAGAACTAAATTGACATGAGAAATTAATTCGTACCCGCTAGTGCTTGCAGTGTGCATATAATTAGATGAGCAATGGGTTAACTGCTAATAATTATTAGTTTTATAAATCCACTATGGCTACGTTTATTACTTATTCATTTTATAGTGTTCAACTCGAATCAGTGACACTATACCTGAAAACTGGCAAAACAGCCGTTGTAGACAAAAAAAAAAAAAAATTGCTGAGCTATTCTGATTGGAAGGATATGCTCCGACTTTCATAATTCAAATTTTTGGTTAATTCAAATGTTTTTGTTGATCCCTTCAACTTCAAATTATCCAAGTTCTACTGTATAAGGATGTGAAGAAGCAGGAGAAACATTTTTGAATCAGTGGCGTTCAGCTGGTGTAGGAGATGAAGCTATGACTGATCTAGAAATAGTTTATTTCACATGCCAGCCAGAAGAAACGGATTTAGCCTAACGGCCTTGAATTGTTTGCTTAGATAGAACCACAAAAAATTTGAGATATAATTGCAATATAGGGGCAACACACCAACTCTACAATCATGGACTTAATTTTACCTTAAAGATTTTGTTAGCAGAAAATGACTGAATATTTATGCAATTATGAGTACCATAAGATAGTATTTGTTTTATTATCTTCACTACTAGATTTGTCCAGTACTGAATCCACTGGGTATTATTAAATTCCTTCTATTAGCTTACACTCTCCTGATATATATCTTGTACAAATTTTCAGTCATTAATAACATAAGTTTTTATTCATCCAATCAAGTTCAAATAAATTTTTTATTAACCTATAAAGCATAGGTTCTCAAATTGGGGGGGGGGGCTTGCCTTTACCCTTGGAGGGGGTGTGAAGGCAAGTCAGGGGGGGATGAGACCAGTTGGAATATAAGATAAATTTAATATTTTAGGAACAAACTTAATGTTGCTAATGGCTTGGATTGTGCCCTTACTAAAATACCTCAAATAGGCGTGCTAGTGTAAAAAATGAAGTTTCAAACATCTCACTGACAGATGTTTTCTTGTCATTTAAAATTTACCTTGCAAATTAAAACTTGAAATATTATATAATGTTTCTTGTGAAATTATGTATAGATTAATAAATTGTTTTCAATATAAAATAATTGATTCTTTTTCATATGCCCATACCATTTATTTATAGTGAAAAGGGGAGGATTTTGTCTCAAGAGGAGGGGGCGTGGACCCTTAAATTATCAGCTATTAATAATTTTTTTACAATTTCAGATATGTGTGTACTACTCTGGGTATCTAAAAGAAAATAACAAGTTATTTGATTCTGTTACAAAAGGAAAGGGATTTAAATTTCATTTAGGCCGAGGAGAAGTAATCAAGGGATGGGATATTGGAGTTCCTGGCATGAAAGTAGGAGGTAGGAGAGTAGTAACTTGTCCACCAAATGCTGCGTGAGTAGATTGTTTTCAAACTATTATATGTAATTATGTTCTTCCATTTTATAAATTTAAAATATGTAGTAAATAAATTTACGCTAGACAATATTGTAAATATATGGTGAGATAATTCATTACAAAAGACTTCCCATTTAATTTTTTTTAGGATCCAACAGAGCAATCATCCTTGAAAAGGAACAGAGTTATAAAAAAAACACGTGTAACATGAGTTATTGGGAAAAAACATGAGTTATTGGAATGTATTTGTTGCCGTTCAACTGTATATCGTAATCCTCATGACTTCCTTGTAAAATGTTCATTTTCAGAAAGTGAATTACCTGTAGATTTCATCATAACTCAATACATTCGTGGTTTTAATAGTCCCACCACTATCTTTCCTACAACCCTCAACATCTATAATGAGCATTTAAGAAGATTGCTAATCGGATGCATTTCTGGTTAACACCAGCCTCACTTTCTTCCACCTCTCACTAAAGACGCCATACTACAAACAATTATTATACTTAATAATACATTCCGGTCACATTTGGCAACCACTTTTAAAACTCCATCAGCAGGGCCCAGACTTTTCTATTCATAATGAACTATCAGCTTTCGGTAAATAATGTAATATTTCTTTGTTTTCAATATTTCATGCTTTAACTCTTTTTTTAGGTTGACTTTAAACAATAACATTACCATTTACTTAGCTTATATTTTCCTAACTGTTTTTACTACAGCGCTTAATACCATTTCAACTCTTTGTTCAAATTCGCTTAACCTTCTCCCGAAGCTCTGTTTGACCACTCGTATTGTCTTTACGTCCACTCCTATGGACAATGTGTCTTGTGCTAAAATGTATTTTCTATACCTCAGCTGTTCCTCCTATCCACTAATATTCTGTATCTTTACATGGGAACCTCTTCTTAGACATAGACTCCTTGAGTGCTTTATGTATTAGTTTCATTTGATATTGACAGTTTTCAGTCTCGCCTTGCTACTACTCGTCGATGGCCTATATAGTTTTCATATGCACTCCTTCCTCATACATCAAGACTTCTATCTTTCAATATCTTTTTCTCCTGCGACAAATATTCATTGGTTTTATTGCTTTGGGTCAGAGATGCATAACCAGGGTGTCTAGTAAAATAGCTTGAAGAAATTCCCTGAGTTTTCCCTGACTTTTCTAGGGTGTCTAGTAAAATAGCTTGAAGAAATTCCCTGAGTTTTCCCTGACTTTTCCTCTTTTAGATGTCTATAGAAAGCCCAGTTTACATTGGGCCCATCCATTGATATCTGAAGGATCTTGGATAAATCCAGACTTTGAAGAACGAATTGAGTAACTCTTTTGCTTATGTGTCTGTGAGGAACACAGAGCCAAAATATCGAGCTTTCACTTCATCCGTCTCTGCATCCCAATACCTAACACTCAAATCCATTTGGGCTCTTTGTGATATTTTGTTTAAACTTTCATCAAAGCCAATTACACAGTTAGAATTTGAATTTAATGATGTCAGTAACAGGTCTTTAATATAATTTGATAAACCGAATACAACACTATAGGAAATTTTATCTTTCCGCAATCTCATGTTCTGTGCAATGGTGCTATCAGGGAACAACCTTAGAAAGAGGCACACACTACCTTCTGCATTGCGTAAAGAAGTGTTGCATTACTAAATTCACGCACCATATAATCTCTGCTTCAGTCACTTCATCTTTTAGTTTATATTTATCCTAAGGAAGGAGGGGAGGTAATAACGACATCTGCATGACGCGCTTGCCCGCTACGGCAATAAAAACTGGAACCTTCCATGTTGAAATAAACAGTGTACAAATAATCACCGTCAAATAAAACACATACTACCACGAGTCTAGACAAATAGCTGGCTACGAATGTTTAAACAGCGTTCTGTGTGGTCAGAAACAGACTGAGTTATCTGTTATCCCCACCTGTCTATATGATAACAGAACCACTGCGCACCCCAAGGCCACGGCCCAGGCTAAAACCTCCCAGCTGTACCAACTCGGCACGTTTAATATTTATTGCCATAAGTCCTGAAGTCATAGCATTGGGCTTATCAAATAAATAATGGGCATCTAAATAAAGAAGTGTTATTTCCTGACTGCCCTGGCCCTAAACCAGCCCGCTGGCTTACAATAACAAATATTCGATAGTTTTGTTTCTAATCAAAATAAATATTTTCCCGATTTTTTAAAATTTTCCCTGACTTTTCCCTGAATTTTCCAGAATCTTAAAATTCCCTGACTTTTCCAGGTTTTCCCTGTCACTAGACACCCTGATAACTAGAAGAGAATATATTAACAATTACTTACAGTGAAATCTTCTAATACGTGCTAATTTTTAATTCTGAGGAGTAGTTTTTCTGAGACCATGTCATATCAAGAAAGCTTCCTCAATATCCAGAACTTTGGAATGTAGATATTTGGCCCCTGTTTAAAACAACCAGCTCCAAAATAGGTAATAACTCTAACTCTCGCTTTACTCTGTCCAGGAGGTCGACTGTACTTCAGCTGTAGGTAGTTAACAAATGCAACTTATTTGCCATTAATGACAGTTTATAATAAATAAGATACGGTTTAATACAAACGGTCAGTTTAATACAGATTAAGGTGATTCAAAAAGCGGTCAGTGAAGGGAAACAAACATCGCTTAATGCTGCCCCTACACAGAAATCACCTAAACTATGTGAAGTATGCCCATTTTAAAGCCAAAATGTTAATTAACATTGTATAAAACTATTAAAAATATAGGATAATTATAATGCATATTTTAACAATGATGATCTAATAGCGACATTTTCTAAAATAATTTTCCCTTTGTAATTTTAAATGTTTTTACTAGCAGTTATGTATTTCTGTTTTAGTTATGGATATAAAGGATCACCTCCCACAATTCCAGCAAATAGTACACTTATTTTTGAAATTGAATTAAATGATGTAAACTAACCTGGTGATCACATGTAAGTCAAGTATTAAATTAAAAGACTTTTACTTTACCCAGTGTTTCAATTTTATCCTTGCAATGCAACTTGAATTATGTAATATTCTAGTTGAGTCTCTGAAGTCTAATATGACAAATTTTGTATTCTACGCCAGTGTACTTGTAGGCGTGCAGCTCACCCTCGATTTTAGCGTCAAAGAGGCAAGGTCGTCATTACCGAATCAAACTAATTTTAATAGAAAGTATATGACTTGAGAATTTTTCTGTACAAAGTTACCGCAAATTACCCCATCGGAACATATTTAAAATAACAAAAGTTGTCATTTTTTATATTTTCTAAATTTTAAGTTTAACTCGTCATATTTCGGCTGTTTTTGGGTATATTAGTTTGAAATTTTGACTGGAACATCTTTTGATAATGTACTAAATGATGGTATAAATTAGAAATAATAATATTAAACCACAAAAATGGCGGATTTGTTTGTAATTTTCAGTAATTTATAGGCACTTTTTTTTAAAATTAAAAAGTTGTGTTACAAACTTTAGAATTTTAATACTTTATTAAATTGTACATTATTGCTGATAACCTAAAGTTATATTTGAAATGATTTCCGTTTTTATATAATTTCGTTAAATAATAAGTAACGCCGCATAATAAGTAAATATTATCATACATAGAGCAAACTTGTTTGTGCATGTCAGCGGCGAATGTCGCGTGCGTATTACTGGTTTCAAAAATTTAAATAAAATTAAATTGTATTAAGAAATAAAATGAATAAAGATGACAACATTAACTTTATCATGATATATTCAACTTAATTTTCTTTAATACATATATTTAAAGTTTTAATATAATAATATTATAGTATCTGTGACCGTATTAGACAGGCGGATTCTGTTGCTTACGCGCGCATAAAATATAAATCGTTACAACTTTTTAACGAAATTATATAAAAACGCAAAACTTTCCAAAAAATAACTTTAGGTTTTCAGCAATAATGTACAATTTATAAAGTATTAAAATTCTAAAGTTTGTAACAAGTTTTTAATTTTAAAAAAAGTGCCTATAAATTACTGAAAATTACAAACAAATCCGCCATTTTGTTGTAGTTGAATATTATTATTTCTAATTTATACCATCATTTAGTACATTATCAAAAGATGTTCCAGTCAAAATTTCAAACTAATATACCCAAAAACAACCAAGATATGACGAGTTAAACTTAAAATTTTACTAAATTTAGAAAATATAAAAAATGACAACTTTCGTTATTTTAAATATGTTCCGATGGGGCAATTTGCGGTAACTTTGTACAGAAAAATTCTCAAGTCATATACTTTCGATTAAAATTAGTTTAATCCGGTAATGACAACCTTGTCACTATTTCGATTTCTATATCGTTTTTTGGGCCTATTGTATGTCATATGGCTAGTTATATCAAGGGTTATTAAAAATATTTTTTGCTGGGAAGTAATAGTTCCCAGTACTACAATATCTTCCAGCCCCACATCAAGGAGTTTTACTTTATGAAAACCTTTTACTATTATTACAAATTTTCTCAAAAACCAGAGGTTTGACATAATTTGATAACAGTCATCAACTGGCTTTATTTACAGGAAACTGATTTCTATGTATTAGTAACAAAACTAATTGAAAATTCTAGGCAAAATTTTTAAACAAACAAGGTACAATATAGAAAACCTTAAGTAATGTACAAGAAGCATAGGGTTAGTATTTTAAAAATTAGACCATAATATTTTTAATCCATTGGTTTTTATTACAAAATGGATCCTACTTAAAAATACACCACACATTTTGCTTGCAAATAATTTAATTGTCTATAAAATAGTAATTCTAAATAAACGAAATAAATTATTTCTACATTTTTTAACTTAAAATTCTAGAAAAAAAGAATTTATTAAGCTATAGAAACAGTATATCTACAATGTTTTAAAAATAATCAGAACTTATAATAGTAACAGTTTTAAATAATAACGTAAATACTTTAATTCCTTATTCAGTGAGTTCTTGTTAACAAAATCATAAGAAACCATATTTTCTTTAACTTAAACGGACTTTCTATAAGTGTATTATCAAGAATCGTTGTATATTTAATAATATCTAATAAAAACATTTTTTGATACACTGTTAAAAATACAAAAACCATCGCAATCAGTACAGTACCTTACTACAAGACCTTTCACTTTTTTTTAAAAAAGGATATTGAACCTCACGTACACAACGATCAGGAAATTACGTAAATTTAAGTTTACAATTGAACCTCTAAGTTCACTTAATCCTTAAATATTTAACCTTAATGTCTCAAATAAATTTTCTTCATCACAAATGTTTTACATTGTCCTATAAATACAATATAAAACAAATTATCTATTGAATGAGTTTATTTGAAATGCCTATCTGTGATTAATAATTAAAGTATTATTACGGAAAAAATGTTTGTAGCTATCCTCAAGAACTGCATGTTTTGTGACAGGTGACATCTTATAGATTTCAATTCTTGTTCAAAAAACTATTTTTCTTATATTAAAAGCTTAGAAAGTTTTAAACATGAGGTTGTTGGCAGGAAAATAAATACATCTGAAACTGAGCAACCTCCACAGTTAGTAAACCCATTTGATTTCATGCAATTTAATGCATTCTTAGATCTTATAGAGCCAGTGAACAAGACTATTGACATGCCGGAAAAGATATCCCAAATTGCCTTGGAAACTTTAAACTCTTGATAACTGCAGGACTCCTGGATAAGAATATACACGATGGGTCTAGACTCCATGGTGAGACGAGAGCGGGAATATACAGTGATTACAATAACTCAACTGTTTTGAGGCAGAACTGTTTGCCATCAACGAAGCTCTTCAACAGCTGATTCCGAAACCATGGCTTTATACCAATATTGTTTAATTGGTTGACTCTAAATCCTCATTACAAGCAATGGCTACTCATGATAATACAGGTGGTGCAATTGTACAGAGAATAAAAAGAATTATAAAACTGTAAAAAACAATGTTGTCAATATTGTAATCCAGTGGATCCTGTCTCATATGGGAATACAGGGAAATGAGCCAGCCTTATCAACAAGGTTTTAGGAATATGAGGAAAGATTGAAGGATAAGACCTAGAATGTGTTTGAACTGTTTGAAGTCATTCGAACACTCCCAAGAAAAACATTTGTTGCTAATTTCAGACTGACTTATAAATTCCGACTTACTATATGGAGCCCCCAAGTAGATGGCCCGAGATAAACATTGCACTTAACCTGCCAGATGAGGTGAGCAAGAAAGATCATGTACAAATATTAAAAACAATAACATTAAACATGATTCAATCTCAATACAAAAGCCACATAAAAATATTCACAGATGGCTCGCTCGACCGGGAGAAGAGCTTATCGGGGGCAGGCTACTATAATGAATCGAACAGAGACTGTTTTTACATCCCAGCCAATCCCAATTCCAGCATGGATACTGAGCTTTTGGCTATAAGTGCAGCCCTGACTAGCTGTGTGCATTTAAAGGGCAATTCAAAAATATGCATCCTATCGGATTCGAAAGCCGCCCTTCAGTCATTGTTAAGTAATTCTACAAGTTCATACTCGTTTCGAATATCAGAAATAAGAAAAACCATCCTAGAACTAGTGGACTGCGGGAAGGAATTAACTCTTCAACGGGTACCTGCCCATTGCGGAGTACCCGGAACGAAAAGGCTGACAAAATTGCGAAAATAGCCTCAACCATGGGACCTACAGATGAAGGCAAACACTCCCTGCTACATTGCAAAAGTGTAAGCAGGGAAGTTTTCCAAAAACTTTGGTGTGAAAATTGGGAAAAAGAGTCTACTGGTCGACACATTTACCAGCTCCAACCAGAACCACCAGTTGAGGACAAATATAGGGAAGTAGCACGATCAACGGCATCTTTTGCTGCCAGAGCAAGAACCGGCCATCTGGTGACACAGGAGTACCTATTTCGTTTTAATCTCACAGAGTCTCCGTTGTGTGCACTCTGCGGTATGGAGAGTGAAGCAATTGAACACATCCTGCTGAAATGCCTTTACCCATTACCTACAAGAGACATCCTCAGACCAATCCTCGGACAAAGTGGCAAGATATTCTAGTTAAGAAGAACCTGTGGGCCATAGCATCATACATATATCGTGGACATCGGGCCATCGGCTATAGTTAAGCTGGACGCCTGTACGAAGAAGTAAGTACTTCAGACTGACCACAGGGAATGACTGTCTCGCCGGACATCTCAGCAAAAGGAAAATATTAGAGTCTAACAGGTGCACAATATGTAAATGCCAAACATCTATTATGGACAAGGACCACCTCCTGGTCTGCAGTGGACTAGATAAGGAAAGAACACAAAGAAGGGACTTACCTGGATTGTATTGGGAGGCAAAATCTCGAATAGCGTACGCCAAGTGAGAGCCATTGGAAGAACAGAGAAGATTGGAGTTAATTTGTTTCATAAACATAATAGTATGCGTTAAGATGCTTTCATATAATGATTGATTTAGCCAATACCTGCCCTTAGCAATAAAGCCATTCGGCGATGTGGATCCCATTACTGGCTAGGCATAGTTGGTCGATCTGCATGCAAAACTTGACAGAAACGCAGGTGATCTCCATCTATCTGACCATCGTTTTCAAAGTGGGTAAGTGTCGGTGTCTGCCAGGCCTATGCGATGCAAGTGAGCTTGAAGGTAGTCATGTCTAGTGCACATGCTCTCACTCTTGGCAGATTGTTAGGGAGTAGGTCTTTAGCAAAACAGTCTCCCACTTTTTCCTTTACAGTCATTTTCATAGCAACCCTTCACCAACCATCCGTTCATAGTTAGTTTGTGGATACCTCTTCTCCATTTGATGGTTCTGCTACAGTCTGTTGGTGTATTACTTAGCCAGGGCAGTTATGGCAGATTATGAGTCAATGGAAAAGCCCAATTGGCGGATTTGCTTCAACTTTTTCTTTGCCAAGAGCACAGCTGTGATATCACCATCCTAATTACTACAAATGGCTCCCACTCCTCTGTACACTTCAAACAAACTGCAAAAAGCACCAGCACCAACTCTAGAGTTTGGGATTTTGGAGCCATCCGTTTAAACATCCAGCCATTTTTTTTTATGGTAGAGTGTTTAGATGGTTTTCAAGGCACATTTTTTCAACTCCTCTGGGTTTACCATATGTTTAGGTGATCTTTGTTCCAGAAAGGACAGATGTTTGGCAGGTAAGTAGGCATTGGATTTCTCAGGGAAGGCGAGGAGTACTCTCACCTGGATGTCCCCACTGGCTTCAAAATCTGACAGATCCCGGTGGAGAGTATTAATGCAATGGTTCGGGATTTGGAAGCAGTTGATCGGAGTCTTCTTGTACCCTGGCAGAAATTAGAAGTGGTCAGGATGTTCATCCTGCCACGTCTAGAGTATATACTCAGTGGAAAAGACCCCGCTGATTAAACTAGACAAGGCAGTGAGGCACATGGCCAAGCCATGGCTCTACCTGCCTCGCCAAACGAGCGTGGAGCTTGTCTACTTGGACCCATTGGAGGGGGAGCGGGTCTCTTTCCTCTGGCGGACCAGGTGGACGTGGCAGCTATCGTTTGTGCCTTCCGACTGATCACCTGTCGGGACCCAGTTATCAAGGACTTGGCGATATCCGTGTTGGGCGGTGTAGTCCGTACACGTATTGGGCAGCTTCCCACCGAAGAAGACCTTGCTGGCTACCTATCGGGGAGACTTGATGGGCAGGTCGGCAGAGATGGTGGTGACATTGCGTCAGTGTGGACTGTCGCAAGGAATGCTGCCCGATGGCTGCACAGCCGGATTAGGGTCATGTGGTGTGAGAGCTCGGTGTTGCGCAAGTTTTAAGTGGTTGTTCACACAAACCCCGACAAACCCAAACGCGATTTGCTTTTTTGTCGTCAGTCATCAGGCGTGGCACAAATTTCGCAGCGACACGGTGCATCTTCAATTTTTTGGTCAAAATCTCGTAACAAGATCCAACTGATATCCCACACTCTTCGGAAAGCTCCCTAATGATCAGACGTTGATTTTCGCGCATCAGGGTGTTGATTTTGTCAACGTGGAAGGACGTCCAAGATGCTCATCGTCATCCACCCTTGAAGGACTGTCGGCCACCCTTGAAACATGCAGTACGCTTCATGGCAACATCGCCGTAGGCCGTGTTAAGCAAGGCAAATGTTTCTGTTGCAGATTTCCCTAGTTTTACACAAAATTTCAGAGCAATTCGTTGCTCCTTCAGGCTGTCCATTTTACAATCCAACAAACGAAAAAAAACACTCTTTACTAAACTGCGTGTAACTCATCAACAAATGAAGATATCTACGACTGAAATACCGCATTTTAATCAGCTGATTTATACAAACCTAGCGACACCAAGCGGATTCTCCTGAAACTAACTTAAGCCGTGTAATTCAAACAGTCCGTGTATTTTTTGAACAGACCTCGTATATCATTGTAGTAATAGTAGATATAGACATGTTTGTGGTGTTTTAAGGCAAAAAGCACAAGCTCAGAGAAAATTTATCTCTTCATATTTGTAATTCTAATCGGTTTTAAGGAATGTTTTGTGTTGGATATTTGTTTATATTAAAAAAAACTATGAGTCTTACTGAACTATAGACAAAAAATACATGCATAATATCAAATTATATTAACACCTGCTAAAGTTGAAAGGAAATTATACATCAACTAATATACACACTTTACACTTTGTAAGATACATTTTTTTATACTTACCTTACTATTATAACATATCAAAATTTACAGAAATAATTCTTAAACTTTTGTAACTATAATACCAATGTCTGATAAAATTACAGTCTTTTCTTTTATCTAATGTATTTTATACAATAACTGATTTAATACAATGAGGAGTAGGATAGTTTATCTTGAATTTATTTTAGACTGAAAGTCAATATAAACCCATTTTGTTTTAAACCTAGATTTTATTCTTGGTCTACACAAATGTAAGTCAGAATTACAGACAAAACAATATAATAAAACATTCATGCCATAAGAAGGCTTTCTGATAGAGAAATAAAACTCAGGTAATCTATATGTTTAAGTATGACAATAAAACCAAAACATCTAAAACTTTATCTTTATAAGTACATCTCTTATATAGTCAGTCAACTGAACTCATATAATAAAATAGTTCAGTTCAAAATGTATACACATTAAATAATTAGCTCCAGCTTGTAACTGTTTGAAATGCTTGCTAAATGACCGCTTATATAATAAGTTGCAAGTTAAACTTAAAAACAAAAATGTTATAAAAAGTTGTCAAACCATGTTTACTCCAGTAAAAATATTACTATTCACAAAATGACAACAATTAAAGTTTTAATATAAAAAACGAATTCTATATGTATAGTTGTTTCTTTTTAGTTTGTTTTTATAAATCCAAACTATTCCCGATTTAATCCAAAAATGAAATGTTTATATTGTTTTAAAAAAGTCAATAATGTGCACCACCAATAAGACTTTAAATTTTGTAATCTGTTTTCAGATGTAGATCCTTATGAAAAATGTTAGGCAAATTTAAAAGCAAATGAAATTTTACTTGTTATCTAAAAAGGAAGTGAAATTTAAGAATGTTTATTGTTCAAGAAGGAATTTCATTTTGTAGAAATTTGTTAATCTTAACATAGCATTTTTATTTTGAAAAAAATATATATATATTAAATAAATTTATAAATATTTACATATTTAAAATAAATAATGTTTGTAGTTTTGGATAAGTAGTATATTTAATAAGAGAGTATAGTATTTATGCAATAACTGAATAAATATAAAAATAAAATAAATGATAGATATGACGAGTGTAATCACTTGCTACAACTTCTTTTATGCAAATCCCCACAGTTTCAATTTCACAAAAATGCTCTGAATTGACTAGAACTTAGACATCTAATCTAACACAATAACATCTTCCTCTTTTGGAACTTTGGTAATTCGTGGAATTTGTTGACGGTTAATAACTCTATTTGCATTAAACTGAACGCCATTCACAACTCTTCTGTTGCTAAATGATTGTGGAGCCTGAGTCCTGTTCGGCCTTAATGGTGGTGATGCTTTCTCAGAATTACCAAACAAGCTTTTCTGAACAGATGATCCCCTGCTTGTGGACACCTTAAATAATATTTAGAATATGTATACATTTTTTATACTTACAAAGTCTGACAATTTTAATAATGACAGATTAGAAAACAATAAATAAATATGGCAGGTTATGTTCAAGGTAAAAAGATTAAAATTTATATTTCAAAGGTAATTCTAGCATTGTAAACTGAGCAAAAAAGAATATAGTAAGTGGTTGATGTGGTGGCTGTATAGTATTAGGTAGTTAATCTATGATGACCCAACCAGCAAAGAACTTGAATTTGATTTTAATAAGGAACTAATTTAACTATGCATATTTATATGTTTAAATTCTTATAGAATTAAAGTTGCTTGATGTAATCATCTTGAATTTACTGATTAAATTATAATTAAAAAATTTTTAAATTATAGTCTTCTAGAATTTTTTAAATCATACAGGATAATAGTTGAATTAAGATATATGCGCCAGTGTGTGAATAACTTTAGCTGAACTACTCACATTCACCAATTGTAAAACAGAGTATATTTAGTACAGTAAAATTCTGGTAATTTCTAAACAGATCCAAGAGTAAATCGGATTATAACTACCATACTTAACTTAACCTTCGAGAAGGCGCATAGATTTTTAAACAGAGAGGGCGCTTGCTGAGGTTTATTCCACACAAATACCCTTAAACATTCAAACAGTTTACGATTTTATATTTGGATGACTTCACAATTAACACTTAGCGGGACATATAAAGGGCAACTAACAGATTATGTGCAAGTAGGTAAAATAAACTGTTTTGCGAAATGTTCAAAGTTCTATTTAATTCCCAGTTCCTAAAGATGTATTTGAAAAAAAAAAAAAATTATAAACTAGTTATTTTTATATTTTTACACAATAATCATTGAAAATTTACTTAGAGATGTAAACATATTTACCTTATTCAAGATATCAATAAATCAATTTAAAATAAAATTAAAGTAACTAAAATTATTTTTCACGAAATCATAAACTATAATTTATTTTTACAGTACAGAGGTCACTCATGTAAAGAGTAAACAACTATAGAAATCACAATGCAAACACAAAATACAACACAGTTGGCAGATGCTGCATCCTGCCGAGAACTCCCGTCATACGCGCAAGCATAGACCATGTAATGGCGTCTGGTGGCTAAAACAACATGCAGCGGCCAGAATGTCCGATGCAAAGAATCTGGGTAATTGTACAGAATACCAGAATCAAACCTAACCGGGTTAAATAATTGACTAAATTTATATATATAAAAATTTTTAAAACATTATAATAATAATAATATTAAAACTAGGGTAAATAATAGTAAAATGAAGAAAATTAGAAATAACTTTAGACTTAAAAAACATAAATTATAAGCAATAAGAAAAATTATCACTTCAAAGTGGATAGCCTAAATTATGTAAACAAAAAAAGACGGTAATTGTGTAGTATAACAAACTAGGCCTAGATGCCGGCTATTAAAATAATTGTACTTAAAAATAATCAGGAATAAAGAATGTAAATTAAGATGTGAGGAAAGTAAATTAGGCCTAGCTAGGGAAAATAGTATTTATGTAAAAGTAAAGATTAAATGTTAAAGTGTAATAGCCTAAGAAATTAGGTTATAATAGAAGAAGTCATATTTGATTTCGGAAAAATCCGCTTAGGGCATTGATTATAAATCTTGTCACTACGAAACGAAAGCGCTACAGTCGAACTTTGGATTAAGAATGTTAAAAAGTTAATTAAATTAAATGAGAAGAAATAAAGTCAAATATGTTATTAAATAAAAGGTAAAAATGCAAAGGATACATCAGAATACAGAAACGCCTTTTATAAAAAGGGAAACTAATCTTAGTTCAGAATTTCCGAACAAACAAAGTCAATTGCCATGGCAACGGCTTTCTGATTGGTCAAAAGTTGAAAAATGGATACTAGGGCGTGGGAAGTTTGAAATTGGAGAAGACGGGCCTCACAAAAGAACGCTATCCAAGATCAGAATGCATTAGGCTCTCAAAGCGAGCAGACGTGTTTTTGTACCATGCGATCAGGACAAGAAAAAATGTGCTAAAAACAGAGTAAAAAGTGCTACGATGTGATCAGGGGAAGGAAGATATATATGAGCAAGGGCTCATATATACCCAGAACAAAATTTCGACCACCAAAATGCAAAATTAAAGAAAATAAGAAGATTGACCGAAATTATGGAGAGACGCCTACCTACCAAGACCCTTGAAGCTGTAACAGGACCGACAGATGACAACATTAATGAAGATAAAAAGATTTCTACAGTACAAGGTTATATAATCAATTTAATTATTCTTTTTTAAATAACATTTTACTTCAAATTATATTAACTTAATTTCAAAATTAAATAAGATGGGAATAACCTAAGGGACTGATTAGTCAACTCTCTTAGGTTACCCAAATTTAAGTAATAAAGATTCAAAATTGACTTTACATTACCATCGCTGTGGGAATGTATGGATTAAGTATAAAGATGTATATCTTATATGGCTTTTTCTAAGTGAATTTCTAATGAATAACGTCCAAAGAAGTTAATTGTTCAAGGCCTAGCCTAAAGGCATTACATAGTAATATTAAGTGTTTGAAAAAGAATCAGATTTTAAAATATGTTAAATTTAACTCTACTAATCAAAATTATATACAAAATTAATTATGGTAACTTTGATAATTTAAATTATATGTAAAATTAATGATAATAAGAAAATTTAAAAACAGAAGGAGATAATAATGTTTAGTTAAATGGCAAGTTGTATGAAATTTTGAAAAAATAATTAGTCAAGAAAATCCTGTGAAATTAAATAAAAACAATAATAATTAATTTGAACCTTGGAACAAATAAATAAAAATGTATATTTTCCAATTAGCTGTGTTTTCATTCTAGATAAGATAAGTTCACTAGGTATCCAGGTATAGTCTTTAAATCACAAGTGTCTCTCAAAGATTCCACTACCCGAAAAGGAGCTTGAACAGGGCTTATCGGAGGCTAATTGGTTTTATCAAAAATTCAGGGGTTGGTTCCTCTGAGAGGTTTATTCCTTGAGGCACAGGTCTATGAAATTAGGTTCGTAGTCAATGGATAAACCATTACTTTCTTACTGACTTAGCAATTGAGGAAGAGAAATAAACAACGGCAAAGGTTATAAAAAGTAAGTCGGTAAGAAACAGAATGTGGATCGGTAGCACATGGTCGAGAACAATAAACCTAGCAGAGGAGTTTATTTACACCATACAAACATTGTCACACATTGCAATAAACTTTAAAGAAACAACTAGGACTCCCATATACAAAATATTGTAAATACGTCATTTCCTGTAGTACGCGTTAGCAGAGATTTCAGCCTTACGAGAAATCACGTTAAACGCGTGCAAAGGGTTAAATACTATATAAACTCATTGTAAATAATTTTAGACATCATTATTGTACAATTTTAATTTTCTATACACCATATTTCGAAAAATATTTTGAATTGTTAAAACATGTAAGGAATGTATACTAGACCACTCTTTTTATAACGGGAGAGGTTTTTGCAGGTTATTTTTCGGTAATAAAGTAATTCAACATCTAAACATAAAAAATGTTTTTTTCCCCAGGCGAAAAACCTATAAGGTTATCATCGCCTAACTAAAGTTTTATTTTAAAATAAATGTTACATAAATAAAACTAACCAAACTAAACAAAATAAAATAAAATAAATGTTTAATACTAATTGTAACTAAAACATAATTTAAATATTATTTATTAGATTCAGGTGGCGTAAGAAAGCGATGACACGGTCGATAGCCGTGACATCGTCCCTTAAAAATGTTCTGAAGGTTTGTCCTTCCATATAAAAATGCACAACCTATCCCATTGTCCAGTTTTGAACCATCTGTGAATATAGTCACAGTATGTTGGTGAGTTAGTTGTATCTGCAAAAACTCCTGACGATAAATAACGTCAGGAGTATTGTGTTTTAGGTACCTGGACAATGAGAAGTCAAATTTTGACATTAATATTATCCATGGAGGTATGTAGCATGATGATCGTTCGAATATAGGTGGAAGTTCTAAATTTAGATTGCTAAAAATGCGCAACGTTTTTATTCCGAAGGGAGCCGTTGAACGTTGACGCACATTGTAACGATCCTCGAGGTAGTTATCAAAAACTGCTTTGAATGCCGGATGTTTAGGTTTACTTCGACGACCAGTGTGATATGAAATTTGTAGCATTTGACGTCGCATTGAGAGAGATGGTTCTCCAGCTTCAACTAGAAGGCTTGATCTAAAAGCACCAGTAGAAAGTCTAAGGCCAGCGTGATGTAATGAAACCAGGAGTTTCAGAACCGTAGGTCGAGCAGATGAATAGGCTATACAGCCGTAATCCAATCGCGATCTTACAACGGCGCGATAGAAACGGATCATACAGGTTCTGTCTGCTCCCCAATCTGTATCACTAAGAACTCTCAACATATCCAATATCTTGCTGCACCGGGTCCTCAAATCACGCACATGCGGATTCCATGAAAGTCTTTTATCCAATAAAAGACCCAAAAATCTCACATTATCCGCGGTTTGAAGCCGTGTACCATCAAGATAAAGGATAGGTTCCTGGTATTGCCTGCGACGACTAAATGCTATACACTGGGTCTTCGAAGCCGAAAACTTGAAGCCCGTAGATTTGGTCCATTCTTGCAATTTATTAATGGCTATTTGTAAGGATATTTCCGCTGTTGCCATACTTCTAGCAGCCACATATATACAAAAATCGTCTATACAAACAGGGAACAGTGGACCGGTGACTGTGCGTTTGAAGTGACGCTGCTAATGGCAACAGCAAACAGCGTAACACTCAAAACGCCACCCTGTGGTACACCATTCTCTAGTTCGCAACGATCAGAATATATGCCTCCTAGACGTACACGGAAAGTCCTGTTATTCAAATAATTTAGTATAAAAGCAAAAATTAAAAAATCTAAAGACAAGATAGACAAAAATCTAAAAAATGTTTTATCTTGATGGTAGGCCCTACATATAAAAATATGAAATTAATTATAATATTTAGTGAAAACAAGGAATACTTTTATTCAAATATATAACCCTAAAAATTAGTGGATGAAAAATATTGGCTTTATAACACAACAGGTTCTAGCAGAATCTTACAGTCTTTGTTGAAAAAACAATTCATAATTGTTTATTTCTAAGATTACTAGTCACCACTAATGTAGCGTGAACATGGCCCACTCTCATAAGAATTTTTTTGCTGTTCTCCTTTGCCTTTCTGGTTCAGTATACCACAGCATTTTTCGTTTTTTACTAAACAAAAAGGGTTCTTTTCTATTGTAAAATTGCACTGTAAACACCTCCTGGAGGATTTTTAGGGGGATTTTCTCTATAACGTTAAAATCTGATAACATGTTCAACAAATTGGTCATTTTTGTCGCTTTCAGATTCACCTATTATGTCTTCATTTGTTTCATTTAAAATTTCATTGACTACTTCGTCAAGTTCATTATCTGGCTAAGAGACTCGTTTTCATCAGAATCATCAAAGAGCAATCCAACAAAATTTTCGGTCAAAAATATTTATTGATTTTCTTCTTTTTTGACACGACATGACATTTTATCAATTTTCTCCTCTGAACAACAGTAAAATGTGAAACTTAGATTCTAAAAAGACATACAAAACTAAAATAACAACAACAAAAACGGTAATAACTCAACCCCACAAATTCTTTTGTAATTTAAATAACTGCACAAAGAATTACGCACAAACAATTTACACAAAAGGGCGCTTGTGGAGGAAACCTCCGCAATCTGACCGTTCATGGCAAAGATTAAATTCACACTAAAGCTATGAGGAAAAAATGAACAAAACTAGGTTTGGCCATTTCCTAGAATGCAGCCTGTGGAGTAACGAGCCGGAAATAGTTCTGACAACTAGAAAGACATTTTCTTAACAAATAATGATACATGCGAAGAAAAACTCCGCATTCACCCTCTCGAAGGTTAAATTCAAATCCTGACCAGTATTAAATAGGAATGTCTTGATTTGTTCATAAGCAAGTGCACACAGCCAAACATATTACAACTCATGTCTTTTATTGTATTTTACTATAACAACTTTGATTTTGTTAGTTAGACATGTAAGTTAAAAAAATGTACCGAGTAATATATTTTTTTAAAATTTTTCTAAATTTATTATATAATACCTTATGGTAATGTATTTTACCATATAATAAACAGAAAAGTAGGCATTTTTTCTATTCCTTCTATTAGCTCACACTTTCCTTGTATAGATCTATATCTTGTACATATTTTTAATCATTAATAAATTGTTTTTATTCATCCAATCAAGTTCAAATACCATTTTTTTAACCTATAGTGGATGACAATTGATAATAACACAGTTTTTTTCAAATATTTACTCATTATATTATATTTAAAAAAAGTAGATCTCTTGATCGGATTTAAAATGAGGAACTACTTATTGGAAATCCAGCACTTTTAATACTGACCCAACTTTCTCATAGCTAATAATCAATTACTTAAATATGTATATGAAATTATAAGAAAAAGGTTTCTTGCAATAATAAAGCATTGCAAGAGGTGGATAGAATGTAAAGTTATAGACCACATCATCAGCTTCATAAGCGAATAAGTAGTAACAAACAAAAATAATAGTCCAACACCATATACTGCATATGAGAGGGAAACAGAAAATAGCAAGGAATTTCGCTTCCTATTTTGCCTCTTAATTTTGTCATTTGTATATACATATTTATACTAATTATAATTATAAAATAAAAAGTAACTAAAATAAATTTTTCTTTGTCGACCTCAGAAGGTATTGGCTAAAATTTTTGTTCACTATATTGTTTAAATTAAAACATACCAAAAAGCAGTATTTTCTTAAATTTCTATTTATACTATGCCTACTTGAATAATCAGCTGGAAATTTGCTCAACAGTAAAGTCCTGATTATTTGTGGATGTAAAACTATGTACAATGTCACATATCAGAACTAAACTATAGGGATTTGTTCTGATGGCCCTGAGAGAAACTAAAAGTGACAAGCTCACATGGTCATGAAAAACAAAAGACAGTTAGTTATGATAACAATTTTGTAAAATGTGGACATTTTTTCTAAAATAGAAAAAAATGTTTGTAAGGAAGTAGATGTGTTTGGAATATGGTATCGTGAAAATAAAGTAAAAAAAATACTTGTGATCTATGCATGCATGTTGGATGAATAAACAAAAACTAAAGAACTTCATATATGATGAACTCGAATTGTTATTATTGGAATAGTTAACTCAGGTGTAAGTGGGTCCGGTCCTATTGGAGCGACTAAAGCAAAAATAATTTTTGATTTGTAAAGCGTGTCTGGTCATTTTGACACACCCTCTCATTAATTAGCCTGTGGAATTTGAGAATGGACTTCATAGAGAGAAGTTGAGTACCATTGAACAAACAACGGTTTATTTTTAATAAGATCTTGCAAATTTTTTGTTGTTTAAAAAAGTTTTTAACCATTAAATCTATAATGGAGGCAAATATGAACTCTTCTGGAGTCTTAAGAGTCTTCCTACTCTTAAGTACGAATGCATAGCAGATCTTGCCTAGCTTGGTATCGCCCCGGTCGGCTCGGCTAGGTTGTGTACGTTGCCTAATAATCAAGTCATGCAGCAACGTCTCTGTATGACGTCTTCTCCAAAAGAAGGAATGGATAAGCTAACAAATATACTCAAGAATGGTTCAAAAAAATGTTGTGCCTCAAGTGCATATTCATCTTGATCCAAAAACGTTGCAAAAAAGGATGTTTTGAGGACTGAAAATGCTCCTGCACACTGACATACAAGTATGCTTAAATCTTCTGATAGGCATGTTTGCAAAATTTCTATCCCTAAATCTTAACACTCTGTTGGCACTAATGGAACAGGGGGTCAACCAGCCATTAAACAAACCTACAGAAAAAAGCCTTGTATTCAAAGTAGAAAAAAGGCATAATCACAAAATTAAGGAGTTTTAGGAAATTAATAACATCATCCATGGTACTGCCATCTGCATAGGGTTCAATTAAACGCTGACCCCTTGTGAGGTTATGGAGAACATGACTGTCGAATGTTGAAACAAATGACAACCAAATCAATTCTCAAAAAGAGTCTAAAGAACCTTCTTGTAGCTACATTGGTTGATTTTGTAAAAATAGTTTTAAAGAGTGAGATTGTTGATAATGAAAAACATTTAGAGTGATTAAAATGTAGAGAACATATAAACAAAGCAAGGGGGAAAAGGGGCCTGTACTCATGTTTACCAGGGGCCCGAAATTTCTCTGGGGGGGGGGGGGCGGCTGTGAGTCACAGACAAGACTTGCTCAGGTGGATTAACGTAAGTCTATGCAGTAGGCCTATTGATCTTCTGTTGTATGTTGTTCATAGAGTGATTTGTTAGAGAAGTGAAGATGATCCCAAATCATAAGCACAAACAATAAAAAACAGTGGATTATTTTTAGTTCTAAAAAATTAAAATTAAAAAAAAAATAAAACAAATGCTACAGAAGGCAAAAATACCACAGCAGGATATAATTTTGTATAAAGAGCAAATTTATTTTGTTTTATTGATAAAGGTTTAGATATTTTGAAAGCAGAGAGATGGCTATATGTGAAGTATTTAGAGTCAGGTACAGGAAACGACCAAGAAAGCACTGTAAACAAGCCATAATGGCAAGTTCAGTTTCCACTGTACATTGCCGTCAAACACATTCATTTATAACATACAAATGTATTAATGTTTAAATAATAAATACTGCAAACAGATTGCAGCTTCAAACAAAGATTTGAAGAACACAAACAGAACACCAACTCAGCATTTTACAATCACATAAAAGTAACAGGACACAAATACACAGACATTTACCATAACCTAGAAATCTTACACATCAACAAAAAAGGACCACATCTCAACACACTAGAACAATATGAAATTTACAAAAACACAAAGTACAAAAATATTAAATGAACAAACCCAATATAAATCACACATACTCTTTGATACTATCGAAAACCTGCCTTCAAAATTGTCACCTCTAGCCTAACAACTCCAAGCAGAAGACACTGATGAAGATCGCCACTGAGCGATTGAAAACATTCTTTCTCAGTAAGTTATTACAAATTTACACAATTTAAAGTTCAGATAGTCATAAACTAATGTAAAAGTGATCAATTAAGTTTCACCGAATGTAATGGACTACAAAATTCGAGAATAAAAATGTAAATAGCAGTAATTCCATAACCGCAAACTATTATTACTTACCTCTTTATTTTAAAATCTATTGAAAACCAAACCAAAACTACAAATAATAACTTTATTTTGCATTTATTTTTATTGAACAGCCATCCACTAAGGCATAAGGAATAGTTTTCTGTTAATAATCCCTATAATGAGTATAAATTTGTAGAAAACGTGAATAATTTTGATTTATCTTCAATAAATAATTATTTGTAAAAGTAGTTTAAACAGCTTTAAATCAGGTCTTCTAATATAAAGAGATTCCCTAATGCTGACAAAACTAGGCTTCACAATATTGACAGCTTTTCAAAGGAAAGTTGTATAACTAAAGAAGTAAATAAAGAGAAACACTAAAAATATTCTGTTAATGTTTCAATCAGATGGTGATGTAGTCATAAATCTGTAACTTGATTGAATCCTCCCTCTATCTTCCTCTCCTGAGCTAACCTTCTTCACCCCCCTTAATACAGGGTCGCAGCCAAAAGTGGTAGGACTGATTTTCTCTGGCGCGAACGGAGGAGGCTCTTAGGAATAGACTGACACCAACCTCATTCGCCTGCGGGCTGTCATTTAGTCAGGACACCGTTTTTATTGAAGCAAGTTTTTTGTCGGAGTCGAAAAACAAAATGAATCCGAATTTAGAGCAGCATTATTCCGTTAAGTTTTGTGCGAAACTCGGGAAGACGGCAACTGAGACCCTCGATATGATCAAGCAGGATTATGGGGACACTGCCTTAAGTCCACAGTATTTGAGTGGCACAAGTTGTTTAAAGAGAGTAGGGAGCTCGCTGAAGACGACCTTCGCTCCGGACGGCTGTCGACGGCAAGAACCGACACGAATGTGGACAGAGTGAGGACACTGCTGAACACAGACCGACGCTTAACCAATGAAGAAATTGCAGACCAGTTGAGTCTGTCTGCATCCAACGTCCAATGCATTATTTCACAGAATTTGGCCATGCGCAAGATGTGCGCCAAGATGGTGCCGAAAATTCTCAGTGTCGACCAAATTCTCGTGTGCAAAATTTCCGAAGAAGTGTTAGCCAATTTGCACCGAGATGAAAATTGTTTGGACAATGTGATAACTGGTGATGAAACATGGGTTTTCAATATGACCCCGAAACGAAAAGACAATCCGCGAAATGGCACACTTCCGCGGCCCCACGTCCAAAAAAGGCTTGCATGAGCAAATCAAAAATCAAAACGGTGTTGATTGTATTTTTTTACCGTCATGGAGTGGTTCACAAGGAGTTTGTCCCACCAGGGGAGACTGTGAATGCGAACTTTTACGTGCAGGTGCTCACCCGCCTCTAAGAACGTGTGAAAAGAGTCTGACCGGCCATCACAAACTGCTGGGTTCTTCATCATGACAACGTGCCATGCCATGGCGAGCTTGTCGTCAGACAGCTCCTGGCCAAATACGGCGTTGCCACGTTGCCGCACCCGCCCTATACTCCCGATTTGGCACCACCGGACTTCTTCTTCTTCTTCCCCCTGATGAAAAGACAGCTCAAGGGACGACGTTTTGACTCGATAAAGGCCGTTCAAAAGGCTTCGACGACGGTTCAACGGCATCCCCAAAGAAAATTTCCAGCAGGCGTACTGGGAATGGGAGCAACGTTATACTAAGTGTGTAGCTGCTCAAGGAGCATACTTTGAAGATTATTAAGTCGATGTCAGTATATCGTCAATAATATTCTTGTAAAAAAATCAGTCCTACCACTTTTGGCTGCGACCAGATACCTCATCCCATTGTAATTTTCTTTCCACATCCCCTTACCTCTAGGTAAGCATTAGTCAAGGGTATAAGTTTTCTTTGTGCTTAGAGTGTAAGAAATGCTGACAGTTTTTAAGTTTAGCAATATTAAACTAGTTTCAAGAAACCACACATACTATTTTTGTTAATCACTTTAAAGAATTTACAAAAGCACATTGAAACAAAAAAATCAGTCTGAAATTCCCCCAGCTGATAAAATCATTTTTTTCCACAGCATGAAACTTGCTCTAACTACAAAAAAAATGCTTTCATAGTAAGAAAGAGCCCATACTTAATCTTAGCCTTGAACTTTAAAACGACGCTGACCCTAACTCCCTCCTTTTCTAATTGACTGACTGGTGTTGGTCAAAAATATACTAGAAAAGCAGTATTTTTTTACTTCTACACAGTAATAATATGATGGAAAATCACTCGCAACCAACAGAGAAAAATTAGATTTAAAATTGGTTGAAACAATATAAAATTAAATAGAGAGTAGAAACAGATTATATTGAAAATCGTAAACAAAGTTACCTTATTAGAAGAAGTTTTATTAAACAATTGTTGATGATGATGTGTAGGCGTAGAAGTGCATCCTGGGTAAAATCCTGGCCTTTTGTTATGCATTGGGTTTAAAGATTTAACAGAGCATGGCACTATTACTGGAGTAGGATTTGAAGATCTAATGGTCATTGGCCTTACAACCGGTAGAGGTTGCCCAATTACTCTGCCTGTATTGATTGGTTTCACAGGGTTAATCCTAGTCCCAGGATTTGATGAAGGCCTAAATAAAGGATTTTTATTTGGCATAGTCCCTACAAGGTTTTGCACTACAGGCCTTAAGACGCCTTGCCCTTGAGCTGCTGAAGTAGGCGGTTTCTTTGCCACTGACTCCATTATAATGCACAAATCAGGTGTGGGCTCCTTTCTTCTTCTAACTGGTTGTACCACTTGAGTTGTTTTTTTAACACTTGAAGCCCCTAAACAAGCACAGAAAATATGTTCAATACAATTTAGTAAAACAAATTGAGTGTGTGTATGAATGTATGTACAGTACAGTCTCGCTAATCCGGTCTCCGGTAATCCGGACATCCGGCTAATCCGGACGGCCCAAAGTTTTGTTTAGTTATAGTATTTTACAGTGCACAATCAGTCTGCCGTTCACAAAAATATTTATTTTTATACGTCTATATTTGTTATTTTTTAAAGGGGGTTTCCTACTCTAATAGACAAATAATATAATTTATTCATTAAAATATGAATTTACCATATTATTTGTTTCTTTTGCCTATTAAAGTATCAGAGACATCTTGCGATAAACGAAAGATAAAGGACGTCAGGTCAGTTGTGTTGTCGGACGGATGCCACCTTTACTGCTTCTCGCAAGATTTCTGCTCAGTTGTCATTTAATTCTAGTGCGATATTGATCTGTGTTTTTTATTTACGTCTCGTTCAGTGTTCAGTGAAAATGGCGAATAAACGTAAGTCAGTGACAGTGACAATGGAATAAAAACTCCAAGCTTTATTTCGTATTGATGGGGTTGAATCGCTTACTAAAATTGCAAGAGTTAGGCGTGGGAAAACAAACTGTTTCCGATTGGAGAAAAAGCGACAGGAAATTTAAGATTTTTTTGCAAAAATGGTTAGTAAAGACAGTTTAGGCGGCAAAAGCACTTTAAAAAACCAAAAAATGAAACCTTAGTTTATGCTTTGTATGTTTGCTTTTGCCAACAACGGGAACAGGGTGTTTGTTCTATTATCGGGTGTAAATTTGCAAACGATCGCGTTGAAACTGAGTGAAAAGTTAAAACCCACACATTTTACTGCCAGTGTGGATTGGCTGTCACGGTGGTAGGAACGACACGGCATCCGTCAACTCGGAATAAGTGGTGAAATTTTTTCAGGTGACAGTGATCCCAGTGAAAAATTCAAAGACAAATTTGGCAAGTTTCTCAGAGATGAAAACTTACAACCTTGTTAGGTGTTCAACGCTGACGAGACCGGATTAAATTATAAAATGTTCCCAAAAAAAAACTTTAGCTTCCAAATTAGATACAGTAGCAAAGGCCATAAAGTTAAGAAAGAATGTATGACTTTGCTGCCCTGCAGTAATGCTTCTGGCGATCTAAATTATCCGCTTTTGGTGATAGGGAAATCCGCAAAACCTAGTGTTTTTAAAAATGTAAATTTAAGTATTCTACCGGTTCAATACAAGTTCCAAAAATCAGCGTGGGTGAACAGTCAAATTTTTAAGGACTGGTATTTTGAAAACTTTGTTCCAACAACAGAAAAGTTTTTAAAAGAGAAAAAACTCCCTCAAAAAGCGGTTTTACTCATTGATAATGCGCCATGCCACCCAAATGAAGAATTGGTTCATGGTGACATTTTTGTTAAATTTCTTCCTCCTAACGTCACGGCTCTCATTCAGCCGACGGAGCAAGGCGTGATGGAGGCGATAAAACGGCAATATAGGAAAAAGTTAATTTTATCGCTTTTGTAACAACAAGAAGCAGATCCAGCTACACAATTTATTGAAATTCTTAAAACAGTGACTATAAAGGATGTCATTTATATGGCTGCAGAATCATGGGAGGAAATTCAACCGTCTACACTCCAAAAAAACTGGAAAAATTGTGGTCTGATATGCCACAGGAAAGTGAAAAATCCGACAGTCAACCTACTAATGATGACGCGAAATTTGTTCAGATTTGTCAACAATTGGAGGGTTGGGTCGAGTTGAAAGAAACTGATATTTACGAGTGGATTATCAGTGATAATGACATTGGTTATCAAGTGCTCAATCGTCGCGGTGTGCACTGCAAACGCAGAAAATGACAGCTCGAAAGAGGAAGACTACACAGTCGAGCCGGACAGTCCAACTCATGATGGGACGGCTGCAATGCTGGAGGGGTTGATGACTTACTTTGAGAAACAAACTGATACGTCAACTGCGGAGCTACTGACCTTGAAACGCTTACGAGATCGTACTGTAAAACGACGTCATTCATAGTTAAAACAAAATAACATTACGGACTTTTTTCACTAAGTTTTTTAAAGTTTATTTTTGTTTCAGTTTCATTTTTGTTTCAGTTTTTTGTGCGTTTATACAGTATAGTGTAAATAACTTTATGTCAATACATTTATTCAACGAGGAAGATGCTTTGAAATTTATTTATGTCATACCTTTTCTATTACAATTACAGGATTTTTTGCTAAATAAGCTATGAAATACTGTACTGTATAGCTATATTTAGGCCTCAATTTCACTAAAACTACAATTTCAATATGTTTCCCCGCCTAAAACACATATTGTATGCATTTGTTTGGCTTTTTCCGTCTAATCCGGACTTTCGTTGATCCGGACAGGGTCCGGTCCCATCAAGTCCGGATTAGTGAGACTGTACTGTATGTATATATATAATATATTATATTTTTTTAAAAGAATTATTTATTATTGAATGAATGAATAATTTAATTTCTATTAAATTTAAAACAAAAACTCAGGAATAATTTGAATTCTTTTAATTTTAACAATTTTTTAAAATTTAAACAAAAAACAGAAAAAAAACTTAACAAGTTTTAACAAAATAGACAAAACTCAATTCTTAATATGTTAGTTACAAGATTTTATAACTTAGGCTATTTGCTAAGATCCCTAATTCAGGGTGTCTAGTAAAATAGCTTGAAGAAATTCCCTGAGTTTTCCCTGACTTTTCCAGGGTGTCTAGTAAAATAGCTTGAAGAAATTCCCTGAGTTTTTCCCTAACTTTTCCTCTTTTAGATCTCTATAGAAAGCCCAGTTTACATTGATATCTGAAGGATCTTGGATAAATTCAGACTTTGAAGAACGAATTGAGTAACTCTTTTGCTTTTGTGTCTGTAAGGAACACAGAACCAAAATATCGAGCTTTCACTTCATCCGTCTCTGCATCCCAATACCTAACACTCAAATCCATTTGGGCTCTTTGTGATATTTTGTTTAAACTTTCATCAAAGCCAATTACATAGTTAGAATTTGAATTTAATGATGTCAGTAACAGGTCTTTAATATAATTTGATAAACCGATTACAACACTATAGGAAATGTTATCTTTCCCCAATCTCATGTTCTGTGCAATGGTGCTATCAGGGAACATCCTTAGAAAGAGGCACACTACCTTCTGCATTGCGTAAAGAAGTGTTGCATTACTAAATTCACGCACCATATAATCTCTGCTTCAGTCACTTTATCTTTTAGTTTATATTTATCCTAAGGAAGGAGAGGAGGTAATGACGACATCTGCATGATGCGCTTGCCCGCTACGGCAATGAAAACTGGAACCTTCCATGTTGAAATAAACAGTGTACAAATAATCACCGTCAAATAAAACACATACTATCACGAGTCTAGACAAATAGCTGGCTACGAATGTTTAAACAGCGTTCTGTGTGGTCAGAAACAGACTGAGTTATCTGTTATCCCCACCTGTCCATATGATAACAGAACCACTGCGCACCCCAAGGCCACGGTCCAGGCTAAAACCTCCCAGCTGTACCAACTCGACACGTTTAATATTTATTGACATAAGTCCTGAAGTCATAGCATTGGGCTTATCAAATAAATAATGGGCATCTAAATAAAGAAGTGTTATTTCCTGCCTGCCCTGCCCCTAAACCGCTGGCTTACAATACCAAATATTCGAGAGCAATGGCCACTAGTTTTGTTTCTAATCAAAATAAATATTTTCCCTATTTTTTAAAATTTTCCCTGACTTTTCCCTGAATTTTCCAGAATCTTAAAATTCCCTGACTTTTCCAGGTTTTCCCTGTCACTAGACACCCTGTTATTATTTCGGGGTTTTATGCATGGGCTATATCTTCTAACTCTTTGTTTAATTAAATAAATTTTAATAAATAAAATTAATTTTAAAAAATAGTTTTAATAATTAGCTTCCTGATGTAAAATCTTAAATTTGGAATAAGAAAGAGGTCCCTAACCTGTTTGAACTGGATTAGGCTTTCTTACTACTAAACTATTATATTATTTCAAGATATTCTAATAATTTACAATTTTAGATTTTCTTATAATTTTCTTTTTATAACTTTAAAAGTTCACTAAAGGTTTATTTTTCTAGTGCTATGTACTTATCGATTTTCGGAGTTTTGCTGGTTGTTCATATAGGATTCAGTTCTCTTTAAATTTATGTTTCACACACAATTAAATTCTTATTGGTTACTTTAATTATAATAAACTGCATTATAGGTTTTAAATTCACTTATTTTTGTTTTATATTGGCCACGTTTCTTCACAAATTCGTATAATTTTGATGAGATGCTTCAAACGGAATTTTGACTTCTAAAAATGGCTTCGCTTCGTTCGGCTGCCCAAGCCAGACTAACTCGTTGTTTTAATTTTTTTAATTTTAAACAAGGCGCCGATTCCTTCTCTAATTCCATATTATTACCCATAAACCTTTGCTTTCATGTAATGAGGTTCCTTTTTCTCTTACTAGTCGACTGTAACACTGACCTACTTTCTTGGATTAAATTTGATCAACTAACGAAATTGTTTTCAACCATTTTAATTCTGTCCTCAACAAACCTTCCAGTGTTTATTTAATTACTATTATTTGTCTGTGAAGTGTCTTTGCTTTTTACTTTTGTAATAATTCCGAAATGTGTGTGTTTGGTATGGGTTAATGCAAATCTAACCCCTATGTCACTTCATTGTTTACAATCGTGTTTTACCTTCTCTTTCAAGTAATTACTTATGCCCTATGTTAACAAAGTTTACATTTTTTTAAATTTTATTATTGGATTATCTTGTTCTAATTTTATTTGTTAGGTTATTTGATCCAACAAATTTCCTAATGCATTCTTTCCAGTTCAGAATCTTTTTTATATGTTAAAACCTTTTCTAGGCTTTCACCTTAAATTAGTTTTAATTTAATCTAACCAATCTCTTAATGAATTTCTCCGATTTCACATTTTGTGCGAGTTATTTCTAATCTATTCTTCCAATTCTTAAACAACATTATATAGCCCATTCTATACATTTGTATATGTTTGTTTACAAACATTAAAAATGATAAATTATCTAACTTAATAGAAAAAAATTAATCCCAAGACAAACTAAAACTTTCCCATAGAGCAGTGAAAATAGAACAGTATTGGTATACCACATGACAATGGAAATCCTACACACCTGGCAAGAAGCCCTTAATCTCAGATGATGCCCAAAAATGAGGACACGTAATTAAAGTTCTCAAAAGTTGACTCGGATTTAAACCAAGTAAGATTCTTGTTTAAGTACATTAAAATGTAAGTGATAAGCGAATACAAGAAAACACTGTTGCAAAGTTAATATAAAATATGTAGTACTTATGCAAGTACATATTAACATTTAAATTTCCTGTCCTTGCTTACTAAAGTAAACTTGGGTTTGTTCATTTTGTACATGCGGAACTCTCACACATAAATTTCTGCAAAATATAAACAGCACAGGGTTAAAGATTTTTGTAGAAAATAAAAAAGCGATTTGATAAACAAAATACACAAATGTTGTAAACCAAAACCTAATGCAGAGACCTGACATGAAAAATATTTCTATGGAAATAAACTTCCTTCCTACTTTACTTCAAAACCCATGCATCTTATTCTTTCAAAATAACTTGACTTTGTGCTAATTAGCTCTACTCAGTAGAGTCAGTGAAAAATTAATCCAATTTACAAAAAACTAGTTATTTTTACAAAAAATTCAAGTATAATTTGTGTTTTCCAAAACAAATTTCTGAAAATGTTAGTTAAGGTAATGTAATCAGAGAACTTGATGGTAAGAAATTAACTATTATTGACTAGAAAAACAAGTAATATAAAAAAAAGTTCTTCTGAGATTTGAAAAAAAAATTATTTTAGTACCCTAGAGTACTATTTATATTGTGCGGTAGCTATGGCAACAGTTTAAGGTTGTACAATGGAGGTTTTGACAACAACGAGACGGGGGAAAAAATTCATATAGATTTTGAGAAATATATTTCCAAGTATTGGAAAGTTGGCGCAGTGCCAAGGCACACTGGACTTCGAAAATGAAAAGTTCTCAGTTCAAATCCGGCTGGGCCCCACAAATTTTATATTTTAATTATTGAATAAATATTTGAAAATCTGTATTAACATTAATTGCCTTTCACTATAGGTTAAAAAAATGTATTTGAACTTGATGGGATGAATAAAAATGTATTTTACTAACGATTGAAAATTTGACAAGATTTATATCAGGAGAGTGTGAGCTAATAGAAGGAATTTACAAACTATGTGAAATTGAATTTTTTTAAATATAGTCATTATTAGCTATTCTATAAAAACAGTTCACGTAAAAAATGTTTATAATTAAACAATTTCTAGAGTTTTTTAACTTTTCTGAAGTTACAAAAAATTGATTCTTTCAAGTAAATCCTTAATTCAAGAAAATGTTTTACAATTTTAAAAGAAGACAGATGTTGGTGCTTGTGTCACAGTTAGGTGAGGATGGTTAACTCATTAGAAACGTAAACAAAGAATACTAGCGGCGTTTAGGAAAAAAAGTCATATTAAATTGTGCTGCTGTGGACAACTGCCTGAAAGTTTTCTGAATTGATTCAAAAAATGTTATCATCAAAGCAACTGTGTTACTCCCAATCAGACAAGTCTTAATTCTAAAGCCATATTCACCAATAGCCTTGCATATACAGAAGAGTCTTTTGTTCTAAGGGTTAAAATGACCAAAGAATGTCCAACTGTTTTGACAGGAGTTTTTACTGTAAAAATTCTGAACAGTAAAATTAAACTCAACAGCTCGTGACTTTCTAAAGATGCTAAATTCAGTCTGCTAAAAAACGATTTTTTAAAACGTTATGTTTCCACAATTTTCTCAAATTATTTAACCAAAAAGGTGTATTAATGAATAAATGACTCTTTTTTTAAAACATTTTGATTTTAAAACTTTAAAAAATATTTAAAGAAAAATTTTCCATGTAAAACAATTTTTACTATAGACAAAACAGTGTCATACATAGGCCAAGAACTGAATTGCGATAGAACAACAATATTTTGACTGCCAAATATAACGCAGAATTCAAGCTGTGAATAAAAAAGTTTTGTTGTTGTTAGAAGTCTATGAAAACAAATTTTGTTTGCGATTAGCTATAAAAGGAATCATTAACAATTTTTTGAAGATACACACAGTCAAACATGATTTACTAGGTTACAAAGACTTGGTACAAAATAAAATGTTAGAGAATTAAGATAAAATTGGATAGTTAATAAATCATTTAATCAGAATTGAAATTACAGAATTTCATGAGGATGAAGGTCTGTCTAATATAACTGTTTATGAAAGTCCTTCATTGGGAAGAATGAGTGGTTTGAAAATGACAAGGTAACAGAAAGCTTGATCACTGAAATAGCCACCAAGACCTATGAATAGACAACAAGGTTTGCCACCAAGACCTATGAATAGAAAACAGTTTGCACCCAAGGCCTATGAATAGACAACATGGTTTTTCCACCAAGACCTATGAATAGACAAAATGGTTTGCCACCAAGACCTATGAATAGACAACATGGTTTGCCACCAAGACCTATGAATAGACAACATGGTTTTTAGTAAAATGTAATTAAGAAAATTAATTATACAATTTTGGAAATTTAAATTAACTTGCTGATTTGATGAATACAAAAACAAATCAAGAAGGGAAACTGTTATTAACTTCCAATTAAAATTGGAACATGACCATCTGAGATCTAATTTTAGTTGAATCTATTTCATTAGCTACAAGATTACCAATATTTTTAGATACACAATATCAAGAGCACAGTGGTACAATATATTACAATAAAAATATTGAAAAGAACCCCAATACCACAAAAATAACAAATAAAATAAGTTACTTAAGATTAAACCCTTGAGGGTTTAGGTACTTAAGGGTTTAATCTAAGTAACTTGTTTTATTTGTTATTTTTTTATTATTTTTGTGGTATTGGAGTTCTTTTCAATATTTTTATTGTAATATTTTTAGACATCCACACATTACAAAATTACAATACTAATAATAATTTAATAACAATAATAATAAGATGATTTACCAGACAATTTTCAGGTGTGAAAAACTAAAATTTACAGCTAGTTGTACAGAAAATTTTCAATTGGACCCACTTACACAGGTTGTTAGATTTGACATCTAAATTGAGCTCTTCTGGATCACTGTCTGAAATGTTAACTTCACATAGGTTTGCTGCTTCTTGTAGGTCAACATCATCATTTGAGTCTTCACTTGAAACAGATTTGGAATCTAGTACTTCATTATTGCATTTTGAACGAATTAATATTGGTTTATCATCGGCCAGATTTTTGCTTGTATTTTCTTCTAATATATCTTCACCAATAATTTCAACTGCTTCATCTAAATCTGAACTCTCAACATATACTTCGTTAGATTCAACACCTTCATTGTTTGACTGTAGCCTATTTGAATCTTTATTTTTCCTAGTTTTGTTTGTGTTTTCAAAATCACTCTCAGATATGTGTTTTTTAAATTTTGAATCATTAGACTGTTGCAATTTTTTTGGTGATACAGATTTGTTAATAATAAATTTTGATTGAGTTTCAATATCAGAATCTTCCTTTACATCAATAACACAGTCACTACTATCTTCAATTGCTATTAAACTTGAATTTTCTTCTGAACTAACAGCGCTTTCAGATGATTTTAAGGACAAACCTGTATCAGAATCTTCTTCTTTTTCTTTTAAATCATTAAGACCTGATTCTGTCTCAACTAAATTGATTGTAGAGATCAAATCTTTTCCTATTGCCTTTTTTTCTATTTTTGACACATTTTTTTCTGATGTTTTCCCTCTATTAAAAACGTTTGATATTTCATCTTCACTGTCGAAATTTTCTTCACTAGAACTTACAGAGCCATTTTCAAGATGTTTACCAGAAGTCTTTGGACTTGAGATAATTTTTTTACTGAAAGGAATGATGACCGAAAAAGAATTTTTTGATTTAGCTGCTGCTTTACTTCTAATGTTACTGTTAACTGATAGTTTATAAAAATCGTCACTTTTATCATTCTCAGATTCTTTATTGAACTTCTTAGCAGTTGACAAATTTGATGTCCTCTTTACTTCCCTTCTTGAATTAACTGGAGTTATAACAATTTTCTTTTTAGAACCAACTTTTGTAATCTCTTCCTTTGAAATAGTTGATTTACTACATCTTAACCTACTTTCTTGATCATCCAATTTAGTTTTATCCGAAACAATTATTTTAGTTCTTTTATTTTCTGTATTTGATTCATCTTCTTCACTAGTTTCAACTGATGAAAGTTCTAATTTCCTTCTCTTTCTTTGATCTTTTTGATCTGATTTAAATTTACTTCCTACTTCACTTTCACTAGAGCTTCCTAATTCTTTTTTTCTTTTCTTTATTTTTTCTCGAAATTGGTTACTGTCACTAATTTCATCTGTTGATAATTCAATTTTCTCTTTGTTACTTATGATTTTCTTATCTTGTTTATGAGTAACAGCTTCATTAGAATCATCTAATTGAATTTGTCTTTTATCATTTTTTTTCTTAAATGTCTTTTTATGCAGTTTACTCTCTGTTTCAAATTCGCTAGAAACCTCTAGTTTAATTTTTTTTTTATCTTTGTTTTGGTATATTTTTCTACTTGGTTGGTTCTCTGTCTCATATTCACTTAAATCATCTGCTGAAGGTGTACAATTTTTTCTTATATCTTTTTTTTTATTTATATTTAATCTATAGTGATCATTATCTGTTTCAGAGTCACTAGAATCATATAGTTCAATTTTTCTTTTCTTGTATGTCTCTTTATCATTTTTTCTCTTCTTATATGCCCCTATATCTTGTTTAATATTAATTTCATTTTCACTTAAATTATCTTGTTTAATTTTACTGTTATCTTTGTTATGTGTATTGCTATTTTGTATATTATCTGATTCATGTTCTACAGATTTATTTCTTGATAGTTTTTTTTGTATTTCCACACCTTTATCATAAATCTCATATTCGTTAGAGTCAACTGCTAATGACTCAACTTTTCTATTTTCTCTTGTATCTTCCTTTTGATTTCCTTCATTACCAATGTGATATTCATTAGAAACTAACAATTCAAATTTCTTCCTCTTATCTTCCTGGCTGTGATCACTCTTATTATCGTGATCAATTAATTTATTCGATATTGATGTAATATTTTCCTGGATTAATTTTTCAGTTGCATTGTCATTGCTAAATCTATTTATTACACCACTACTGGTTACTAATGATCCTTCATATTCAGTATCAGTAATCAGTTTTCCTTTTCCCTTTTTGCTATCTGGTATTTTTTCTATTTTGTTTTTATCATCTGTCCTCGTCTTTTCTTTATGTTTACTGTCCAAAGCATTTTCATTTTCAAGTTTATCATCTAATATTTTTTTATCTTCAAGGCTATTGTCTGTAATCATTTCTTCTGTATGATTATTATCAGGGTCATCTTTCACTATAGTATTTTCACTATTATGTTTATCATCTTTCGTATTTTCTCTTTTATAATTACTAAACACTACTTTATCTTGTTTGAGCTTACTTTTTACAATTTTAATTTCTTTGTGTAAATTGTCATCTTTTTGTTCTTTAACCATACTCTTCATATCATTAACACCTTTTTTTTCTTCAATGAAACCAGATTCATCTTCTGGCAACCCATGTGTTGTTGCTAGTACCATATTGGTTTTATCATTCAAAAGTTCAGTATTGTTAAGAATACAAATGTCTTTCACTTTATCTTCACAAGGGTATTGTTCTTTCATTGAATGTACTTCTATATCCTTACATTCTATTTCTTCATCACTAGAATCCAAAGATAACTGAATTTTTTGTTTTTTAATATTACTATTACTTGAAATAATTTCATCTAGAGGTCCTCTCATTTTAATTTTAATTCTCTTCTTCTCTTTGAATTTACTTGCACTTTTTAATACATCATTTTTTTGTGAATTTACATTTTCATCTTCACTAGATTCACTTGTACTACCTAAAGTTCTTATTTTTTGCACACTATTTTTTCTGCAGTCTTTTGTCAAATCTGTGTTTTCTTCAGCTAAAGTGCTTTTATCCTTAATTTCACAAATATTTTTCATTTTGAAGAGAGTTTCTTCTTCCACTTTAATTCTATTGTCTTCAATAGTATGGTCTTTCTTTACAACAGGTTTTAGTTTCAAATATGTTATTAAATCCATTTTGGGATCTTCACTAGTTTCATCATCAGATTTCTTGTAATTATCAAATGGTTCAACAATATTGTCTGCAATATCGTCATTTTCACTATCTGTGGCTTGTTCAGAACTTTCATTAGAACTATCAGACCCTTCACTGTCTTTTATTTTTCCAAGACTTTCCAACTGTTTGTTAGCAAAGGTATCGATGACCTGAAACCAAAAAAAAAGTAATACAGCGAACTCTTATAACGTGAAGATATAAAAATTCATCCACAGAAATAGAGATTAAGTAGAAAAATACATAAAAACCCAACCCTAGTTGTTTGTTGTGTATCTAAAACAACTATGAGTTCCTTTTAACTATACAAATTATAGTAAATGCTCTATAATCCGGCCCTTTCCTATTCAGCCCCGCAGTAATTCAGCATTTTCATCAAGAATGGAAGGTGTAAACATAAACAATACGTTAACATGACTAGTATATTTTCACTGCATGTCGATGTCATTGACAGAGTAACCTTCATGCAGCCCGGTTCTAGTTGTGTAGCTAGTTATATACAAACGATTTCGAGCTGTATGTTGTTGCAGTAGTTATGTAGAATTCTGAAAGTAGAATTTATATGATGACTTATGTTAGATGCGAGACATGATTGCAGGAAAGCTCACAGCAAAAGATGTTACCACGGATGATGTAAGCGAGTGACTGGCTGGAGAAGAAAAAGAAAAATACAGTTTTTGACAAATGACAAAATTATTGAGGAGTTGACAAGAGAGGAGACTCTTGTGTCTAGTGTCTGTGCCGCTTCAGACAGTATTTCACACGCTGTCATCGATTCATTCAAAACATTAATTACGTGGGGAGAACAAAAACTGTGTTTTAGCGAGTGACGTCTTAGTGTCGAAACAACTGCAAGACAAAGTTTTAAAAGTATCATATCAAGGAAAAACGTAGAAGAAAATAGAAAAGTTTTTTAGGTCTGCTGAGCAATGCGAACAATTTAAGTTTTAAATTATTTTTAAAACAGTATTATAGGCTATATTTGTTTTAAATTTTTGTTTTTACTGTTGAAGATAAGGTAAACTTTAATTGTAAGGTATAAACCAGTAGTCTATATTCATTCTTGTTTTATCATTTCAAGTACAGTGCAGGAGTATTTTCCTGTTTTCTTTGTTTCTGGGCAATACACATAAATATTGTACGATGCATATTGTTTTTAAAGGATCCTCCAGTAATACAGTGTTTTCAATAATCTGGTCGTATCCCATCTCCATATTTGCCGGATTAATGAATTTACTGTATACTCAAATTTGAATTTAAAATGATAACTTTTGTATGCTAGCACATTTATTTTATAAATAACTGAAAAAAGTTTATATTTGTAAGTTTTTTATAATCATAAATTTAAAATTTATTATTCTTAACACAAAATGTATACAGTGCAATTATTATTATCACCTCTTGCTCTCTTTTCTTGTTCAGTGTTGCATTTTCTTGAAGCTTCTGCCTTAATTCAGTATCGTGTTTAGCTGGATCATCAGTGTGAGACAAATACGATGACATCACCTCATAGTCATCAAACTGTCGTAAACGTTTCAACATTTCACCAAATTCTTTGAAAGTTTTTTCCGCTAAAAAATACGAAGTTATATAAAAAAACAATAACAAGATAAAATCTTGTAGAACTAAATTAGTAAAAATTACACAGTCAGAAAAAACCAAATCCAATGCATTGAATAAAAGGAACAAATTGCTATTGATATGTGTCAAATAGATACATCTGAAATATAGACTCTACTTAAATACAGTAATACTACAGTACAGTCTCACTAATCCGGACTTGATGGGACCGGACCCTGTCCGGATCAACAAAAGTCCGGATTAGATGGAAAAGCCAAACAAATGCATACAATATGTGTTTTGGGCGGGGAAACATATTGAAATTGTAGTTTTAGTGAAATTGAGGCTAAATATAGCTATACAGTACAGTATTTCATAGCTTATTTAGCAAAAAATTCTGTAATTGTAACAGAAAAGGTATGACATTAATAAATATCAAAACATCTTTCTCGTTGAATAAATATATTCACATAAAGTTATTTACACTATACTGTATAAACGCACAAAAAACTCAAACAAAAATGAAACTGAAACAAAAATAAACGTTAAAAAACTTAGTGAAAAAAGTCCGAAATGTTCTTTTGTTTTAACTATGAATGATGTCGTTTCACAGTACGATCTCGTAGGCGTTTCAAGGTCAGTAGCTCCGCAGTTGACGTATCAGTTTGTTTCTCAAAGTAGGTCATCAACCTCTCCAGCATTGCAGCCGCCCCATCATGAGTTGGGCTGACCGGTTCGTCTGTGTAGTCTTCCTTTTCCGAGCTGTCATTTTCTGCCTTTGCAGTGAACTCCACGACGATTGAGCACTTGATAACCAATGTCATTATCACTAAAAATCCACTCGGAAATATCAGTGTCTTTCAACTCGGCCCAACCCTCCAATTGTTGAAAAATCTGAACAAATTCCACGTCGTCATTAGTAGGTTGACTGTCGGTTTTTTCACTTTCCTGTGGCATTTCAGGCCACAATTTTTTCCAGCTCTTTTGGAGTGTAGACGGTTGAATTTCTTCCCACGATTCTGCAGCCATATAAATGACATCCTTTATAGTCACTTTTTTAAGAATTTCAATAAATTGTGTAGCTGGATCTGCTTCTTGTTGTTACAAAAGCGATAAAATTAACTTTTTCCTATATCGCCTCTATCACGCCTTGGTCCATCGGCTGAATGAGAGCCGTGACGTTAGGAGGAAGAAATTTAACAAAAATGTCACCATGACGCAATTCTTCATTTGGGTGGCATGAGGCATTATCAATTAGTAAAACCGCTTTTTGAGGGAGTTTTTTCTCTTTTAAAAACTTTTCTGTTGTTGGAACAAAGTTTTCAAAAAAACTTCAGTCCTTAAAAATTTGACTGTTCATCCACGCTGATTTTTGGAACTTGTATTGGGCTGGTAGAACACTTAAATTTACATTTTTAAAAACCCTAGGCTTTGCGGATTTTCCTATCACCAAAAGTGGAAATTTTAGATCGTCAGAAGCATTACGCCAAAGTCATACGTTCTTTCTTAACTTTATGGTCTTTTGCTACTGAATCTAATTTGGAAGCTAAAGTTTTTTTTGGGAACATTTTATAATTTAATCCGGTTTCGTCAGCGTTGAACACCTGACAAGGTTGTAAGTTTCATCTCTGAGAAACTTGCCAAATTTGTTTTTGAATTTTTCACTGGCATCACTGTCACCTGACAAAATTTCACCACTTACTCCGAGTTGACGGATGCCGTGTCGTTCCTTCCACCGTGACAGCCAACCCACAATGGCAGTAAAATTAGGGCCTCCTTTTAACTTTTCATTCAGTTTCAGCCCGAAATTTACACCCTGTTCCCGTTGTTGGCAAAACCAAACATACAAAGCATCATCTAAGGTTTCATTTTTTGGTTTTTTTAAAGTGCTTCTGCCGCCTAAACTGTCTTCACTAACCATTTTTACAAAAAAATCTTCAATTTTCTGTCGCTTTTTCTCCAATCGGAAACAGTTTGTTTTCCCACGCCTAACTCTTTTGCAATTTTAGTAGGCGATTCACCTCCATCAATACTAAAGCTTGGAGTCTTTATTCCATTGTCACTGTCACTGACTTACGTTTAGTCGCCATTTTCACTGAACACTGAACGAGATGTAAATAAAAAACCCAGATCAATATCGCACTAGAATTAAATGACAACTGAGCAGAAATCTTGCGAGAAGCAGTAAAGGTGGCATCTGTCCGATAACACAACTGACCTGACGCCAGACGGATAGACTGTCTATCCGTTTAGTCAGCAGTCCTTTATCTTTCGTTTATCGCAAGATGTCTCTGATGTCACGTGCGTTGTAGTGTTGGAAGATCTAATGTGAATATATTTTTTCAAAGACGTTTTTCCTACTTTAATAGGCAAAAGAAACAAATAATATGGTAAATTCATATTTTAATGAATAAATTATATTATTTGTCTATTAGAGTAGGAAAACCCCTTTCAAAAATAACAAATATAGACGTATAAAAATAAATATTTTTGTGGACAGCAGACTGATTGTGCACTATAAAATACTATAACTAAACAAAAATTTTGGGCCGTCCGGATTATCGGAGACCGGATTAGCGAGACTGTACTGTAGTTTGTAAGTCATCACATATAGCTGAGTGTTTCTTATGATATTCATTGGTGTGCTATTACTCATTTTATTGCTGCCCTCGGGTTTTAACAATGAAGAACCTGGTGACTTGATCGCCATCATCCTATATAATCAGCATAGATCACCCCCAATGGCTGTATTCCTTACGTTTGAGTCAAGAATAAACCTACCTTTGGGTACTGGGTAACTCAAGATTGAAGCACTAACTAAAGCCTTTTAAAGTCCCTCAAATACTTCCTGATATAGGATATCACATTTGAAAACTCATTTTCCCTCTTCCTGAATGAGCTTAGTAAGGCCCTTGCCTTAGCTACAATTGTAAAACCTTACATAAAATGTCTGTAATAGGTGCACAGGCCCTGGAAGCTAAGCACCTTGTGTCAATTCCATAGATAACCCTTCTAAGACTTTCCATATGCCTCTCGAAAATGGTATGAGCGTTGCAGAGCCCAAATGTTACACTGAAATGCCATAGTCTTGCTTCAATTGAAAAAGCTCTCTTTTGGGGGCACACACATCTGCCAATATCCACTGATGAGGTCCATCATGTTTTAACCATCTAGTGTGTCTAAGGTGTTGTATATTCAAGGTATACGATTACTGTTATTCTTGGTTTAAAACGTGCATTCTCTACATCAATTCACTAAAGCATCTCAAAACCATTGCTGTAGCACACTCTTACTAGCACTAATCTCCAGTTAGTGCTCTGAGTTTTCATTCCAAGTCTACAACTTTGAATGCACTTAATTTTATACTTTTTGCAGCCATCTAATTCTGTTTATTGCTTTACCCCACACCAGACACCAGTTGTTACATTCATAAAGAGGTTCAATAAATTATTTAGTCTATTTTTTAATTTACAAACTTTTCTGACTACTATTAATTACACATTTCATATTTTGTAAAAGCATCCAAACAATGTTTTAATTAGGTCTACACTAGAAGGTTTACTAACTAATAATTGATGGCTAATAAGTTTGCTAATAGTCTATTTACATTTAACATAAACTGTCACTATCTGTCATTAAGCTTTTACTATCTTCAATACATTATAAACACTGATCTCTGTTTTTGTTTAACAAAACCTTTATATACGAGTAACAACTTGCTGCTTCTAGTAATTTCTACTTGCTTTATTTCTAGAAGGTTCTAGCTTTTACTGGGCGGAGTACTGTTGAGTCCACTCAAGCAAGAAAGGACTTGTACTTGTCAAGCCATGCGCCATCAATCATAGGTGGGATGTTACAATTTTAAGGAAGGGTAGATGAGAATGAATAAAGTGTAACTAACAAACAACAAAAATTAAACAATAATAATCCGAAACAAATGATAAGAAAAAATGATGGCTTATAATAAACAGAATTGATTGTTTGACATGAACCTGCTCAAATCAGGCTAAAAGAAAGATGTGTGTGTGTTATTTAGCTAATGAAGAAGAAGATTTTTAAAAGAGTAACAGATTTCATTTTACAACTGATGTTTATAGTTATAACTTTATTTGCTATTACATAATATTTTAATTTCAGATGTCTGATATCAAAGAACTGTAAATAGATATGAAAAAGGAAACTACGTGTATAAATGTATACATTTGTATTGCACTTTATTTTTGTACTTGAATGTCTGGTCTACACATGAAACATTAAATACACTCAAATGAAAAATTGTTTTTCTTTTTAGTAGAAATAAGAAAAATCAAATGAAAACAGAAAATACATTTAATTGATTTGTTTCCATTTTTAACTAAAACTATAAACTTTTACACTTTTAAAAGTGAGAGAGAGTTAAGGTCAGATTTTAAAATGTGACACTTTTTCTGACATTGTCTTCCTCATATATCATAAAAAATTAGGAAAAGTAGTAACATTTATGAAATTATAAAAGTTTAATATTAATGTTTATTATTAATAATTAATGTTTCATCAAAGTAAAATTAATGTTTTATAAAATCATAAACCCAAAATTGAGTTTCACTAGAATGAAACCTAGATTGCCTGTACACTGACATGGGTCTATTTAGGATAAGTGAATTTTGGCTTTTATTACCGTACAGTTTAAAAAGTTAGTTGTAAGAATACTTAAACATTTTTTTCAAAATTTAAATCTTATAACTAATCATGCTTTATTTTATTAAGAAATAATAATATAGATGCAACTTGAATACTAAATTCATTTAAAAAATGCTACTACTATTTTTCAGACCCAGAATTCAGTCACTTGAGAATTATTAATATAGATGCAATTAATAATCAGTAGGTAGAGGTAATCACGCTATGATGTACAGCTGATACTTAAATCAGGTGAAAATAAGATGTACAAAAATTTTTGTAGGTATGTGTTTAGGACAGTTTGCATAACAGCTTTTTCAACTTATTTAATTTATTATTGTTGTTTTAATTTATTTACTGTATAATATTAAGTTGAAATCTTATTGAATTGAAAACATCTTTCATTTATAAGTAATTAAAAATATTAATTTGCAAAACAAATATCACTATATTATTTTAAATGTAATAAATAAAATGGAAATCTAGTTTTTGTGTTAACATATTATTTTTATGTAACAGACTTAGAATGGACTAAATAGTTTTGTTTTGAGAAATACATGAATTAGTTATTATTTGTAGACTTACATTCTAGAAATACTGACTGAAATATAATTAGTAATCTATGATGCCGAATTATTTTGTGCTTTTTTGTGGTAGTAACTGTAGTTGTTTTTCAGAATTCATAAATACATCATTAGAATTCATGAATTTAATTTTCTGTAAAACACAAAACAGGATAAGAATCATATTAGATGTAACTATACAAAAGAACTCAAAGAAATAAACGGAATTAAAATGATACTTTGAAATTTTTCGCAAACGTAAATAAATCTTTTTTCCATAAATTTTGCACAATTTAAGTTGAACCTTTTTATAACAAATTTGTTTGATATATACCTTGGTTCTGATATCATAGTAATGCATGACGGGTAAGCTAGTAAATAATAAATCAATAGTAATAATAATAATAATAAACAGTGGTGTTAATAGTAAAACATTGGATAATTTTGTTAAAATTATATTTCAGATAAAATAATTTTGTGAATTTTTATTTTCTACCAAAAAAAAAAATATTTCTTACCAAGGTCATGAACTTTTATTGGTGGCCACTTCATTTTCTTTGCAACATTCACATTCTGGATTAGTTTCTTTACATCCTGGAAATCAGGAAACTCTCTGTTTTTATTATAAAACATTTCCAGACAGCGATTGATTTCTGGATAAGATGAACCTGAAAATTAAAGTAACCTGGAATCAGTGGTATTGTAATTTTCCAAAAGTTATAATGGTTCTCAAATGTTCTTGTTGTTTTGATTAAAGTACAATTCTTCTAAGACAAATTTATAAAATTTACAACTTTGAATAGAATATGAGAAATATTTAAATTACCTGGTTTTATTTCATGTCCATTATTTTATTTTTAGAAGTAAGCGCAAGTTTTCTTCCAACTCATTTAAATTTCACTTTACATTTGTGCTCCCAAATATAAATCTAAAAGATTCGTACAACAATTTTATAGGATTTTCGTTATTAAATATTTTTAATACTGTTTCTATGATGTAATTTTAATGGACATAAAATAAACGATATTAACCAAGTTAAAGCGATTTTAATTTAAATTTCCTTATTGAAATTCTCATTAACTTTTTCTTGTTGAATTTAAATATATAATTGTATTAATGACATTGGATTTTCTTTGTCTTAACTTGTTAAATTTGACCTTGTAACAATTTTATAAACTTTAATCTTGATATTAGTAATTTAAATTTGAATAATTTATACTTAATCTCCACCATTTGGATACTTTTCCAATAAAAAGTCAGTTGCTTATATATTTTGTATTCTAATGAAAAATCAATTTGATAGTAATTTTGTACCTAATGAAATCTGTATTTATAATTTTGAAATTTGTATTTAAATAAATAAATGGTTATTTTGTTATTAAAATTTTGACTTGCCCCAAAAATCTTCACTGCACCTCGCTCCTCTTCTCCCAAGGTTGGTTCCCTGGAGTCTGGAATGTTCTAGCGGACTCAAATGAACGATATTTAAGGCCGTCTTTCATACTGTTTAGTTATATTTTAAAGAAACTATATTCGAATCGGCAGTTAAAGAGCTGGCCATCTGGATCCATATGGATCAAGGCTTAGCCTTGGAACGGCATCTGGCAGTCCATGGTTCTGGATATCCAGAAAGAAACGTCTGTCTTCTCCAAGAACTAAATCCTGTCTTCCCTTTCTCATAAAACGGGGTTCCCCTCTTTCGTTTTGTTAGTCAAAACCAGCCCTTTGGACCGGCTTTGTTTACCTATTCTGATAGCGAATAGGTTTGGCCCGCTACTTTCACTTCCACTATTGTGTTTTAAAATCTTTATTTTAAATAATTTTACTGATTTTGCCTTCTTTTGTAAAATCTGTATATTTTGAGACGGTTTTTGGCCGTCTCAAGCTCAATACAATTCAGTTGCAACAATGGGTTAATTTATTAATAAAAATTAATATTAATTAAAACCTATATAACATATTTACCTCCAAAGGTGATTTTACGCAGAAATGTGCGTTCAGCATCCGCAGACTTGTTAGTGAGTTCACAGTACTTATTATAAACCTTTGTGAAGTGAGATTTATATCTAGAAACATGAAACACTATGTTAATATCACTGTCCATAAAATGACTCATTCTTTATAAATTATATTTAATTTTCATATTTTGAAGAGTAAGAAATAGATTTCTGATCACCAAGGAAAACCTAATCAACTTTATTCATCAGAGTATTTATAGTAATGAGATACAGTGCTATTTTCCTAAATGTAACACCAGTTATTATAAATAACAAATAACTATATTTTACTAATGTTTATACTGTCTAATTATATAGAAGCCTTATCTTTTCAATAACATAAACATCACACAACGGTAAAACACAAAATAATTAACTCAAAATCTCACTAAAAATTTTCCAAAAGCAGAGAACAATGTAACTGAGCCAACATGATCGCAGTGGCACTGTTAAAAACATTATGAAACTATCAGGCTTTAAGTGTATTTATCGTTAAATATATACGAAAATCTCATGTGAACATATTTTTCTATAAGTGGAAACGATAAGCATTGTAACTAAATAAAGCAAATAATGTAATTTAAGTAATATTGCATTAAAGTAGGCTTAAGATTTGTCTGCTTATGATAAAATCATACTGTAATAGTCGCATGCAAGCAATAATTCTACTACAAAATATTAGCTGACCTATCAAGCTTGATGTACGTCGAATCTTCGTCATCTAGATCATCTAGCCCAATTTCCTTTTGTTCAAGATGCTGTATTTTTTGGTCCAGTTTCTAAAATATGAGATTGAAAGAGTAAAATAAAACGTGACTAAAACCATGAATAATAACTCAAATAAGAAACACAAGTAAATAGAGAAAATCTTATTTTTTAGCAAGTTAAAACTTCACTGAATGTCACTTATAAAGATAGCTATTATAAGTCATAAACTGTGAAGACTTTTCACATTGATAAAATGCACAAATAATTCAATTAAAATGACTTTAATAAGAAAACCTCTATTAATGTTCTATTTATTTACCCTTTCAGACTTTATACAGTAGTCAGTTACAGTAAAACCTCTCATATTCGGAACCTCTGATATCCTAATTTAATATGAAAATAAAGTACGAGTCTTTATTCCATAAAGGGCCTTGCCAGTTCAGTGGTGCTTGCAGTCGGCTTTTTGTTCTTTTCCGACTCAGTTGTGTTTGAGTGTCCATATTGTTATTATACCTACAATTTATGATCTACAATATCCAGTAAGGCAGGAAAGCGGAAAAACTGTGTTTTCTATTGAAAATAAGATTCGTCCAATAAAACTATTAGATGTGGGAGAAATGTAAAATAATTGCAAATGATATGGGTGTAGGAACCGAAAACCTGGAAAATTTTACGCTATATCGCCGTAAGTTACTACCAGTTATAATCGCTGTATGGATAGGGGAAGAAGTGTTCTCAAGTGCCTAAAAAGTGTAGACTTGCTAGATGTCGCTTTACGGAAAATAAAGTGTGGGATGCAATAAGGCTGATAACACTAGTTAAATCATGGCAAAAAGTATTGGATCAAAAACAAACAATAAGTGGATCGAAAACGTGTTAAAAAAAACTTGTTAGGTCGATCTTCTCCAAAACATTCCTCGATGTAAGAACATGAACAGTGTTGGCATGAATGAGTGGATGAAGTTCATGAGTCTACTACCAGTGGGCAGTATATTATGTCTACTACCAGTAGACTTAATAGGCACAATTAGCACCAGCCTAAGATGACGAAGGAAAACAGAACCATGAAGCACAGCGAAGCTTTCCAAACATTTAACCGGCTGTTCAAATACATCGAACAACAAGACAAAGCAACAGCAGCCGACCGTCTACTCTTTCGAAGGTGGAGGGAATTTCATTAAAGAAACGTGTTTAACAAAACAAGCAAACCGCCATTACATCTTTTTTTATCAAAACTGATAATTAGTCTACATATGTAAGTTCAGTACTGTACAGTATTATGGAAGTGAACATAATTCAAGCATGTAACCAAATTGTATGTCCAGTTCTATATTGCTATTAAAATATAATTACAACGTTCAATAAGCATAACTTATTTATTTAAAACAATCACACATCTACTTCCAATTGGAATGGTTGTGATTATGAAGTAGATACGTACATGATTACACAACCCCTCCCATATCCGGATTTTTTTTATATCTGGATCGGGCTGTCGCCACATTGATCGGGATATGAGAGCTTTTACTGTGTTTGAATTTACAGATTTTAAATGCTCTGTAATATAACTCTATTTTATAACATGTGAATTTATAAATGGGCAATTTATAGACTTTAAAGAGTTTGTTAACTCTTTTTGATATAATCTATACTCAGAAACTTTCCTGGCTGATTTTCAGCAATATAGAACCTAAACTATAAAAAGTATATCCTTTTAATTTTAATAGTATACTTGTTACATGATATATTAATACTAAAAAATTATTTTAAAAAATTAATATTATAGGGTCAAAATCACAAGTTGGCAAACTGATGTACAAATCCAACTTAATTCTTTCAGTATTATGCCAATTTCTACAAATCATACATAAATTGTTTGCCTGTTTTAGGTAATTTTGCAAGCTTTTGGAAAGAAATCATAATTTTAAAAAAAAACACAATTCAACCAATGTTCATGTGTTTTCCTTTGTTGGCAACAAACTATTATTTTATTCAAACTTAATAGTTTTTATTTAATGATGTAATTATATGTTGTATATATATTATAGGTGAAGCCGTATCAGGTATAATGCTAATAGTCCGCATGTAACCAAAGTAAAGATAAATGCAATTACCATTCTCGGGAAAGTATGACTAATTGCGTCATTCAGGAACTGGAAGAGGCCAACAACTCAGCCATTATTAGAATTGAATGGTGATTAATAAACAAGGTGAAAGTCAACACTGATGCCTGCACCAGATGGTTGGGTAAGAAAACCAACACCCAATTTTTCCCTGTCAACTAAGCAACATTCTTTCCAAGTCAGTTATAGTGGAAAACTCAAATAAACCAGGCTCTCCAAATACTTGGAAGTCGCTCTGGATACCAAACTCTCATGGAAGTACAGTAATACCCCGTACTTACGCAATAGGTGGGACCGAGCGATAACAGTGTAAGTCTAATTCTCGTAAGTCAGGGTATAATTATACATATAATCAGATAGGAATCATATTTAATTGGGCCCAAAGGCTAGATAAACTAATAATTTAGAAGAAAAATGTGTATGTATTAAAATCTTAAATACATAATACAACAAAAAATTATATATACATACATATTGCAAAGAAGTATGCAAAAAGAAATTATTTTAACATAGAAGGCTTCATAAAATCTAGAAAAATTTGTTTGAAGAATTGAAGATTTTTCCTTCTCACAGAGAATTTCCTCATAACTTGCTATTTTTTTTTGTTTTGTGGCAGAAATAAGCTCTTCGTTGGAGTCTATGATTTTCAGAACTTGCTCAATTAAACTAAGGCCCTTTGTCAAGTTTCTAACCGTCATTTCATTCTATGACGACTGGGTCTAAAGAATCTGCATTTTTAAGGTCTTGCTCTTGCTTATGCATTTCTACGAGCTCATCAATTAATTGTCAGCTCCTGGTTGTGTAAAACCAGGCAGCTCTTGAACGTCATCATTATCCACTTCTAAATTGAGTTGTCTGGCAAAACCGACAACTTCTTCAATCACATCAGCAATTTCATCAGACTCTGGCACTGATTCTACTTGAGTTTCAGTGGCAAAAAAATACACACACCTTTTTCCAAACCCCATTCAAAGTTTTTTGAGAAATTTCATTCCAAGACTGTCCAATGATTCTCAAAGCATCTAAAACATTGAATTGTTCCAAAAATTTTCAATAGAGAGCTCGTTTTTCTGTCTCATAGCTTCATGCAGATGTGCAAATGATCTTCTTGTGTAATAAGCTTTCAATGTTTTGATGACTCCCTGATCCATCAGTTGAAGCAAACTAGTACTGTTCGGTGGCAAAAATATCACTTTTACACATGTGTCAAAATTATTTAAAGTAGTAGGAGGATGGCCAGGTGCATTGTCAATTAATAGGAATTACTATAAAAGGAATTTGTTAATACCAACAATAACATTCAACTTGAGGTATGAAATGATGACCAGACCAGTTTTCAAAAAAATCTATCACCCAGGTCTTCCGATATGACTTCCAAATCACAGGCGAACTAGCTTTAGAAATATTTTTTAATGCCCTTGGATTTTCTGAACGATAAACTATGAGAGATTGCATCTTACAGTGAACAGCTGTATTTGCGCCAAATATCACTGTCAATCGGTTTTTGGTGGCCTTAAAACCTGAAAACATTTTTTTTCATGAGCTATAAAAGTTCTCATAAGCATTTTGTTCCAGAACAGGCCAGTTTCTGTGTAACTCAGCCAGCATGATTTAAAACCTCGTAACTTGGGAATCGCGTAAGACGAGGAGCACAAATAGAGGTATTACTGTACTACATTAAATCAGCTAAAAAAGGCACAAACATAACAACCTATTGAAGAGGTTAATAGCTACAAAGTGGGGGGTTACACAGGACTTAATGACAACAGACCCTATCTACTGCCCGGGTTGAAGTACGTTAGAGAAGCTTTTTTTTCTACATGAGTAGTTCTAATTTAGCCTAACTTAAGATTGCTGAAAACAATGCACTGAGAACTGTTTTACAGGAGGAGCAAGATTAACCTCTGTCACCGCAATACAAGTCCAGGCAGGGGTAGAACCAGTTGTGGCATGATGGGACAAAAGTGTCCTTTAATTCTGTAGAAGATTTAGTAGAGTAGAAGAGATTTTTGGAGCTTCTACAGATCAACCTCAGTGCACCTGGAAATGCAGATACCACTACTAAGAGGTGCAGAGTCAAATGCCTGAAATGCCTTTGAATGGGTGTAGGCTAAACCAACCGACCATAATTTTGAAATGTTTTACTACTATTCAGTATTTTCCTGTCAGTACTAACACGAAATATATGTGCTTATATTCCAGCCCTGTACTTATATGTAAATATGCTATCCTGTTGAAAATAAGAAATTCAAACATTTCATATAATTAGTATTATTTTGTTATTCTCTAATTAAACGTTGTAATTTTTTTAAAAATATGAGCAGGATTTTAAATAAATCAGATTCTAAAACACAGGGAAAAAGATAATGGGATATGACTTTTAAAGTAACATTAGTAATTCAATGAAGTCCTGGATTTTGCTCATTAAAATGTATATTAAAACAACTAAAGCATCATTGTAATCAAAGTACAGTAAAACCTCTCATAACCGGAACCTTTAATATCCGGACATAATATTAAAATAAAGTAAGCTCCTTTATTCTGCAAAGTGGATTCGTGTCAAACCAGATCTCTGGCGCCAGCAATCAGCTCCTTGTTATTTCCCGAGTCAGCCAGTTGTGTTTGAGTATCCGTATTGTTCAATTTACATATTACTGAATATATATTCAGTAAACATGAATGAAAATTCTACAGGATTTTGTGTAATTAATATTTTACCTAGAATTTTTAATCTACAGTATAGTGGAAAAGTGGAAAAAACTGTGTTTCGTATATCTCAATAAGTTACTAGCAGTAATAATGCGGGTATGGTTGCGATAAGATGTCTTTCTGAGTTCCTGAAAATCATAGACTTGCTAGATATTGCTTTATGGATTGCTACAGCGTGGGATGTAATGGGGCCTATATCACTAGATAAATCATGGCAAAAACTATTGGATTATAAAACAAACAATGAGGGGGTTGAAAACGCATTAAAAATGGAAAACCTTATTAGTTAAACCAATGAAGAAATTGTCGATCTACTCTGAAACATTTCTATTTTGTAAGGACATGAACTGTGTTGGTGTAAAAGAATGGATAAAAGAGGATAAAGCTCATGAATTTACTACTAGTGTTGTTATAGACTTAGTGACCACACAGCTAACGCCTGCTAAAGATGACGAAAGAAAATAAACCATGACACATACCGAAGCATTCCAAGCATTTGTCCAGCTGATCCAGTACTTTGAACAAGATGAAGCAACAGAAGACGAATGTCTACTCTTTCGAAGATGGAGGGATATTTCATCAAAGAAACGTATTCAACAAAATAAACTAACCACCATTACATCTTTTTTCTACCAAAACTGATAATTAATGTGCATATGTGTGTACAGTATTAAGGAACTGTATATACAGATATTTAACTAAACTGTATGTTCAGTTCTATATTGCTAATAAAATATAATTACAATCTTCAATAAGTGTAACTTATTTACTTAAGATAATCATACATATACTTCTAATTGGAACGGTTGCTATTATGAAGTACAAAGGAACATCATTAATCCATCCCAGTTCCGGACTTTTTGATATCCGGATCAGGCTGTTACCCTGTTGATCCGGATATGAGAGGTTTTACTGTATTGCCAAAATAAAATTGAATTAAAGAAAAAAATTATCAGAGGTACTACAACCAGAAACATAAAATGCACCAGTTACATCAATAAGCTTCTTATTATGATTTTTTTAATAAAAGTCTTTTAATATAGATATTTTTTATTTTAATTTTATTCAAATTAATTTCTCACCCTTAAAGCACTAGCTAATTTTTTAACTTGACGTCTTTTCTTTGGATCTTTTATATCTAATTCATCCTCCGTTTCTTCTCCAGCTGCATCATCCTCTTTGACACCAGTTGCAACATCTTTTGATGTCCCTTCTCCAGCACTGACATTTAATTTTTCGGGATTTGAAGATCTTTTGTTTTTTTTCTGTAAGAATTTTTATTATATTTTTATAACACATTTTTATTATTTATAATATTTAACATCTGTATAATTTTTTAGCTGAAGTACAGCATATAAACCCCTAATAAATTACATTTAAAAACAGCAATTTAAAATCAAATAAAACCTATATCATTAAGTGTGAATCAATACAATATTAGTAATTAATTGTAAATACTTTAAAATATTTAAACTCTATTTTTAAAAGATTTAAAAACAACAATGATGGTTAACAAAATTAAACTTTTACTGTTTTAACACATTTACAATTCCATTAACACATTAACAATAAATTAGATTGATTCGAACAAATACAGAATCAACTGAATGTATTATTTAAAATGGTTCCAAAGAAAATACAATATATTAAACAATTGACAGAGCTTTGAATAAGCTGAACCGATATGAGATAAAGGTTAAATAACAGAGAGGTGTAATTAGATAATAGTAATGACAATTCCAATGCAGGGAAGAACACTTCATAAAAAGTTCTGACTGACAGAGGTCCTCTGAAATGCATCAACGAGTAGTGTGACGTTGCCGGGAATTACAGGTAATTATGATACTCTAAATAAGGATATAAATCCTAGCGGAAAAGTAGAAAATTATCAAAAGTACATTTACAATTGATATATAGATGCCAAATCTTATATTTGTAACATTTTTTGTTATTATAAAATTCTAAATGTCAAGTTAAAATAATAAAAGAAATTTTTGGATTTTGTGAACAGCATTTGGTTGACAAGTATTTTATTATTTTTTTGCTCAGTTGGGACACTTGTTTGTGAAGCAGTATAACAGAAGTACTGTCATAACAGATGTTTACTTCATTATCAGTAATTGAAAAAATTTACAGTGATCTAATTTGATCAGCTATTTTATAATTATGAAAAAAATGAAGCAGTAATTTAATCAGTTAGATGTAAGAGTAATTTTATTTTCTACAAATGGAATTAAATGCAGCAACATTTTGGAAATGTTTGATGTTACATTTAGCATGTACTAGTGAAAGAATGGTTTAAGAGTGATATAAAAGTTTAAAAACGGCTGTGAAAATGTTAGATTATACATATCCAAGATGTTCCAGCACACAATTAATAACATGAAAAATTATATACACATGTATATGTATACATATAGCCATATAATTATTACAGAGATTGCTGAAAATCTTGGCACAATTTAATTGTGTCATAAATTTTTTTCAGATGTTTATGCATGAAATATGCAGCAGCAAAATTCATTCCAAAAGTATTGAATTTTAAAGATAACTGCACTGAGTAAAAGTTTTTATAACGAAGACAACAACATTCAACTTTTGTAACCATTTTTAATCCTTTGATTAGCATTCACGTACCAGTACGTGAGATCACGCTACGGGCAAGGGGAGCATTCCCTATATGAACGTTCTATCATTTCTTTTAGGATAGCATTGTGTATGTTTAAGATTTTTTTTCTGTGTATTGTACTGCACTCTAGATTCAATATTTCATAATATCTGGACAATAAACGCTACACAGAGTATATAGTCAACATGCTTTTGTGTGCAAAGTCTATGGTTTACCTAATGTGTTTACAAATCGTTATGTGATTTTCATACAAATAAATTATGCATCTCTAACGAATTTGTTTTCCCACTATAACCTAAAGAATTAAACTTTTTCAAAATATTTTTTGATAGAGATTTGGCCAACAAAATTGTTAAGGAAACCAAAGAATATATTTGGTGTGTGAAAATACTACCGTGTCTGACCATTAAAAACTGAAAATGCAGACTTCTACTAATGTTGACAAAATTTATATTTTTATAACCAATAACTAGAAACATTCGTATCCCAGATGGCTATTGTTTGCTTAAATATAAATAAAACATGATCCATTGCATTTATCCTATTGATCTTCAAGATATGCCTCGGTCAACCCTTTTTCAAGAAATGACTCATGATCTCTTATCTGCAATCTACACATCTCATGGTTTCGACAAGTTATTTACACAGCTACACATTCCTCTGTCCCTTAGTTGCATGTTACGATAAGCGCGGGTAGGACTTTTCTCCGACTCCTAGTCGGGTCCTACCGTGTACTGCAACGGACTAAAATGTCACATTTTACCGTTGCAAGTGAAATTTTAAATTTCATTAATTTTAAAGACATTCGAGACTACGCAGAATAGAAAAAGGGGAATAAAGTGCAGAGACGAAGAACACAAGAAAAAGCAAATTGAAAGAGTTTCAAGATGATTAACAAATTTGTAGAAATAATCGAACAAAGGTGGATAGGTGAGGGGCAAGCACACCGGAAGTGACTCAATGCTAAGTGTTTGGAAGACATCAAGTTGGAGACTGGTGATTGGTTGATGGAGGGCTGGAGGGGCGGAATATGCCTGTGGCTGGACAAAATTCTTTAGCGTGGGTTAAGATGGCAAACGGGAAAGTTGTGTTGTGACGTGCTACGTTTTGGTAACTGAGAAATAGTTTTAAAACATAAAATTACCAGACAATGCAGGGCTAAGAGCGGTAGTGCGTTAGTTGAGATGTAGTCTAGTGTGTTTTGAAACCCTTTTGGGAAGGAATTTCTTTAAATGTGGTTTTTGTTGATGTAACATCTATGTTGTGGCGTCCTCAAGATTATATGTCGTAGAAATTAAATTAAAACAAAATAAAAACATAGTTGTTTACTAACTTGAAAACAAAACAGTGAGTATATTTGATTAAACAAATTTCTTACAAAATCCTAAACTAAATGGTAATTAAGTTTAAAAATGCCTTCAAACAAACTCATCCCCCGAGAACGGATACCCAAAGGGTAAAATCTCAGGCTTTTAAATCTAGTTAGGCTTTTAAATGAAGTCCAGTAACTGGTTCTCAGGCAGATTTGGGCAAGCAAAAGTTTGGCCGGACCGGCTCATTTCAAAATTTTTACCGAGCAGCGAACAGACAGCGGTGCGTGGCCAGTGGGAGGTTCGGCGTGTGAGCGTCATAGGGCCTGTCCGTTGCAGTATGAGTATCATGTATTTAACGCTGCACAGTAGGTTATTTATGTTTATGCAATTTGTTTTCTATGCAGGTTACACTTTGTTGTATGGTTTTTCAGACATTCTTTGTAAATATCTAGTCAGTTTGTGAAGAAGTTCAATAAATTAGCTATATACTTTGTTATAACAAAAGTGTTTATATTACGTCACGGCCAACTTCTAAACATTATTCAGTAAGTTTTGCACAGTAATTAAGTAAGGATTCAGATTTTAAACAATTCATCTACCCTCTAACATCATTGCTCGACTATTAGACGGTTATTTCTGTAAGCAGCTGGCAGAAGGATGTTTCTAGTTACGGGTTAAATATAGAATATTTTCATTAGAAATATTAAAAATGGCACAATAATTTTTTTAAATTACAGAAAAAATTCAAAAATATGTTGCTTTTAAAAATATCAGGGCATGCACAAGTTCCCAATCAAAAGGTTAAAACAAAATTTAATAGAAATTTTCTCAAAACATAACAACTGAATATGAAGTAAACTTCTGATTTATCTAATATTAAGCAACTATACCAGTAGGGCACGGTAAGGTTGTGTTAATCGAACTAATAAAGCTCAAATAATTAAGATTTAAACACACAAAAAACAATATCAGAAGTACAATATAAAATAAAATAAAATTTAATTTGTTTCTATTCATATTTAAAAATTATTTTTCAAACAATACTAAATCTTACTGACAAATACAGGAAAAGCCTGGAATCCTTCCTAAGCACAAGAGCTTTTAACTGAGTATTAGACACTTACACTTAACTTATGGTGTTTTAACTCATCAACAACGGACCGCACAACATGCCAAGGTTTCACCCCTGATGAGTTTAAGATGCCCAGAATTGACTTTTTCAACAAAGTCCTAAAACTTTCTGAAGATATATATTCTGGATTTGTTGCTGCATATGCTCGAGCTACTTTTTCACAGATCTTAGCAGTAATGTCTGATTTTGTTCCAAGTTTCTGGCATGCACATTGAAACTGAAATCAACAAAGGACAAAACAATCAATGAAATACAAAACATGACAGTAACTGACATTAACCCTAACATAACTTATATTTACTCTTTTTTAGACATGTAGCATACTAGGTTGTAACACTCTTAAGTAATTGGGTGTTACATATAAAAGAATTTATATTTTTAATTTTTACTTAACAATTAGATCGGGCCAACATAAAAGAAAATTTTTGTTTTCTATGTGAACACTTGGTACCGTTACGTAGGTAGTAAGGCACTCCTAGTGGGCAAATCATGTAAAATATCGTACGAGGTAGTAAGTTAACGGAATCGGTCGAGATCAGGCCATGTTACGTAACATGGGGTGACTTCAGGCAACCAATGAAATACGAATATAAGTGGGGGGGTGCCGGCGAGATGGGCTTCACGCGTCCATCCAATTGCCCACTTCAAGACAGGTTTTTGGACGAGACAGTTGTGAAGGGCAGATTACTCCAATATTTCAGACATTTTTTAGAAAACCAGCAATCATTCAAGAATTAAAAATGTTGAGGCCGGCAGTACTTTAATAAGGGGTACGTAAGGAAGAAGGCGAAGCATTTCAATGAATTTCTTTAATTAAATTTTGTGCCTTTTCGTGTAAGTGCAGTTATGTGAAAATGATGTGCTGTGCTAAATTGAAAATAATAGTGTGATACAAGCTACGTGGTTGACAAGGTACGTTTTAGTGTAATAAGGATAAATGTATCGTAATATTACCTAAATTAAATACCGACATGACAATTGTATAACACATAAACAGTACCTCCAATCGTTCCTTGATTGTTAGATTCAAATAAAAACTAGGAATTTTATTACTTGACTTACCACCTAACGGTATTTTCAATGATATTTAACTTGTAATAATAAATTAGTTGGCAGTATTTTAATAGGCGATTTCTTAACATATTGATTTGTAAATTGTTTAAATTCTGACATATCACATTACAAATACATTTTTATTGTCTTTTAAACATTCAATAGTTATTGCATACGTAACCTAGTTCTAGCTTCAAGATTTGGAAGGGCGTCGCAGACAGACAGTTTCTGCCTGAGCTGTGACGTAGGACTAGAAGCCCTGGTAAGTAAATGTTAATGGTTGGAATAAGCAAAATAACATATTACATAAAGATAAATTCCTAGGTACAAGGACGAATCGTTACAAGGTTAGAGATAGACCTAGCAGATATAACCTTTCTTGTATAAGTATACTTTAAAGAAGAAGTTTACAACAATTTTAAAGTGCAAAAATAGTAAAACTTTAAGGAATATAATAAAAAAAACCAATATAATTGAAGGATTTATATAAAAACATTATTTAAAATACTCAATAATTAAAAAAAAATAAAATTAAATAATTTCACCAGTAAACAGATTAGCACATAAAATTTAACAGGATGTGTTAAAAAGGATTTAACATATAAAATACCAGTTTACGTAAATGTTCTGTGACATATCTAAAATCTAATTATATACTTTTTGTCTAAATATAATAACTGTACAAATATTTTAAAAAAAAACAATTTTAGATCGCTTGATATTAGAATTTTTAATTGGTGAAAAAAGTAAAAGTGTTTTTGTTGTGAGTTTACCAAGTGTGCTCAATTCTGGTGTATATATCCACAAATCTGGAGTAAAAGATAATGTCAGTTAATATTCTGATACTGCTCAAAAATATTTATAATGGCATCAGGTTATTGGAGATGTTTTAGTATTTTTAAAAATTCCAAAACATCTGACAAAAACAGGAAGTTTGATGCATTGACTTTTTTTCAAAACACTCTAAACCTACTGCATAAACTATTTACTTAAATTTATACAGTGATACCGATGGGTGGGACCGAACGATAACAGTGTAAGTCAAATTCACGTAAGTTGGGGTATAATTTTACATACAATCACATAGGAATCATGATTAGTTGGGACCAAAGACTAAATAAACTAATATTTTAGTTTAAACATACATATTGCAAACAAGTAAGTAGAAAAAAGTCGTTTTGTCATAGAAGGCTTCATAAAATTTAGTAAATTTGTTTGACGATTTTTTCTTCTCACGCAGAATTTTCTCATAACTCGCTAATTTTTTAATTTTGTGGCAGAACTACGCTTTTCGTTTACTCTATGTTTTCCAAATATTTGTGAGCCTTGTTCAATTAAACTAAGATTTTTTTGGAGTTTCTAACCATCATTTCATCGTCTACGTCAACTGGGTCTAAAAAATCTGTGTTTGAAGGTCTTGCTCACGCATTTCTATAAGCTCATCAATTAATTGTCAGCTCCTAGTTATGTAAATCCAGCAGTTCTTGAACGTCATCACTATCCAGTTCTAAATTGAGTTGTCTGGCAAAACCGACAACTTCTTCAGTTACATCAGCAATTTCATCAGTCTCTGGTACTGATTCGTTATTGGTAGAGTAAGTAGAAGTATTGCTGTATTTATACTTTCATTGACTGTGTGCAATGCAAAAAATGAACAGACGAAAGGCCCTGGCAGGAATGATTGTAGAAGAGGGGTACATTGTGCTGCATTGGCTCCTTAGCCATGACGGCATTGAGGAGAAATGAATGCAGACCAGCTAGCAAAGAAAGGTAATACCTTTCTCCCCGTCATGGCCTGATAATCCAATATCTCTATTGACTGCAAGAAGCCTGATTGAATCAAATATCAATGAAAAAACAAGGGAGCGTCAAAAATAAACGAGTGCCGAAAAGATAAGGAAGGGCCTGGTGTACTGCAGCGGAGCGCGCACCGCGCCGCCCGTGGGCCGTCCCGCCCCACACGGGCCACAGCGTGGCCGCCTCCACCTTACCCCACCGCAAGCTCAGAATTCTGACAGGGCCTATCCTAGCCAAACTAGGATACTGTGCAATGACCCGCCAAAATCTGCCAGAGAACAGGTCACTGGACTTTATTATAAAAAACCTAACTTGCTGAAATTTAACCCTTTGGGTACATATTTTCTGGGGGAATGAGTTTCTATTTCACAACCCTTTTATTTTAATTCCAAATAATTTTGTAAACCCTTAAACCCCTTTATATTTTAATTAAATCTGATTTATAAATGTCAATTAATTTTTCATTAATTAATTTTAATTTATTCCCATTAATTAATTTTAACCCTTTGTCATTAATTATTTTTAATTGCTTATTATTAATTAATTTTAATTATTTCTCATTAATTAACTTTAACTCTTTCTCATTTAATAATTTTACTTGATTATCATTAAATAATTTTAAATATTTAACGTTGGTCTAAAATACTCAAAAAAACCTTTTCTGTTGAATTACCTGTCTTCTTTTGCACAAAACTCATCAAAAAATTTCTTAACACCTGTTTACATTTTATTCATTTATCGCTAATTTTTTATATTTAAAAAGCCTTTAATTTCTAATATTTACTTAATTAATTTCTTTCCAAAACAATTTATAACTTTCTCTATTTAAAAAAATGTCCAATTTACTAACAATTTAATTCTATTTCATATTTATAAACTTGTTTGGAGGACTCCTCCATTTTGTGGTGGGAATTTCTCCCACTAACCACTATCCCCTCTAGTTCATGTATTAAACAAAGCCATTGTTTGAAATTCTTTAACTCCAAAAAAAATTTTATTTGAAATTGAATTATTTAAAATGTCAACTTTCTCCAAAAATTGTTCAATATAGAAATTTTAATTTAATGAAAACGAGAGAAATTAACCTGACTTTAATCGCAGGGTCACTCCTAAATCCTGTTAGATTTTTCTTTCTTCTCCCTCGAGATCGTTTGTTTCTGGGGCCATCTTGGTATGCAAAGTAACTCGTCACTAAAAGGAAGCGCACCCCTTCGCCGAGTCCTTTGTCGATGGCGTCCCTATTGCAAAACTTTTGTCTTTCTCTCCCAGTAAGTCCCTTCTGCGATGCCGTGAAAGAATTTTAATATCCCGATTTTGAAACTTATAAAATTTTGCTCTCCCTCTTTCAGTTCTTAAGTTCTTATTGTTCAATTATTTATTTTTCACTGTTCATATATAAAAGGTTGATTTAAAAATTGAAATTTAATTAAATTTGGATTTCTTCACTCTTCACTGTTTTATATAAATTTTGAAGCACTGTTCTTTATAAATTACTTTACTGACACTAATAGTATTTCACATAGTTCACCTCTAACACACCACAAACTTCTTGAGAATGCTGCCACATCAATGTTAACTTTGGAGACCGCTTTTGAAGAAGTTACCTCCTCCAAAAGGATTCCAGAACACACGCAACTACATTTTAGCAACGACCAGTCTCGCCCTTAGCCTTGCATATTAGTGTCTTAATCACGAATTACAAATTTTCACACAAAGCTTTGTAACCCGGAGCGCCCGGACCATATGCCCTCCTCCTTTGGTGTGTAGAGTAACGCTGACTATTTTAACTCCGCTGGACCTTCTCGTTCCCACGAGACGTATCGTACCAGGTTTTGTCAACCAATGGGGTGGCTTCTAAGATCTACGTCACGACATCATGCGACTTCTACCCCCGCTGGGCTTCCGCTTTCACCACAAAGCTGCCTTACTCCAAAATGATCAAAATATTGTCTGTTTCTTTAATTTGGGTTTAACTCTTCTATTTGGCGTTTTCGCAAATTTTGGTACAGGGCATCTCCTTTTCCTTTTGAAAATTCGAATCTCCTCGAATGTCGATGGTGGTTGTAGGTGTATTTTGAGGATTTCTCTCCTTTTATGTAATTTACCTGTTTTTTAAAATATACAAAACCCCTTATTCCTTCTAATGGCTTAGCTTTCACATTTTTACATTACGAAATTTTAATATTATTGCGACGGTATTTGCTAATCAGAATTCTACCTGTCGCAGTACATAGTGCTAATACCACTTAGCCTACAAGTGGAAGCTGTTGCCAAATTCAGAATGCTTACGGGCCATAATAACCTGCAAGCCCACTTATATAAAATAGGATTAGCAGCTTCGGATATTTGTCATAAGATGGACGTCCCAAACCTTCAGAGTCACACAGCTTTGCAAGACATCAAAGTCAACATTGGCTATACTGGGAGGCTAGGCAGAGATGCAAAGATCTGGCATTGGATAAAGAAAAGTAAGTATATTTAAACTTTTAAAGTGTTAAGGATATGTCACAAAAAAATCTCACATGAAACAAAGTATTAACAAATGGAAGAAAACAGTTTTTGAAAACTTTTGTCTAGAGTGTCGCTTTGTATGAAAAAAGATTAGGCGCTTAAAAATATAGTGCTTCAAAAGAGTGTTAACATTAATCTGAATGAAACCAGTACCAAATAGACGTTAAAAAGATAAGCTAAAGGAAATGAATTAAGAATTATTTTTTAGTGTCATGGCTACAAATGTACACTACTCCTATCTACGAGTATTAGTGCTTTTTTATATAGGATACTCTAAGTCGAATTTTTTTAGAAATCGATTTTTTTAAAATATCTATATATGTTTGAGATATATAAATTTGACTGTATACAGGTTTGAATCACAAGTTTGAAACTAAATAATAATTTGAATATTGATGTTTATTTTAGATGATTGAAAAATTACACAATAATCTGAATACAAACAAATGTCTATTTACCTTTTTGAAAAGTTCTGCGCTTTCGTCAACCACAACTGGAGCATCTGGTTTTTTATTTACATTATGATAGATCTGAACACTTGTTGGCTGAAAAAGAATAAAATATTATTGTGAAAAAATAACTTGATCACATAATACTTATAATTTGATTAAAAATTATACATCAAGTGAAATATTAATCATATAATTTTTTTTGTTTAATAGCTATTTTCAGGGTAAAATAGCAAGGATGAATCACCTTCTCCCATCCACAAGTGATTATTTTTTATAATGAATTAGCATAAAAGTAAGAAGTTTGATACTTGAACCAGTTTAGATAACATGACTAAATTAGCTGTTTTCAAGTTTTCATTGCATTTGCTGAATAAAGTAGATATATTGCAAGATATTTTACTTTCTTATAAACTTGTAACTAGCCCTTTGGCAAAGCTGACTTTAGTACAAAAAATTATCATTCACAGTCTCTACTGAATACCATAAAGCAGTCCCCTAGAATGTGAAACTTCACTCTGGCTCTCTGTAATGTGGATGATTTCAAAGATGCCTCTTGATTCCATGCAGCTTCTAAGTGCGAACACAGAACTTGTTTATTTACTCATAAAGTGCCTGATTGTAGGATTACACCCATTAATATGTTTGTTTATGCTACTTGTAGAACAACAGGTCTATTAGTTAATGTAACTGAGAAACAAAATACCTTATTCATCTCAGAACTAAGTTATGTTGCTTCAAAATAATGTTACTTATTTTTTCCATATAATTTAGTTAGTGTTCAGAACTTTAGCCCAGTTTCGTGCATACAAACAAATTGCACGAGTGATAATATAGCAGTTAGATCTACTTTTTAAGCCCCTACTACACTATGCTTTTCTACCTCTACCCAATGAAAACTTCCTGATATTATAACACATTTAGAAAGAGGCAATAGAGTGATCTTTTCTCCATTTCCTCCCTGCTCATGCTTAAGGTGACACTGAACTTATATAGTGCTTTCCTGTTGTTTGTAATTATTGCTAAAACTATAACTTTTAACATGGAAGATGATTTGTATTTCATTTGTTTAACCACACATATTGTTATACTACATACAGTAGAACTCCAATTATTATCCGAATCAATTGTGACAGGATCCCATTTCGATAAACAAAACTTTAGATGATTGGTTTTTTCTTTAAAAAAAAGGGTCGAAATAATACTGTATGTATGTTGCAACAGGAGAAAAAACTACGTTTTGTTATATTTTTCTAAGCTTCTGAGTAAAGATATTAGCTTATTCACAAAGAATCGGATCCGAAATTGGGTTTCCTATAAAACGGTGTCTCAAAAACTAATTGAAAACGGCATCTTCTAATTCTTAATTACCTTTATCGATTTCCTTGAAGAAAATTCATCCTCATTTTCAAGCACTGACATGAAATTTAAAAGTGTAGGTTTTCTAATTTAACTTCTGAAATCGTTGGTTGTCTAAGATTGTACACCTCAGGTAATTAATTACCCATAACTATTTTGTGTGATCGATCTATAATTAGTTTATTCGCTCACAATAAGACAACTTTTGTTTTTTTTTAGATGCTATGATGGGCAACAAAACACACTCACAAACAAACAAAATTAACAGTTGTGAATCAAAGACACACTAATCAAAACGAATAGACAGTTGGGTCAGTACTGGGACCTGACTGACAACAGCCAACCACACAGAACTGCACTGAAATGACTTAACATCCAAATAATGTTTCCGCTGTGCCCACACTAGCTTTGAGAAAAGGCCAATAGCACAGGAAGACAGAATCATTATTTTAAAAATCATAGTAAATTACAGTCTCTAATTTTTTTCTAAAAATCTGAATGCGATTCGAATAGGTGGAGTTTGGATAATTAAAGTTCTAGTGCAGTATTACACACCCGAATCATTAAACACAAAATGCACTAATATATACCACAATACAAAATTATGAAATACCTAAGTAGACAAACAACTCGATCGATGATTGTGGTTACTGCAATTAATGCATGTTACTGGTACGTTAACAGCTACCCTATAGTAATGGAAGCCAGAGAAAGTCAATTACCTAAGATTTGGGCACAGCGCTCATAAACCGTTAGTTTGATGCATGGAATTCATCTTCATTTCTGTTCCTAAATGGACTTAACCACTTTAAATTAATTTCTGAAGAGTATGGTAGTAAACTGAAATGACTAATAGAATTTCCTACACTCAACTTATATAGGTTTTGTTTAAATCACCTAAACCACATTTAAAAATCAGGTTCAACTTATAGATCAGAATATATGGTATATAAACTGAAGTTATCGAAAGAAATTTTCGGTATTGATAACAGTTTACTTTATCTTTGTGAACCAATTAGTTGATTCTAGAAGAGAATCTTTAAAAAAAATAATATTTTTTAAAGGCAAATATAAAATATATTATCTGAACTAAACCTTTTTGGCCTTAACAATATATAAAACCAAGTCCCTTGTGATGGAGATGAATGTCAGAAATCGATGTTAAGATATATAAATAGTTTACATACATGATAAAGATACTCAGAGATTTTTAAAAACTCATACACAAAAAAACTTTTCAATTGCATGCTATAAACAATTGAAGTGTATGTGTTCTGTATCCTGTTTAAATGTATTTAAAGTAATAAATTTATTTGTGGAATGTATGGTACCCCAGTGCCACTCCTGAGGCAAAGTTAGAAGCAATAGGCTGTAATACTGATAAATATCAGTGAAACAATTTAACAGAACAAAAGCAATTTACATATAATAAACAAAAATGCATACACTATTTATGTACCACCAAACTAGGCTTTATAATGCAAAGAACATTCACGTTTATTTACAGTAGAAATTTTAAAATTTTAGACATCAATAAAAAAAAATTAAAATAAATATTTAGAAACCTAATTACGAAGCTTACACAAAACACCTACAAAAATAAATATTTTGAAGACATATATACTGCACAGGAATTTTTATAATAGCATCTCACAATATTTCCACGTTGATCAGCTACAAATTTACTTATAAAATCAGTTCTGCTTACAATTAGTAGCTGCAAACATAATAAATAAGAATTATCTCATTATGAAAATAGTTTAAAGAACAAGATTGTTCACAATATATATGAAATACAATTTGAACTCCTGATTTGCTGGGATAATGGGGGGGGGGGAGTCTCAGGAAAACCATAATGACAATTATTCCAAGTTTAGGCCCTATAAAAGTGAGTTTACCTCCACGGCAATATGCTGATGAATTACCTTCACATAATGTTTTCAGATCCATAAATGATGTAGAAGCAAAAACTTTTGTATTTTTCCTATTGTTCCTGAGGACATTCTACAATACCAAATTTCCTTTTTCTTAACCAAATTTCCTTAATTAAATTAAATTTGAATATAGAAGTATTTTTCTGACAATTACAAACAGAATTTATTTAAAGTTGAATGTAATTATCTTTATTTCACAGATTAACCCTAGAGGACTCGTGCTAATACCCGTTACACCAGAGCTCGCGCGGGGTAATTTTTTACCCCAACTAGTTTTCAGGTCAATATCTGTAAAATATTTAGTGTTATAAATAAAAAAATTATTTAAACATGTTTTATTATACCACAAAAGATATGAACAAACTCATGCTACATTATTTCCTTCTTTATACGTCAAAACACTTTTCACATACTTCAACTAAATGGTCTTTACAAACACTTTTGCCACAATTAGTACAGCATTTATTGTTTTTTGTCTAAGTTCTTAGGACAAAAATCACACCTGTAATTAAAATGTTTGTAATATTGTCCAATATAAAGCTACAGCCTATATTGTAAATAAACGTTTATTGTTACAATAATAATTGAAACAAAATATTTGATGGACAAGGAAAGTTTACAAACACAATATATATCAAAATTTAATACCTGTAAGAGGAAATAGAATCTGTGTCTTGACATTGTACACCTTACTATATGCAAACCAGTTCTGTCTGCTGTCCATATACTTTTCGAAATTTTGTACAGAGGCATCATTGCTCCACAAATATACAAAACCCCAAACAAAGTCTTAATTTCTCAAAAGAACTTTTATTTGCGTATATCTCTCCTTTGAAAAACTACAAATATTAAATTTGCGTTCTCTCTTATCTCTATGACAAAACATGAACGTAGATAATTGAAAATAGATTATTAAATTTATAATTTAAAACGAACTTCAGTTATAAAATCCTCACAAAATACGAAACATAATAAAATTCACTCATAATAATCTTGCAAAAAAACAAATAAAATTAATTTATGTGATGAAAAACTGACAAAATACAATTTAAAATAATCTTCACTTATAAAAACTTCGTAAAATACAAATAGAAATAGACTTCACTTAGAGGGATCAGTATTGTAAGGTGAGGACTCGCGCAGGGTAAAAACTTTCCCAGCTGTTGCAACAATAACTTCAAACCGTTATAAGTAAACAAAAACTGTCAAACTACCTGATGTAGGAACAGAGATAGATAAAGGGCGAGTGAATTAGAAGGTATGTCGGGTGGAAGAATTTCAGGATTTGCAACAGTTTTATAATCTTTGTTGAAAACTCACTGGGAGAATAATTACCCCTCGCGAGTCCTCTAGGGTTAAATAAATAATTATTCCAATAGCAGGTTAGGCTTTATCAATGAAACAACAGTTTCTAAACACATCCACACAGAAAGTTTATAGTGTTCATGTAGTTCTTTAAATAATTACTTATGAAGAAATTACTTGTAGAGATAATAAGCACCCATGAATTTTAAAGAGGGCTCTATTAAGCAGCTTATGTATAAATGAATAGTTTTATTACAATAAATATCAAATGAAAATGATAACATGTACGGAGTTTATTCTCTATCCCCAAAAAGATGATCTACATAAAGAAATATGCATTGTTGAATAAACAAACATTATTGATAAAAACAAAATAAATACATAGAACAATGTATATACTCACTGTCAAAACAAGACACACTCAGACCAAGACTATGCCTACTGTTCATTGTTAAACAGACTTTTCTTCATTGTATTAAATTACAATACACATTGTTCTGTATACATATTGTTAGTTGTTTATTCTTTAATAAGCAATAAAGTTAGTGGCCTAAGTAAGTGAAGCCATCCGCTGTACAATTGACATATATTCTTTGTATAGTTGGCTATACTCTATCTATAAGAACTGAGTAAACAAACATTTTAATAAATGGAGATCTTAAAAGTGCTGATTACAAATGAGTGACACCACTATGAAACACAGAACATGACTACATATTTACATAGACCCTAGCAAAAATATAAAACATAATGTTAATTTTTTAATTAAAATATTTACGTTAGTATAAAAAAGTTGTGTTAATTTTTTCTAATGGCATCAATACAAATTTCTTCTCATTTGAAGATAGCTTTGGTTGTTATGAAATTTATTATTTATATTTAAAAATTTCAAATGATTTTTTCAAGTTATTATTGAAATTGAAATTTTTAATCCATTTAATAGATTTGAATTGAATTACGGGTTTTTAACTTTAAGAATTAGATATTATTATAAATCCTTAATTGTATATAAAAGTAAATAAATTTTATGAAAAAAACTTTAAATTTATGAGTCTTACCTGGGAACAATAAACTTTTTTACAATGGTTGTGGTTGGTAACTATACGAGGTGTGATAAAAAAATATGGTGAACGAAATTTTAAAGCGACAACTGCTGATACTACATCCATATGATGTAATTTGCCTAGTAGCGTGATCTGTTGAGACTGGCAGCTACAAGTTTCAACAAGCTGAAGCTTGTCAGTCGACTGCCAGAGCTGATAGAGTGAAGTAGTGTTTATCATGTCTGTCAGCATCATGGATTTTGAACAATGCATTAACATTTAAGTTTTGATTTAATTTGCAAAAGATTGCCAAAGAAGCTAATGAAATGTTAAAATCTGCGTATCACGATAATGTGGTAACTCTGAAGACTGTGTACAAGTCACATGACCGATTTTAAAGCAGAAATGAGTCGGTTGACGAGAGAGGTCCATTAACCTCAAAAACAGACGACAATGTATAAAAAGTAGAAGCAATTGCTCATTCAAACAGGCGAATGACTATTTGAGAGCTATCGGAAGATCTTAACATTTCTTATAGTTGAGAAAAATGGGGGAATGGCTTTTCTCTTCACCACAAAAAATACGGAAAACATTTTGATACCATTCCTGACTTTGAGAGGGCTATGACCAAGCAGCTAAATGCCCTTCCGAAAGAAGCCCTCTAGAAATGTTTTCAGTCATGGATTATACGTTATCTATAGTATACTTCCTTTATATATATAGTATATAACCTTTAAGTATGGGGTCTGAAAACAAAATAACCGAACTCCGATCAGACCCCACATCTAAATTCCGAACAGAAATTAAAAATCTTCTAAACAAATGCACCGAAATCATGAAAAGTGAACAAAAGAAATATTACAAACAAATAAAACCCCAAGCCCCCATATTAAATGCATTACCTAAAATCCACAAGGAAAACACACATATCCGTCCACTAATCAATCACACACATGCCCCATCACATAAATTAGCCAAATACATTGACAAACTTATCAGAGACAACATAAACTTTTACAACCACACATCCATACACAATAACATAGACCTCATACACAACATACAAGACATCCACATATCACACAACTCCACCATATCCTCATTCGACACAAAAAACCTTTACACTAATGTGCCAATAGAACAAACACTCCACATACTACAAAATATGCTCACAGCCAACAACATGCTACATAAACTCACACATGAAATAATCACACTCACCAAACTCATCACATCACAAAACTACTTCACATTCCAACACAAATACTACACACAGAAAGACGGTCTCCCAATGGGTTCCCCTATCTCAGGCATCCTAGCAGAAATATTTCAACACCACATCGACCAACAATATATTCTACAGAACAATAACCACACACATAAAATAATTTACTACCATAGATATGTAGATGACATTTTAATATTATACAATGGCAACAAACGGCAAATTAAACAACTATATAATTACATTAATACCATGCACCAAAACCTCACATTTACTCTTGAATTAGAAGAAAACAATAGAATAAATTTTCTAGATCTTCCTATCACCAAACACAACACTAGACACAATTTCAAAATATACAGAAAACCAACAACTACAAACATGGTCATACATAATACATCTAATCACCCCACACAACACAAACACGCTGCATTTAATCATATGTTACACCACCTAATAAATATACCAATGCTACAGAAAGAAGAACGAAAAACTTAATACCATAAAATACATCGCTCAACAAAACGGCTACCAACACACACTCATAGACAACTTACTCAAGAAAATAAAACATAAACACCATCAAACAGCCAGACAAACACACCACACAAAAACAACAAATACATATCCTTCACCTACCACAATAAAAAAAACACACAAAATAGCCTCCACATTCAAAAAACTCCATTACCAAATATCCTACAAAATGACAAACACTCTAAGAAAACATATACAACATTTTCAAAAAGAAACTGACATATACAAACACTCAGGTATTTACAAATTAACTTGCAACGATGGTCCCAACTATTACATTGGTCAAACCGGCAGGTCATTCTATACAAGCTTCGATGAACACATTACCCAAACAAAACAAACAAACTCTAAATCCAGCTACACAAAACACCTAAATAACACCCAACACACACATACCGACACACACACACTAATTTAAATATTCTACACACATTAAAACAGAGTAAAAAACTAACAACCTTAGAAAAATATGAAATCTACAAACACTACGCAACAGACAGGGAAAATATATTAAACGACCACACACACTTTGAAGCCAATAGCCTTTTCCAATACATCACGCAAGACGCCGACACTTCACCCAATGTCATAAATCCAACCCTGTCATACCTTTTGTAAAGAGCCAGACGCCGCTAGTAGAAGGTTAGCTTCGAAAAAGGAACGATCGTTTTGAAACGCGTCAGCAAGTAAGCAATTACGTATTCACTTGGTTAAGTAGTGTAAAATTAGTTTAATCAGTGAATTCAAGATGATTACATCAAGAAACTTCACATTTATCTAATGTTAGGTGTAGAAATTCATCTGATAACATTGGTAGTTCCACCCTGCATAAACACTGGCATGTTACAAGTCGCGCACTAGTTCCGTACCGGCTCGGCTGTACTAACAGTTTGTGTGCTACGACTCCTCGTCGTCCTCGTCAGACCAAACCGTTTGATAAAAGTTAAACAATATTTTGTATTATGTAAAAAATAATAATTTTGGTATCTATGTAAATTCAGGTAAAATTGATATTTTAATGAAAAGAATGCCAAATTTCGTGGATTTTTAAGTACAAGAAGTAATATAAAATTTCATTTCCAGGCCTTTATTTTTGAAAGTTTTCCGCCCCAAACCACCCCATGTGTTCCACACACACTTTGAAGCCAATAGCCTTTTCCAATACATCACGCAAGACGCCGACACTTCACCCACTGTCATAAATCCAACCCTGTCATACCGTTTGTAAACACCAAAAGCTGCCAGTAGGGGGTTAGCTATGTAAAAGGAAATCATTTTGAAATGTGTCAGCAAGTAAGTAATTATGTATTCACTTAGTTAAGTAATTTAAAATTAGTTTAATACAAAGAAGTTTTAATAATAAATACACAAAAACCTCTTAACCACAAACTTTCTTTATTTTACACTTATGTACATTTAGTTACCAAGTAACCATCCTCAGAGCGATAACATACAAAGACTCTATGTATTTATTATTAAATTGAACCACAGTATATTCCTAATAAATAGCAAAGAAGTTTTGTTTGTTCACAAAGCTAAATACGTAATCGAAAACGTTACAATTTAACATATATGAACCCATTGTAAAAACCCTTAATATTAGAAGCAACAAACAAAATTTAAGCATTTCAGGGAATGTAAATAATTTTCACTGATGCACTGAGTTATATAGGGGTTATATCAGAGAATATTAAGAGCCTAAAGTTGAATTACTTAAAATAAAATATTTCAAATTAGATAATGTTCCACTAAATTCTGTGATTGACTTTACAGCTAATCAATTCATTCTATTTTATCCCTCTAAAATCCCCAAACCTATATTATTCTGCTAACAAATCAGTAAAAATCAAAAAGCCTCCAAAAAGTTATATTCAAGGTTTATATACTTTACAAATTACAAATATTATACATAAGCAAAAGTGTTAGTGATAAAAAGCTAAATTAAAAACAAAGTTTAAAAAAAAAATCTTTTTCAGTTCTTTAAAAATGTTTTATATATATATATATGTGAAGTTAATATATTACTATTGTAAATACTTTTATCCACCACTAAGTGCAATAATTTTACCTTGTGTGATGAGGCACCTTTCGGTCACTTGACCATTGTCGAAACACTGAAGAATTTTTCTCTATTTTTCTGGTGTGGATGTTCGGTCCGTGATGTTGGTATTTGTTGATGTTACACACATTTCCTCTTAAGTTGCTTGTATAATGTTTTTGAATAGTATGTCTTCTGTATATGTTGTCTGTAGGTTCATTAAATTGTTGTGTATGTTTTTATAAATGTGGTATTTTTCTAGTGGATTTAATTCTATCAGATTATTATTTATTTCAAGTATGGTTAGGTTATTTTCGTAAATTGTTATTTCTGTTTATGTGATATTAGGTGTGCACTGATAAAATTAATCAGTGATTCGATAATGGTCAAGTGACCGAAAGGTGCCTCATAACATAAGGTAAAATTATTGCACTTAGTAGTGGTAAAATGATTTACAATAGTAATATATTAACTTCATAAAGTCAGTGGAACGGAAAAATAATGGACAAAGTAAAATATCAATATATATATATATATATATATATATATATATATATATATATATATATATTTAGGTTAGTTTTGGTTGGTAAAGATTATTTAGATTTTTTGGACTAGGAGACTGACAGACTTACCAAAGTAAGTCTGTCAGTCTCCTAGTCCAAAAAATCTATATATATATATATATATATATATATATATATATATATATTTAATCAACATTTTTCAAGAATGTTCACCTTCTATCCAATGTATTAGATCTTCATCTATATAAAATGTAGTTAGGAAAATATATCTACATTTTAAAATTATTGTTTATATGAATTTTTTCCTATTTGTTGATTCCATCTTCATATGAGCTACTAGTTTTCACTAAAACACTTATAAATATTTACAAACTTGCCTATAGTAGCACTTACTTATATTTGTTGAGGGCGTCCGTTTCAGGAGATGTGTCCCATTGTCAACTCAGACCGTAACTGATCTCAAGGTTTAAATAGATTAGGGTATTAGGGAGGGGGTGGGATATTATGGTGGGAGTGTCAGTGTACTTTGTGAGTATTAAGAGTTATGATGTCAAAAAGTGTGTGTGAGTTATGTAATTGAGTATTGAGTATGTGTGTAGGGTGTAGTTTGAATGTTTGTTTGTGAAACTTTGGTTATTTCTGTGTTGTTTATGAAGAATTTGTAGATTAGATGTTATGTCTACGTAGTCATGTTTTGTGGAGTTGAGATGATCGGCGAAGTTTGATTGGTAATTAATGTTTGTTAGTGCGTTTATATGTTCTTGGTAGCGTGTGTAGAAAGACCTTCCTATCTGGCCTATGTAAAAACTGGGGCATGAACTGCAACTTAGTTTGTAAACTCCAGCGGCGATGTAAATAGCGTTGATTTTGTTGTTGGGTTTAAATTGTTTATTGAGAGTGTTGTGTGTGGAGTAGGCTATTTTGTAATTGTATTTTAGTAGTGTGTTGATTAGATTATGAGTTTTGGATGATCTGTATTATATTGATAAGTATTTTATGGGATTGTCATGTTGTGTGTTTGTATTTGGGTTATTTAGTTTGTTTCTACAATTGCCTAAAAACTTGGTAAAACACTTGATAACTCAGCATTATAAATGTTATTGATATTTCTATACTATTTGCAGTTCTTTTGTATCATTTTTAAGGGAAATACCACTTGACAGAAGGTATAAATTACCATATCAGCAGCCGTATAGTGTCAAATAATGCTGGCTGTGTAACATATGATTACGTAACTGACGGAAAATGTGATCAATCTTCAAAACAGTCCGTTTTTGCAATATCCGGCTTAGCAGGGGTCGTAATAATAAGATTAAACATTACAAATTTTTGTATATAAAAGTACTTACATTATAAACATTTTTAAAGTACCACAACCAATATAGAAAGTTTACAAATGTTAAAAGGTATTTTTTTATTCTTTATAACTGATTGCATAATTATGATAATCAACCAAATATTAAATGTTAAGTAGACAACGCAAGTGTTGTTTACTTGCCTATTGTGTTGTGCATATGGAGTGACACACTACCTGGAATAGAGAAATATATAAGGCGATTTATAATCAAGAAAAATTGGTTCCCCCTCTCTTTCCTCTCTAGCCATCCTCCACCCTAAACTTGGGTAGGCCTATTTGAGCCATTCTCTTCACTCCTAACACAACACAACCCTATTTCTCTTAAAGTTAAATACTTATTGTAGCATCTTCTCATATGCAGCTCTCTTTTGGTAGCTGCTTGGTACAAAAACATCTGAAAAATGTTTTGAATTTTTTATTTAAAATCTTTGAGGCTCATTTCCAATTCCACCCGAAGCCTTGCAGGTAAAAACTTATCCACCCTTAGGAAATTCATCTGTTCCGACTCTGCTAAGTTCTTCAGCACAGTTACTCTGTTATACCACAGAAGTATTTCACTACCACCAATAATTTAACTCCTTGCCTATTCAAATCTTTTTGTGGTAAGCCATTTATAATTAAAGCTGCTTGTTGTTCGCAGTAATTACTTATAATGTATAATTATTATTTGAATCATTTGTAATTAAATTGGTAAGGTAAGTTGTTCTCTTTTCACTTAGTTGCATTTAAGTTGAATTTATATTTATTGTGATTGTCTTAAATTATTATACATACAGTGGAACCCCTCAAATCCGAACTAATTGGTGCTACAGCCTGTCCGGATTTGGAAAAGTTCGGATATGCCGAAAAAGTTTGGATTTCGGATTTGCTGTGTATTTTGCATTTGACAGAATTGCGTTCTTTTATTAACGAACAATATTAGCGCATTCATTACATATTTCTGTATCAAAAATTAAAGTTTTCCAGAGCTACAAGTGAAAAGTCTTTAGAACAACACCATCACTCGAAAGTTTCTGTAAATGAAAAAATTGACGGGGCAGTATTTTTATGGTTTATACAAGAGAGGCAGAAAGGGAGTTCCAATTAGTGGTCCATTAATACAAGAAAAGGCATTACAGTTAAACAAATTAGTGAAAGGTGATTTGGAATTTACTGCTAACAATAGATGGTTGGATAGATGGAAGAGAAGGCATGGAATTAGACAACTAACGGTAAGCAAGAGGAAGTTAACAGCTGATAATCTTGCTGCAAAAGAATATTTAGACGAATTTACAGATTTGATTTCGTCTGAAAATTACTCACCCCAGCAAGTGTATAATGTGGACGAGATTGGATTGAATTTTAAAGCCCTTTCCACTAAAAGTCTTGCTTCTAAAGGAGAAATCTCTGCGCCAAGTTTTAAAACGAGCAAACAGCGTCTCACAGTTTTACCTTACAGTAACGCTGCGGGAATAAATAAGCTACCATTAATGGTGATTGGAAAATCCGGCAAACCACAAGCCCTAAACTTATGAACTTGAATCTTCTCCCTGTTTATTACAGAAATCAGTGTAGGCATGGATGACTGATAATATTTTGAAAGAGTGGTTCAAAAATAAATTTGTTCCTTCCGTAACATGACATCAGCCTATGAATCAAGGTGTGCTGCAGAACATGAAACTGAACTATAGAAACAAGCTTCTTCAAACTTTAAATTCCAGAAAAACTTAAGACGATTACAATAAAGGATATAATTTACTGGGTAGCTAAATCATGGAATAATATTAGTAACACTTTACTGCAGAAATTTTGGAAGAAGCTCTGTCCGAGTCTCGAGTTTGTGGAAACACCACTTAGAACACAAGATGATGAAACTGAGCTAATGCAGGTCAATCAAAGAGAACCAGGAAGTGAAGATGCTGAAGAAACACCACTTTGAACACAAGATGATGAAACTGAGCTAATGTAGGTCAATCAAAGAGAACCAGGAAGTGAAGATGCTGAAGAAAATTGCCTGGAAGAGTGGACAGCACTAGATAACAATGAAGAATATACCGAGCATGTGATGGTGTCTATGATCCAAGATCAACACGATGACAGTGTAACAGATAGTGATAGCGAGGAAAAAGATGCCTCTACCAATTACTCATGCCGACGCTCTCGACATTGCGTTGCATTATGTAGAACAACATGCAGCTGCAACACCCATGATGTTATACTAATGCGACGGTGGCGCAACATCGCATCCTCGGGAAAGTTTAGGTCTCTTTGCCAGATGAAGATGACTGATTTTAGGTGTAAAATATAGTTAGGTTTTTGTTTCTTTTCTTTTTATTATACTGCCAATAAATTCTATGTTATTGAAGTGCTACAGTAGTACATTATAGGCCGTATCACGTTTTTACAGTGTCAATTCCAATATGTTACACATCTCAGTCCTGTTTTACGTAAGTAGCAAACCTTCAATACATACTTCCTTAAATTTTAGAAGAATTTAAAATTTTGTTTTTATCAAATCATGTTTGGATTTCGCAGGGGTTCGGATTTGAGGGGATCTACTTTATAACAAAAAGAGAAACTTTGCATATTTGTATTAAAATAAATCAGTCACCCAGAATCCCTTGAGTTTAAATTTAAAAAATTCTATAGAACAAAAAATTGTATAGACCCAACCAAAAAACATCCAACCACAATGCAAATCACCTTCCCCCAAATACAAGTCAAACACCAACAGCCTAACAGAGTTAAGAGATGTTCCAAGAACTATAAACACCACTAACCTCTCTCCTTCAACATACCCCTTACTTATTTTCAATAGAAAAATTGTATAATATAAATTCAACAAGTTGTTGATAACTTTATTAATAAAGTTTCGGGGATCGTAATGAGCATTAAAATCTACGAATAAGAATTTTCATCATGGTAGGGAAATCAAAATAATCCTGAACAATAAGAAATGATAGATCAGGTTCGTAAAATAGATGCTACGTATCACCTGACTAACGCAACTATTACTTAACGTTAGTTAATAGTAAAACATTATACTCTATAATAGCATATAATTTTTGTGTTTAATACTTTGTAAAGAAATTCTTAAACACAATAAATTCTATTAACCTTTTCGGACGTTCACAAAATTATTGTTTAAGATATACTATAATCTCTAAAATAATTCTTGTAAATATTAAACCATTGATAATGAACTCGTTTACAAAGTTATAGTACTTAAAGGCACTTCTAGTTTCATTTAACAACTCTGTTGTAGTTCAAAATTGATAACTGTGGCTCCGCGAGTACCGTATCAGCTTTCATTTTTGTGAGTAGTGAGTGATCTGTTTGTTACTCACAATTTTGTTGTAATTTGGTTTTCTTGTTTGGAAGTTTATTGTTTACAACTAGTTTATTATTGTTTGTAGTTGTTTATGTTAGTGTATATAAGTTTTAGTACATATAACATAAAAACCCTTTTTTTTGACAAAATGACAACAAAAAAACATTTATTTATATTTATACATTTTCATGTGTTTTTCGCAATGTTGTGCTGAGGAACTAAATGTGCACTTTATAGTTATAAACCTATAACTCTGTTGTTTGTGGATATATCTAAGTGAACATTTGGAAACAAACTCGTTTTTATATGTACAAAGAAAAGATGCTTTTATTTAGGAGCTAAATTTAATTTTATATACTTTATATAAAATGGAAACAGAAAAGTTTGGGAAATGTTTTTGTAACAAGTAACATTTTTTTCATAATTTTAAAAAATGTTTATTATAATTCTAGGTAAGTGTATATTAGAGTTTTAGAGAAGTAAATAAAAAAAAGAATTATAAAAATCCATTGATAAATAAAAATTTTGTGTAAGTTTTGTCAAAGCACTACATTTCCAATAAATCATGGCCGGGACTGGAGCAGAAACCCATGTTTTTACATGTCCTGGGATCAAAAGGTTAAAGTTAGTATAATTGTGACTCATTAAACCTACTTATCTTAATCCCATTTGGGTTACTTGTATTATCAATTTATTACAGGTGGGACATCCTGGTAGTCCAGGAGTTTGTACTATACTTCTTTTGAATAAAGTTTATATCCTTCAAATTCAATTGAAGACAAAATTTTGAAAAACTTACTAAAAATATTATCTTACCTTAACTCTCCTCACGTCATTTGCTTTTGCTTTAGAAATAACAGGCCTGTTTTTAGTTGATGTTCCCGCTGCAGGATTAGATCTTAGTATTGTCACCTGTTGCCATGATTTTTGATTAAAGACATCATATTTTTTAAAAGCATTTCCTTTTGTTCCTTGTAGAGATACTGCATCAATAATTTTTGGTTTGTGATCCTTTAAAACAACCAAAGAAATAATTATTCTTTGTAATTTATTCATTATATTGAACTTATTTATATGTACAAACATAACCTATTTGAATTTTGTAGTCTATTATATTCGGTGAAACGTAATTAATTCTTTAACATTAGTTTATGACAATCTGAACTTTAAATTTTGTAAATTTGTAAAAACTTACTGTGACAGAATGTTTTTGATCACTATGTGGCGATCTTTATTAGTGTCTTCTGTTTGGAGTTGTTCGATTAAGCGATGATGCTTTTAAAGGCAGGTAACAAAACCAATAACAATTTACAATATAAAATACAACACGACATCAACAACAAAGATAAACTACAAGCACCAGGCATATACAAATTAAACTACAATATGTACAACAAATTTTACATTGGGCAAACAGGCCACACCTTCAAACAAAGAGTCGAGGAACAAACAACACCTACTCAGTTATTCACAATAACATAAAAGAAACAGGACACAAATACATAGACATTTACCATAACCTAGAAATCTTACACCAACAAAAAAAAACCACATCTCAACACACTAGAATAATATGAAATCCACCAAAACACAAAGTACAAACATATTAAATGAACAAACTCAATCCAAATCACATGCACTCTTTGATACTATCGAAAACCTCCCTTTAAAACAGTCACCGCTTAATTGAACAACTCCAAGCAGAAGACACTGATGACGATAGCCACATAGTGATCAAAAACATTCTGTCTTAGTAAGTTTTTACAAATTTACAAAATTTAAAGTTCAGATAGTCAAAAATTAACGTTAAAGTGATTAATAACCTATTTCTTTACACCTAACCTATTTATTGATGCATTCTGTTTCGTCCCTTTTGCTTAAACTATAGTTTTCTTGTTTTTCTAATTGCTTGATAATTAATTAATTATTTACATGTCGAGATATAGTGTAAATACCTACGACCAAAGCTAAGAGAAATACGATGATCAATATTCTGATAATATGTAGATAGTCTTATGAAGTAGATTGAACAATAATAAGAGTTGAAAATCTGGTCATGTAATTAATTTATTATTGTGTGAGTGTGTGAGAAAGAAATAGCAGAAAGGCTTAAAATTATATTCACAAATAATTGTTTTATAACTAAGTGAAAACAGTATTATCTCTGTGGTGATACGTTTCAAAACAGTAATTTCATTTACACAGCCTACCCGTTATTATCGAACATCTACTTCACCAATACAAAATAGTCTTCCAGCACAAGATGCTGATTACTCTATGTACTGTATTACACGAAGTTTAAAAGCCACTATATAATTTATATATATTTAGTACTTACACTAAAAAATTATACTTTGATATATCACAAAAAAAACTCACTTTATTATATTCAACGAAGTGTTTATAACAACTTTTGGAAACAATAATAATTGATATATCAAGCTGTAACTTTGATTTTATTTGATAAATTATATTTGCTTCCTGAAGACTCTTGCTCAGCAAGTTGTGTCTATGAAAAATCAGCTAGTTATGCCAATCTTGACAACCATTCTTCATCACAGAACAAGTTTTTCATGTCACTTTTTTTCAGTTAGAAGTATTAAAACTTCTGACCTCAGTTTGAGGAGACGGGTGAAAATGTTTCCATGAGATAACCATTAACCATCTCACTTCTGTATGCAAGAGAAGAGTTTTGAATTTGTGACCCATATCTTCACACATGAAGGAGAATAATATTGAATTAGGAGCCCTATCCGTTATGAAGTTAATAACTTTCGCAGGATTTGATAAAATGGAGTTCAGATTTTCCATTATGTCTTTAGCAGCTAGTGCTTCCCAGTGGATTGCTCAATGTGTACTTCGGCATTCAGGAGCAACTTTCTTTATTTTTGCAGCTAATCTTAACAATTTTCCTGACCATGCTTTTGCTCTATCTGTGCATAAACCAATAAACTTTGACAATGGAATGCCTATTTTGAGCACATACTCATCAATCATGTTCAAAATGTGTTCCGCTGTAGTGTTTAATTCTTCATTTTCAGGACAAAAAGTCTTCTGCAACTTCACGATAAATCAAATTGTACAAATACAAGTAGCTGTTCCATGTTTGTTATGTCAATGCTTTCGTCTACTTGAAGTGCAAAATATGAGGAATGAGCCTTCTAGAAATTTTAAACACAGTTGTTTTTCAATATTGGGAGACAAGCCAGCAATTCGCCTCTTCACTGTATTGATTGACAATAGTACCTTTTAAAAATTTCTCTGGCTGCATTTTCACCTAACACAGCTTGGACCATATCCACAGAGGCTAATAGTAAAAGGATCTCACCTATTGTGAAAGGCTTTCCATGTTTTGCAATCCTATAACTATAGCAAGGATAAGTTAGACACCTTTATGAAGTTAGTATCAGTATTTACAAAGCTTGTTATTAATTTATTTTCTTCTTGAAAGATTTTCTTTTTAAAAAATTCAATTGGCTTTCCAATCAAATCAGTGTGGTATATATTTTGGTGACACATCAGCAGAGAAGGCTTTATGCTTTCGTTCAAAAGCGATTCGAAACAAACAACACATTGAGGAGTAGCATTGTCACTGTTTTCTGTGATGGACTTTACAATAAAACCGTACTGTAAGTAGCTTTTGTTGTATTTACTATTAGCCTGGGTTTAGGTTTGTTCACACTATCCTTTGAAGTCCCAGGGTTCACCAGAAACAGCTTCATAGTTTACTACGAAAGCACAACAAAATAACACACGCAGCAGTTAATGATGCTTAACACAACATTAAAATGTTATATCTATGTGCCTAAAGACCACTGTTCCTGACGTCCTCATGGATGTAAACACGCACACTGCTGGATTCAAACTGGCGATCACAGAGCAATAGGTGCAAACAGTGGTGCGGAACATGTTTTTTTCCTGGCGAAAAACCAGTTGTGGTTATCATCGCCAATCAGAAACAAATTGAAAACAAAATATTTTAGATCAGGCAAAATAAGAAATTAGATAACAATTTTTAAAACAAAAAAATTATAAAACCTAACAAACATAATGTAAACATAACGGTAATAATATAAAAATAAATATGTAACAATAAATATGTAACAATAAATATATAACAATAAGGAGAAATATAACAACAAACTAAATAAACAACATCCCAATTAATAACAAAACAACAAAATAGATAACAATAAATAAAACGTAAAAATAATTTACAAATACAACAATAGATAAATATTTATAAAACTATAACAAGAAAAGAAAATATAATAAAGCTAAATAAATAAACATTTATAATCAACACACAAATACAAAGAAATCAATATATAAATAAATATAACAGTATATATATATATATATATATATATATATATATATATATATATATCACTATAACAAAAGAATAAAATTAGATAAATAAACATATATACACAAAACACAAACACAAAGAAATAAATATAAAAACAAAGTATTATATTTTTAAATATTAAATTTCAAAAAATATGTTGAAGTGGTGGAAGAGAGCAATGACCCGATCAATGGCTGAGGCATCGTCCCCCCCCCAACACCACTTTCAAACTGCCTTTCACATTAAAAAGGGCACGAATATTGCTTAAAGCAACACAATCCACCAAAATATGTTTCATAGTGAAGATATCACCACAGTACTGACATATTGGTGGATCTTTACGACACAGCAAATATCCATGAGTTGCAAAAGAGTGGCTAACACGAAGGTGTGTAACCACCACCTACGTTTTGAACGAATTTCTCCATCGACGGACGGTATCTTTAATTTCCTTCAGTTTATTCTCAATCACGTTATGCCATTCGTCATTCCAAGCAGCGAGCAATTAATGTTTCGCAAAAGACACATAAACAGATAATATAACTCGTTGAGTAATGGGCACCAAACTTGTAGCATTCTTTGCCGCTTCATCCACTTTTGGATTCTAAGTATTCCGCGCGTCCAGGAACCCAACAGAATGACCGAGAATGACCCAGGAAGATGGAGATTGAATGACGGTTAACACATTGAAAGTGGCAAATAGTTCTGCCGTGAAAACACTGCAAGCTGAGGGCAATCAGTAGGTGTAACTACATTCCGAAGCATAAAATAATGCACACCCAACGCCATTATCCAGTTTAGACCCTTCAGTGAAAATAACTTCACTGTGTTGATGAGATTTATAAATATATAAAAATTCCTGGTGGTAGACCACATCAGGAGTGTCGTGTTTTATGTAACTGGACAATGAGAAATCGAAGAGTGGCGTTTTTATTTTCCATGGAGGTAGATAGCACATTGACCGTTCAAACATTGTAGGTTCAAGTTGCAACCTAAGGTTATCCATTATTACCGTTCGTATCCCGAATGGAGTGGTAGAACGTTGACGTGCATCGTAATCTTCAATATGCATGTTTTTACAGACCATTTTGAATGCCAGGTGATTTGGTTTGCTACGAAGATCAGAAATGTAAAATATTTGTAGCATCTGACATCATATTGAAAGGGAAGGTTCCCCAGCCTCGACAAGAAGACTAGGGATTGGGCTAATTCTAAACGCACCACTAGAATCTAAGTCCTAGACCGCAAGTCTAGGTCCAGAGTGGTGGACAGCATCAAGAGTTTTCAGAACTGTAAGTCGTGCGGATGAATAGGCTTGACAGCCGTAATCAATGCGCGATATAACTACCGCGCGATAAAATCGAAGCATACTAGTTCTGTCTGCTCCCCAATTCGTACCACTAAGGACTCTCAGCATATCCAATTTCTTGCTGCATCTCACCTTCAAATCACGAACATGTGGGATCTATGAGAGTCTTTTATCAAATAAAAGTCCTAAAAATTGAACACTATCCGTGGTTTGAAGCTGAGTCCTATCAAAATAAAGGATCGGATCCTGGTGTTGCCTACGACGACTAAATGCTACATATTGTTTCTTCGAAGCAGAAAATTTGAAGCCTGTACTCTTGACCATTTCTATAATCTGCTTATTGCTAACTGCAAAGATCTTTCCGCAGTTGCCATATTACGAGCAGGCACATAAATACAAAAGTCGTCCACAAAGAGTGAACAGTGTATTGGAGATCATATAGGACTTGTGATACTATTTATTGCAATGACAAATAGCGTGACGCTCATCATGCTGCCCTGCGGTACACCATTCTCCTGTTTATAACTGTTTGAATATATGCCTCCAAGACGAACGCGGAAAGATCTGTTTGATATAAAGTTAGCGGATATTCCCTTGTATACCCCATGATTTCAGAGTGTTCAGAATTCCTATTTTCCATGCCATATCGTACGCTTTCTCAAGGTCAAAGAAAACAGCAACGAGTATTTGACACAAGAGAAAGGCATCTTGAATAGTGAATTCTAACAAAAGCAATTGGTCAACGGATGATCGTCCTTGCCTGAAACCACAATGTTCGTTCCTAAGAAGTTCGTTGGTTTCTGGGTACCAGACAAGATGGCGGTTGACCGTCTTCTCCAGTAGTTTGCACAAGACGCTTGTTAGAGATATAGGCCTGTAACTACTGAGATTGTTTTGTCTTTACCTAGTTTTAAACGAGGGATTACTGTCGCTTCTAACCATGCATCGAGGAAAGACTGCTCCTCGAATAGCCGATTGTATATTCGAAGGAGGACAAGTTTTGCCGATGATGGTAGATGTTTCAGCATGGAGTATACAATGGAATCAGGATTTGTTGCAGAATCCTTCGTTAACGCAAGAGCTGACTCCAATTCCCCTATAGAGAAAGGAGTATTTAAAATAGAGTTGCCCGACAACCCAATAGTAAAATGGTATTCCTTCTTCCTTCAGTTTATGTCTCTGGAATAAGATATTATAGGCTGTAGTAGCAGAAAAGTTAGAAAAGGATTTTGCCAGTACATTAGCAATATCACCACTCTCTGTTGCAATGGCTTGCAACAAAATGGATGAACCACAAATTGATCTTAGTTTCCTCCATACTGTGGAGGATGGAGTTGTTTGTCTAATTGTGCTAATGTACTGTGCCCAAGAATTCATGCTATTCAGCCTAAATATCCTCCGTGCTTTCGCACACAGTGTTTTATATTCCTGAAGGTGGTCATTTGTTGGTTGTCGTTTAAATCTCCTTAGATCTCTCCGTAGTAAACGGAGGATTTTTGTACATTCATCGTTCCACCACGAGACCGGTGGACAGCGTGCGTGAACAGATGATTCAGGAATGGTCTTTTCAGCGGCATTCGAAATGGTCTTAGTAAAATTTTTAACAATTGAATCAATGGGTGTCAGGTAATCTGTGTCAAGTGATACAAAATAATTCAAAAAGGCGTCCCAGTTGGCTTTTCCCAAAATCCAACGGGGATGTCGAACATAACAAGGAGAGGAGTCACATAAATTGATACTAATGTGCAAATGGTCACTTCCATACATGTCGTCGCATCTAGTGGCCAGAATGGGGCTGCAGAAAGATAGGTCAACAGCTATCCATGCACCGGTAGATGCTGCTAAATGAGTAGGCGAACCCTCATTTAGCAGGCATAAGTCCAGTTCCATTCTTACACTCCCCAATAGTTGACCTCGAGAGTTGCTACTCGAAGATCCCCAAGACAAATGGTGGGCACTAAAATTTCCTACCAATAAGAACGGAGTCGATAACTGGCTTATCAAGTTCACTAAATCACTGTGTTGCAGATTTTTTTGTGGTGGTAAGTAAATGCAACACACAGTGATTTTATACGGGACAGCAGTTTGAACGGCTACTACTTGTAAAGGGATTATTAAGTTTAGAGAAACAGCAGCGATACAGTTACGGGCTACCGTTAATGCATCATTGTTGAATTATCCAATAGCATGCGACTTATTGTCAGTATGAAGTGACAATTGTTTTCTTCACACAGTTGCTTCACTTACCAATGACTACGGATTTTTTATTTTATTATTAAACGTCTGGAGTTGGTTGTAATTTTATACCACATTACTATATTCCTATATTGAAACATAGCTACGACACAGGTATATATTAATGTTGAATAAAATTCTTACCAAATCTATCCTGACTGGATTTTTCGTAGTTAAATTTTACTATATATAGCCCATATAGTAATGTTGAATAAAGTTATAACCAAATCTATCCTGACTGGATACTTCGTAGCTATATTTCAATATAGGAGTGGAAAAATAATGTTTCATTCGTGTCTAGGATGTAAAAATACATAAGAAAACAAAATCACGAAAATAGTAGCCACACGTCAATAAAGGTTAGTTTAGTTATGTTTTTTTAAGTATATTTTGAAAAAACGGCACCAGCGACAAAAAATAATGTTGGATTCGTGTCTAGGACGTAAAAATACATAAGGAAAGTAAAATAATGCAAGGAAAACAGCGGTAGTCGCACGTCCTAATAATTACCATTCAAAGATATATTAAATAAACCTTTTGTTGAAAATTTTTTGTCCTTAGAAACAAATTTTTTTCTTAAATTAAAGTTGGGTAAAATTTTCAGCGCTGATGTAGAAGTTGTGAATGGGCGCGGAGTGATACAAATGTTTTTTTTATGTCACAGTGCTGCGCATAAGGTTGTACGCATCGCCCCGGTACGTCACGCAACCTTACATGTGTAGATATTTGAAAAACAACGTTTTGGCTTAATTTTTATACATATATTTCAATATAAGGTCTCCAGTTAGGATAGATTTGGTTTTAAATTTATACATTACTATATTAAAGTATACCTAAAAAGTGTCCAGTCAGGTTAGATTTGGTTTTAATTTTATACATTACCTAAATGGTTACATTTATACAATTAGAACCAAATTTATCCTGACTGGATATTTCATATTTTATACTTTTATTTTGTTAAATTCATTAAAATTATGCCAAAACTTAATGCTACACACTATCCAAGTGTAACAGTTGGTACATTTATGATGTGTATCCTTCCGCGAGGCAGGCAGCCTATTCACAACTGCTATATCCGCACTGAAAATTTTACCCAACTTTAATTTAAGAAAAAATAATGTTTCTAGGCACAGAAAAATATAATTTCAATGAAAATAGCCTTTTTACATGTTTCTGAGTGTTTCATGAAAATATAGGCCTGGTTTAGCAAACTAAACAATTACCGAATTTTCTTTTAATGGCTTGACATGGTTTAGCTATATTTTGAATTTTTTTTCACATTTAATATAATTAACAATTATTTGTATAGAGTTGATTCAGATTCCGGCTCTTACCTGAAAGATATCTGTTATTAAAGTAGGAAGAGACCCATTACTTTTTCCACATTCTCAAGGAATTTCTATATTACCAGGTATCACTTATATTTAGATTAAAAGTGACTGGGAGATAATGGATAAATACCATTAGGTTAACATAAAAGACTTGTCACACATTTCTATTATATGTAAAAAAATATTGTTTTCTGTACAAATATAACATAGAAAAGGTTATACTCTATTATAAGGAAATTGCTTAGATTATCCAGTTTATAAATTGACAACTACAAATTAGGTGTTTAATCCTCTTCCTAACCTCCAAATATTACAACTTATTATCATAACTTTGTTTGGTTATATTGGAAATATTTTATTTCCAGTCTAACATTAAGATAACACATTTAATTTATTTTTGTACAATTTTTTTCTAATTACTAATATATTCAGATCCTTCCAAAACAAAAATTAAAAACTCCTACATTATTTTAATATTTACTTAAATCAAATTAAATTAGAGCTAAATTTATTTTCCAAGGCTCCATTTTGCCTATGGTTAAATTTACTTACGCTTTCATCTTCGGAAGAGGAAATTGTAATGCATTTGACAATTTGAGGAGCTTTGCTTTCCATTACCTTATTTCTACAACACAGATTGGTGTCACCAAAATAAATGTTCACCAGACATGAATATGTGGAGTAAACAAGGCTATCATTCTAACATGCGAATTAATTATGTTAAGTAATACGTTATTATAAACACCACACTTATTATTAACAGGCAGATGTCTCCATAAAGATAACTAACAAACGATTAAGCTCCGTAATGAAAAAGGCTATGTTCAGAAAATATTTCACAAGTTTAATAAATAAATTTAAAAGGTGCCTTCTGGTTGGATAAACTAACTGAAAACCATATGAATCTTCTTGTTTTCGGAATATAACCAGCCTATAGGTCCTAGATCGAATAGTGTATTAACGTTCTGATTTATCTAGTATGCAGTGAAAATTCGCTGAAATCGTAGTAAAGTTAATTTGAAATAACCTGATTTAAACTTATAATAATATCTAGATATGCATAATTATTACATTAATTCAATAATTTTCAAGTTTTACCTAAATTTACTAAGGTTTTAAAATAATCGCCATTTTATATAAATGAGGTTTCGTTATACAAAATCACAGATTCAATTTTAGGACACCCACAGCCTAAGTTATAATCTGGTTGGCATTGGCTTCCCAGAGTTCTGTGAACGTGCCAACGGCTAAGAAATTAATTTAGTCACTCATTAGCAATGTTAAGGTGTTAGTGTTTCATGTGAAAGTTTTGGTATAAAATATTTGTTTGAGTGTGTTTTGTGTATAGTGCTGGATATTTAATTAAACATTGTTTGAGGATTATTGCATGCAAAATGAGTTGGGGGACGGAGCTCTGGGTAAGTACTAATAACCATTAAATTATGAGTTTCAGCTTATCTTTCCTCTAGCACTATAAGAATCCTGAAGTTTTCTTTATAGAAATGTTTTTATATTTGTCCTATGACACACACATTTTTATTCCTACTCAGATTCAGTATCAAAATTAGTATTCTTGAAGCTTTTCATAGTTGCTTAAATATATTAGTCATTACAAAATGTTATTTTTTTGAGGAAATTGTTTATTAAATAATTCTCTGAATTTCACCATAAATTTAAATTTTATAAATTCGAGGTTTACATTTGAAATTACACATTCAATTCTTATTACTGTTAGCACTTAATGTTTAATTAAATGGAATCAAGATTAACATACTATTTACAGGATGTTTCCTATATCAATGATAATTCAGGCTAATAGGTGTATAAGTTGTATCACTTGCATTTTAGGTTTAACATAGGAATGAACAATTGTTTTTATCTAACCAATAAAGGTAGCAATAATAATTACCAAGGATGGGTAGCATTAAGGCATTCTTTACATTTTCATTTTAAGGTTGACAGTAATTTTTACAATGGTAGGTATATATAACATTTTACAGATGTAGTTAGGAGTAACAAAATTGTGCAAATTTTAACTATCAAGGATATGTAGAATTATTGTTGCTTTTAAGATGAATTTTTAGGTTTACTTTGTTGAAGAAATAAACCTTAAAATATTTATGCATTTCCCTTTTCCAATAACATTAAAAATCAAAGTAGTGTATTCTATAGCGAACAAATAATAATTTTTTTGGCATAGATTTTATTTTAAACGTCTGTACACTTAAGCTAGTTTAGTTTACATTAATTTTATAGTTACTATTGTTTGAATATAATTTTTTTAATTTGTGCATATTTGATAACTTTTATCAGTATCATAATATACACTATTACATTTTATTATATTTATAAAGTTTCGGTAAATGTTTACAAGGCTAAATTAGGCTAATGCTTAGTTTTCCTTATACACAGTGAGTTATAATTTCAATTGTAACAAATTGGATCATTTTATGTTTTGTATGTATCTATTAGTAGATGTGATAATTACTAATAGGTATAGTTGGTTTGCATCTTGAACTAGATTTAATAAATCTTATATTTTTCAATAGACATAAAATATTGACACGTCTTACATGTCTGAAGCTATAAGCCCTACTTTTTATAAGTTATTAGGATATATTTCTGTACTTACTTTAGTCATTTATTAAAAGAAGTTATTGAGCAATAATTATAAAGAAAATTATTAATAAAAAAACAATAGAGAGTAGCACAATTATAAACCCCTGTTAGAAATATGTACACAACCTTTATGTATAGTTTGCTGACACAGTTAGCGTCATCAGAAGGTTACAAATAAACTAGTTATAAATGTTTAAAAGAATTGGTGGTAAAATTATCTTTGATAGAGTATATCATATCCAAATTTGATGGAGTGGTATGTTTTCTAGTGTATTAATATGTTTTTAGTATAATCTGTGACATAATCCTAATGTTTGGCATGCAGAAGCCATAGCTAGCATAATCTAATACAATTGATAGTTTTCTCACTCTCGCCATATCAAGAGAGTCAGTATCAGTTTCAGTTGGAGCTGACAGAGGAACACATTGCCAAAATGGCATTCCTCATTCAAAATTTGACACTACTTTAGGACAGTAGATGGTTGAGGACAGGTCATAATATTTTGCCGGTACTGGAGAAGGGGGAAATTATTACATTACTTGTGGTTGGTCTTATACCTGAAGTAGGTCTATTCTCAATTGAGGCCATAAAGAGGCATCTTCCTGTAACACCACTTGTATGAGAAGGTTAAGGCAGGGTAGGGGAATGAGAACAGGTTATAATATTCGCTGGTACAGGGGATGGGGAAATTATTTCATCGCTTGTGAATGGTGGTATACCTAAAATAGGTCTACTGTCTATTGGGGCCATAAAGAGGCATCTTCCTGTAACACCACTTCTATGAGAAGGTTAAGGCAGGGTAGAGGAATGAGGACAGATTATAATATTCGCTGGTACAGGGGATGGGGAAATTATTTCATCGCTTGTGGATGGAGGTATACCTAAAATAGGTCTACTGTCTATTGGGGCCATAAAGAGGCATCTTCCTGTAACACCACTTGTATGAGGCGGATACGGAAGGGTAGATGGATGAGGACAGGTTATAATATATCGCCGGTACTGAGGAAGTGGTAAATTATTACATCCCTTCTGGATGGTCGTATACCTGCAGTAGGTCTACTTTCTATTGGGGCCTATAAAGAGGTATCTTCCTGTAACACCACTTCTATGAGAAGGTTAAGGAAGGGTAGATGGATGAGGACAGGTTATAATATTTCGGCGGTACTGGGGAAGGGGGGAATTATTTCATCGCTTCTGGATGGTTGTATACCTGAAGTAGGTCTACTCTCTAGTGGAGCCATAAAGAGACGTTTTCTTGTAACACTACTTCTATGAGAAGGTTAAGGAAGGGTAGATGGATGAGGACAGGTTATAATATTTCGGCGGTACTGGGGAAGGGGGGAATTATTTCATCGCTTCTGGATGGTTGTATACCTGAAGTAGGTCTACTCTCTAGTGGAGCCATAAAGAGACGTTTTCTTGTAACACTACTTCTATGAGAAGGTTAAGGAAGGGTAGATGGATGAGGACAGGTTATAATATTTCGGCGGTACTGGGGAAGGGGGGGAATTATTTCATCGCTTCTGGATGGTTGTATACCTGAAGTAGGTCTACTCTCTAGTGGGGCCATAAAGAGACGTTTTCTTGTAACACTACTTCTATGAGAAGGTTAAGGAAGGGTAGATGGATGAGGACAGGTTATAATATTTTGGCGGTACTGGGGAAGGGGGGAATTATTTCATCGCTTCTGGATGGTTGTATACCTGAAGTAGGTCTACTCTCTAGTGGGGCCATAAAGAGGCATCTTCCTGTAACACCACTTGTATGAGAAGGTTAAGGAAGGGTAGATGGATGAGGACAGGTTATAATATTTCGCTGGTATTGGAGGTGGGGGAATTATTTCATCGCTTCTGGATGGTCGTATACCTGCAGTAGGTCTACTCTCTATTGGAGCCATAAAGAGACGTTTTCTTGTAACACCACTTCTATGAGAAGGTTTAGGAAAGGTAGATGGATGAGGACAGGTTATAATATTTCGCTGGTATTGGGGGTGGAAGAATTAATTATTTCATCGCTTCTGGATGGTTGTATACCTGAAGTAGGTCTACTCTCTAGTGGGGCCATAAAGAGGCGTTTTCTTGTAACACCACTTGTATGAGAAGGTTTAGGAAAGGTAGATGGATGAGGACAGGTTATAATATTTCGCTGGTATTGGGGGTGGAAGAATTAATTATTTCATCGCTTCTGGATGGTTGTATACCTGAAGTAGGTCTACTCTCTAGTGGGGCCATAAAGAGACGTTTTCTTGTAACACCACTTCTATCAGAAGGTTAAGGAAGGGTAGATGGATGAGGACAGGTTATAATATTTCGCTGGTATTGGAGGTGGGGGAATTATTTCATCGCTTCTGGATGGTCGTATACCTGCAGTAGGTCTACTCTCTATTGGAGCCATAAAGAGACGTTTTCTTGTAACACCACTTCTATGAGAAGGTTTAGGAAAGGTAGATGGATGAGGACAGGTTATAATATTTCGCTGGTATCGGGGGTGGAAGAATTAATTATTTCATCGCTTCTGGATGGTTGTATACCTGAAGTAGGTCTACTCTCTAGTGGGGCCATAAAGAGGCGTTTTCTTGTAACACCATTTCTATGAGAAGGTTTAGGAAGGGTAGATGGATGAGGACAGGTTATAATATTTCGCTGGTATTTGGGGGTGGGGGAATTATTTCATCGCTTCTGGATGGTTGTATACCTGAAGTAGGTCTACTCTCTAGTGGGGCCATAAAGAGGCGTTTTCTTGTAACACCACTTGTATGAGAAGGTTAAGGAAGGGTAGATGGATTAGGACAGGTTATAATATTTCGCTGGTATTGGGGAAGGAGGAAATTATTACATTACTTGTGGATGGTTGTATACCTGAAGTAGGTCTAATGTCTATTGAGGCCATAAAGATTCGTCTTCCTATAACACCACTTGTATGAGAAGGTTTAGGAAGGGTAGATGGATGAGGACAGGTTATAATATTTCGCTTGTATTTGGGGGTGGGGGAATTATTTCATCGCTTCTGGATGGTTGTATACCTGAAGTAGGTCTACTCTCTAGTGGGGCCATAAAGAGGCGTTTTCTTGTAACACCACTTCTATGAGAAGGTTAAGGAAGGGTAGATGGATTAGGACAGGTTATAATATTTCGGTGGTATTGGGGAAGGAGGAAATTATTACATTACTTGTGGATGGTTGTATACCTGAAGTAGGTCTAATGTCTATTGAGGCCATAAAGAGGCGTCTTCCTGTAGCACCACTTGTATGAAGGTTTAGGAAGGGTAGATGGATGAGGACAGGTTATAATATTTCGCTGGTATTTGGGGGTGGGGAAATTATTTCATCTCTTCTGGATGGTCGTATACTTGAAGTAGGTAATCACTGTGTTTGCAGTAATATTTCTTAGAATACCAAAAGTAAATATGAGTTTGAAATTATAATCGTTAAGTTTTTTTTTTAATAAATATAAAATATAACATTCTTGATGGAGGTTACTTTTATTAAACTTTCAACATATGCTTATGTAGTTTATATTATACTATATATTACAATGTATATTTTTATGGATATTATAAGTAGTTTTATATAGATAGTTTTAAGGTTTATTACAGCATACACCTTACAAAGTACTCAATGTAACACGATACAAAAAGAGTATTGGGTATATGAGAGTAACTCTTCCTTGTATCAAAAATACTTGTTTGATTGGTAAATAAAACCTGTTGTGTGGGAATGAATGAGATTGGATGACTCATACGGGAGAAAGGAAGAGGGTGGGTAGACAATCGATGGTGGCGCCCCTAGACGTCGGGGAATTTGGATTGCGTAATATATCACGCAGTTATTGTATTAACATTGATCAGTTACAAGTCGGAGAAGGTATACATTTAAATAAGTGACACGTATTTAAAACATTCTGATGTAACTTTTGATGTACTGAGAGTCTGAATAAAATCTATATTGCTTTAAGGGGAACCACCTCATGTGTAGGCCTATTTCGTTTTTATATCTGAGACGTATGAAGTTTGTAGCCACTACCGCCACACTACAAACCTCCTAATATAAAGCCTGAGGTAGATATTAGTATTCAATTATACCACGTAATAAGTAAAATGTGTTTTTGTGATTAACAAACGCCCAGATATTTATATTCATTCAAAGATGGCACCACCTATGGTGGATTGTTGATAAGATGTAGCAAACCGACGACAGACACAATGGATCACAGGTTAAGTACATTATAGTGATTGGTGGGAATGAGCACCATTCACAACATTTATCAGGATAGAATACGTCTTGACATTTCCTTCTCTTTTGAAAACAAAATATTGTTCCTTTATCTACCCCAACACGTCAGAGAGCGAATCGAAAGAATGGTAATGATATAAATACATTATATAATATCATAACTTCAAAAATATACCAAGTGTATAAATAAGATTTAGATTCGAACATTAGCCTTGTTCAAACGAAGAATTTGAAATTAAAAATGTTAGAGGAATAAACTGTAGTGTAGCCCTAATATGGTGTGACTGCATGTTCACTTCTGTGGGTTGGTGGCGGGACCAAGGATAACTGGGTCTAGTCACTTTATAACCCAGTCTAGTATTGTCGTCGCAGTATTGCAGACTGTACAAAGATAATAAAGATCTGCTGGCTACCATTCCGGGGAGGTTTTCGGTCGTTGAAGGTCGCCATGTGCGAATTATTATATCTAACCAGATTTCATATCCGCGCTACGTTTTTATATAAACCTACATTTTGCCTTATTCCGATTTTTATTCAATTTAAGTCCATAATTATAATAGCAGACGATTAACTGTAAATAATAGACGGCAAATATTCCTAGGTTTGTTCAAGCTAGGGACTGCAAATATATCACTAGATGGTCGTGTTTTTTCAAGATAATGTACATTTTTAAGTTTACTTTTCGAAACTTCATAAAATTAGCTGTAATAGATTTCTCAAAATGGATTTTAAAATTAAAATATACTTTCTCTTTGTTTACCTCAGTTTCTTAGTAGACGATGGTTATTTTAGATATATAAATTAATATATACTTCATAAATAAAAATATTAACTCCAGCTTTTTATTAGTTTGATATTATTGACATTATCAAGACCTCTTCACCTGTCAACAGTTTAAACAAGACTGTCTGGTATATTTGTCAATATTTGTATGCTGAATAACAAATCAATATTTAACAAGACACGCCATATTTTCAATATATATATATATATATATATATATATATATATATATATATATATATATATATATATATCGCAGTATGTTTTCTTGTGTATTAATAAAGAACAAAAGTCTAAATACAAATACAAGAATTATAATTGAATTTACAATTGTAAGCTTTTCATTGGCTAACAGTACCAACATCATCAGGAATATTAAAACCATTCCTGATGATGTTGGTACTGTTAGCCAACGAAAAGCTTTGAATTGTAAATTCAATTATAATTCTTGTATTTGTATTTAGACTTTTGTTCTTTATATATATATTGTATTATTTTTATATAAAACACTAAAACAATAAATAGCAATAATTCGGAATATAATAGATGTGAATTAGAAATGGATAAAAAAAGAAAATGTAAACAATTGAGCCATAACCTAAAAAAAAAGTTATTATAAAATACTAAAATCGAGATGGCGGCTAGTATAACTATGATTCTGGGGAAACAGCTGATGTTTTTCAAATGTAGAAATTTACAAAACCTAAAATTATTGCATAGAGTATCAAAACTTAACTGTCCAGTAAAGAAGATGAAAATCAAATAATCAGTGTGTTATGTAACAGATGTTTCAACAATGGAAAAAAGTTTTATTCTTTTCTCTAGAATTTCAATAGAAAAATTCATTGTTAGAAAAAGTAGACTTGGTGCTGGAAGCAAAAACTTACAACATTTTATTAGAGGAAGAATTAAAGTATTATGAAAGCTAGCCTAATTAAAAGTTGAAGCCACTATTTGGGAAAGCATAAAAAAAGCATAGTGGTGAAAGATTTGATTGTAAAAATAAATTTAAAGGCTATAAATTTGGACAAGAACATTAAATCTCAGATAAGTAATAAATTAAGAAAATTTGTAAATTAATATTTAAGTTAATATAGTAAAACCATTCTTATAAGCAAAATTAGTAAATTAAAATCCATAAAAAAAACATTTTAATATTCTTTTCAAAATTAATAATTCTAGGCCTAGGAATTTCTTTTATAAAATTTATTAAAGCATTAATTGCATAAACCAAATTTTAATTTATAACCAGAAGTGCTCAATAGATTTGTAATAATTAATACCCACCGAATAACCTGGGAGAAAAAGTGTTGTGATATTTAACTAAATTAAGAAAATAGAAAAAGTGTATTAAAAAATTTTGTAACTAGAATAATAAAAAAAAAACTAAATTAAACAAAGAATAATTGAATTATAAGAAAGTGTTTTATTTATTACTATAAATGGTAAGTAATAAAAAAATAAAAGTAATTAAAAAAAGGAATCTAACTTTTACTGTTACAATCATTTTGTAATTCTAACTGGCGCGCAGCAACTTATTGTTTTCCGAGGATTATTATTATTAAATTTTGTTTTATTATAAAGTAATTATTTAAATTATTCAAAAATATATAAACATTATTACAATATATATACACACAATTAAATGAACTACCAATTTTGCAAAAACAATAATAACAACATATATTATGTATATATTTAATCAAGTTGTAAATTTTATGATAAGGAAATTACTTTAGCTTTAAATGTTATATGTGTTTGAAAACACGGTACAGCGTTGGAATAAAAGAATATTATCTCTTCTAATTAAAGAAGAACCTATAGTTTTATTTGTAAAGGTAAATGTTTATTCAGCAGATAATCATATGAACAAAGCCGTGATTGCTACATTAGTCCGGAATATGCAATAATGTTAGTAGGACGGCTAGTAGTGCGGAAACTCCGTTCTGCCCGGAAGTACAATAGCTGCTTATCCTATAATGCCAAATGGGTCCAAACACTTGCAAGGTCTAATTTCCTGAATCAATCATACTCTCTCTCAGTCTAATGACAAGTAACGTCGATAAATAATAATAATTAAATATACTATTCTATTTAAGGACTAAGTATGTTGTAAACACGTGAAATTATTTGATAATAATACTCTCAACGTTTCGAATTTCTTTCCGAAATTCCTTTTCAAGAGCTCAATTTTAATTAAACAATTACAAAACATAACCTACAATTTATAAAATACATAACATATATAAAACATATCAAAAATCAACAAATTATAAAACTCTTAATAAATATCTATTTACAGGTCAAAGAAAAAGAAAACATTTGACTTATAAATGGATATTTATTATGAGTTTTATAATTTGTTGATTTTTATTATGTTTTATATATGTTATGTATTTTATAAATAGTGGGTTATGTTTTGTAATTGTTTAATTAAAATTGAGCTCTTGAAATGAAATTCGAAACGTTGAGTGTTTTAAAAAAACCAAATTGTATGTAATATGTCATTAGCCTATATATAAAAAAAAATAGTTATTAACAGACATCAAATAATTATATTAGATAATAATACATTTATTTATCGAGATAATAAAATTATATGATTTTAAATTTTTTTTGAAGATATAAATCAATAATTAAAACAAATATATATATCTCACCTCCGAGTTTTACGAAACTTAGTTTCAATGTCGTGTCATGAACATCTCTGATATATTTCCGGAGTATACTTGTACGCATGTATACGAAACAGGCCTGTACCAGGCGGGCTCAATGTGTAACATAAAAGTTAAAAGCTGTCTTACAATAACTTTTTTCTATGCCTTCTATCAGTCAGTCACAGAAGGAGGAGGGTTGGGTGGCCCCCGAGGTTATGCAGCGTCTGTCACCGACAATGGCTGCGGGTAGGAATATGGGAACAGGGCTTTTGGTAGAGGTTGGAAGTAGGAAGGGCATCTGCAAGGCAGGACGGTTTTTGGGTGGGGCGGTAATAAGGATTTTATTCTGGGGGACTACGTTTATTTTAAACATTTGGACTGGGTGAATGACTTTTTATTTATTCATTTTGGGTGAGTGACATTTTTTGTTTTGTGTGTTTACATTGTGTAACAGATTCACAACATTGCGTTAGGAAACAGGGATCAATACGTATCTTTATATTAACTACTAAGACGAAATATTACTACCTGGAAGCAATAATATACTAATGATGTATTATACGCTTTACAAATAATATATTCTTTTTAAATTAAAAAGGTTAATCGAGACTCATAAAATATAAACAAGTGGATGAGCAAATTAATTAACATACAAGAGGCGAAAGATATTAACATTCATATGTAATATATATATATATATATATATATATATATATATATATATATATATACCATATATTTACACGAAAATTATACATATACGTCTACGGATATATATATATATATATATATATATATATATATATATATATATATATATATATATATATTGATATTTTACGTTGTCCATTATTTTTCATGTTTGTAGTAGGATGTTTGAGGGACATAAGATAGTGTAAAAATGTGTAATAAAACTTAGAGCTAGAACGGAATAACAAAGTTGTGATGGATGATCTTAAACTAACTTAACTTACTAGGGTTTTACGTGATAAAACTTAACAGATACATGATGAGATTAATAGGAATAAACAAACAGGAGTTAAACACTATTTGCAATTCAAGGACTTTGGGACGAGGACAGCAAATAAGAGGGGGTCAAACAGAGATCCCTAAGGTGTGGGTAATACGAGCTTTCGGCACTACCGAAGAGCCTCGCTGAGAGGGACCTGAGAAAAACAGCAAGCGATGGGGAGCGAAGATAGTTTTGGATGGTGATATTTGACAGGAAAAAAGGAAGGGAATAAACAGAAACAAACTAAAATAATAGTCTAACAGAATATACTGTATAGAAGGGGAAATGGAATATTGCAAGGAAATTCGCTTTCTATTTTGCCACTTAATATTGTGATTCTGTTAGTTGTGTGTCTAGATAGGCTAAATATGTATATTGCTTGTAATTATAAAAAAAGCAACTAAATTAAAAATTTTCTCTGTCGACTTCAGTAGGAATTGACTTTAAAAATGTTTTTTATATTACTTGTTTCGAATACAGTAAAAATAATTTTTTGTTTCGAAAGATTAAAAAAAACTGCATGTATTGATGTTAAACAATTACTGAACAGATCTTAAGTACCGTTATAAATTGACTGGATATTTCGTCACATTTAAGCCAGCTGAGATGTGATGCGGATTTTAAGGCAGTTGAGCCTGAGTATCATCACCTACGGAAGATAGGGAACTATTCGGAGTATTATTAACCTGCTGGGAGGCTAGGACATTACGTGGAGAGGTTCGGGTACATGGATTATACTTCTTTTTCTGGTTCATATAGAGGTGTAAGCTATACGATGTAAGACCAAGTTCTCTACCCATAGTTGGTGCTAGGAAGAACTAAGGCTCCATCGTCTGCAAAATGAATGGTCAATTAGTCTTCAGTGGATCCCAAGTGACGTTGGCACTACAAGCAACGAAAGAGCAGACAACCTATCAACAAAATGAATGGTCAATTAGTCTTCAGTGGATCCCAAGTGACGTTGGCACTACAAGCAACGAAAGAGCAGACAACCTATCAACAAAATGAATGGTCAATTAGTCTTCAGTGGATCCCAAGTGACGTTGGCACTACAAGCAACGAAAGAGCAGACAACCTATCAACAAAATGAATGGTCAATTAGTCTTCAGTGGATCCCAAGTGACGTTGGCACTACAAGCAACGAAAGAGCAGACAACCTATCAACAAAATGAATGGTCAATTAGTCTTCAGTGGATCCCAATTGACGTTGGCATTACAAGCAACGAAAGAGCAGACAACCTATCAACAAAATGAATGGTCAATTAGTCTTCAGTGGATCCCAAGTGACGTTGGCACTACAAGCAACGAAAGAGCAGACAACCTATCAACAAAATGAATGGTCAATTAGTCTTCAGTGGATCCCAAGTGACGTTGGCACTACAAGCAACGAAAGAGCAGACAACCTATCAACAAAATGAATGGTCAATTAGTCTTCAGTGGATCGCAAGTGACGTTGGCATTACAAGCAACGAAAGAGCAGACAACCTATCAACAAATGGAGCACAGATGCAACAACCATACGCAGAAACCAGCCTCACCTCTGCCAAACGCCTTATCGATACAACCCTGAAACAAGGGCATGAGGAAGCTAGCAGAGGGTAACAGTGGCATCACTTAGTAGTCGCGGTCCTCTGGTGCTCACAAGCGATAGGGCAACTGCCGTGGCTGACATTCGACTCCTGACGGGACACGACTATCTCCCGGCATACCTCTACCGTTTTGGCCTAGCAGAATCCGATACGTGTCCGCTCTGTGTCGATGGTGTCATGGATGAGGACTTCGTTTCAACCTGCCCTGAGCTGGACGACCAGCTGTCCATAACTGGTCGTTACTGGGAGGCTCGACGCCGAATCGTTTAAAAGCCAAGTGCAGGCATTGGCTAAAGTAAGTAAAGTAAGGCCTAAGGAAACGACATAATGATGATACGGAGAATAGGGATGAAGCATATGAGTCGTTCAACTGACCTCTTCTCAATCGGGGTGAACAGGGTATCTTCAATATACAGTTTAAACTAACTTCGGGCGAATTCAAATACGAATTTTAATAATATTCTTAAATACGAATTTAGCTTAGCATGTGGGTCAAGGTGATTTAGCGCAATTTTTCTTGTATCTTTAAGCCGATCGACCCGTGTAACTGCTATCGCCTACAAAGGGTAGGGAAGGATTGTTGCTGTAAGTTTAAGGCAATCACCCCGGATATAGGGTGGATATTGTTACATCACGGTTACAAGGGCGCGTATCTAAAGCATACCTTGTCTCTATCTGGGTGATTTGAGGCGTTACATCTGTCCAACCTAGAAACAGGAGACATAAGTGCGATATAGGGAAAGAACCTAGAGGTTATGTTTTTGTTAATATTGTGTGTTATTTTGTCATTACGTCCGTTAATTTCCACGTTTTCACGATCCTAAAAACATCAAGGCCAGATTGAAACGGCACGTTCATCCACCGTCATTACATTATCTCGAGTGGTTTTCTAATATATTCTGTTTTATTTTATAGACGGCTGGCGCCGAATTTAATGTATCAGGCGATGGGTTGTCTTGTTATGCGAAACGCTTGATAGCTTATATAAATAGACTTTCGCTGTTGTTAAACCAATCCTTACATTTACTACCAATACTGCTAATGTTAATCCAGGGATTGGGTGTGCCCGGATTAGCGGGTAAACACCTTTGTCCACCACCAGTCAAAAGCAAGTGTAATGCAGGTAAACTATCTTGCACATGCGATGTCATCGTGGCTTCTCTTATTTCCAGGACTAGTGGTTCATCGTATCTTTATCTGTTGTTACTTATTGTTATAAGCGAGTGTAACGGGTGACAGCAGCTTCACGATCCCAGTAAAGAATAGCTCTGAATACCACCTCCTATATCCTCTTCCAGGATGTTTTACCACCCTGCTATAATCATACCGATATTATTTTTCCTTCCTTATCCTTCGTAGATAATTATATAACATCCTCCTTTTTCATTCTTAGGAGATAACGTAACCTCCCTCCCTACCCTTTGTAGGGGATAACATAATATCCTTTTCTGTTTTTCTTAGGCAATAACATAACAACCCCTTTGTCATTCTTAAAAGATAACGTAACATCTTTCCCTGCCCTTTGTAGGGGATAACATAATATCCTTTTCTATTTTTCGTAGGCAATAACATAACAACTTATTTATCACTCTTAGCAGATAACGTAATATCCCTTCCTGTCCTTTGTGGGGAAAATCATAATATCCTTCCCTATTTTTTGTAGGCAATAACTAACACCCTTCCCTGTTCTTAGTGGGGAATTACTTAACACCTATCTATATTTTTTGTCAACGATAACATAACAACCTCCTTTCTTAAGGAATAACGTAACATCCTTCCCTACCCATTGTAGCGAATAACATAACACCCTTCCCTATGTTTCGTTGGCAAAGGACAACATAACTCCCTTCCCTATTTTCATTGGCAAAACACCCCTCCTCATCCGTTGTAGGGATTAACATGACATCCTTTTCTATCCTGTTCATGGAATATCATAACAACTTTCTCTATTCTTCGTAAGCAGTAACATAACAACCTTTCTTATCCCTTTTACGTATATCATAACATCCTTCCCTATCCTTAACATATTTCATAACATAACTACCCTTCTCTATGTTTTGTAGACATTAACATAAGATCCTTCCTTATCCATCGTAGGAAATAACATATAATCCTTCCCTATCCGTCGTAGACAATAACATAAAATCCTTAAAATTGGTTCCAACTATTTATTTTATTATGTTTAGTTTCATTTATTTAAATAACACTTGAAGTAGGCGATGATAACCTTGATTAGTTTTTCGTCTGGGGGAAAACATTTTCAACTAGTTGGGCACCCTTTTTTTTAAGGAGGTCAAGTGGGTGTAGATGTATTGAGGTAAGGTGAAAGAAAGGGGGTAATGATCCGTAGGGACATAAAACCTCATAGAAGAAGATACAGGAGGATCGTAGCATAGGGCTCGTAGAAGTATTATTCTCTGCCATAGCCATAAAAACTTGTCTACTCGTTGGCCGCCCCTATTTTAAGGAGGTCAAGTGGGTGTAGATGTATTTAGGTAGGGCGAAGGAAAGGAGGTAATGATTCGTAGGGTCATAAAACCTCATAGAAGAAGATACAGGAGGATCGTAGCATAGGGCTCGTAGAAGTATTATTCTCTGCCATAGCCATAAAAACTTGTCTACTCGTTGGCCGCCCCTATTTTAAGGAGGTCAAGTGGGTGTAGATGTATTTAGGTAGGGCGAAGGAAAGGAGGTAATGATTCATAGGGACATAAAACCTCATAGAAGAAGATACAGGAGGATCGTAGCATAGGGCTCGTAGAAGTATTATTCTCTGCCATAGCCATAAAAACTTGTCTACTCGTTGGGCGCCCCTATTTTAAGGAGGTCAAGTGGGTGTAGATGTATTTAGGTAGGGCGAAGGAAAGGAGGTAATGATTCGTAGGGACCTAAACCTCATAGAAGAAGTTACAGGAGGATCGTAGCATATGGCTCGTAGAAGTATTATTCTCTGCCATAGCCATAAAAACTTGTCTAATCGTTGGCCGCCCCTATTTTAAGGAGGTCAAGTGGGTGTAGATGTATTTAGGTAGGGCGAAGGAAAGGAGGTAATGATTCGTAGGGACATAAAACCTCATAGAAGAAGATACAGGAGGATCGTAGCATGGGGCTCGTAGAAGTATTATTCTCTGCCATAGCCATAAAAACTTGTCTACTCGTTGGCCGCCCCTATTTTAAGGAGGTCAAGTGGGTGTAGATGTATTTAGGTAGGGCGAAGGAAAGGAGGTAATGATTCATAGGGACATAAAACCTCATAGAAGAAGATACAGGAGGATCGTAGCATAGGGCTCGTAGAAGTATTATTCTCTGCCATAGCCATAAAAACTTGTCTACTCGTTGGGCGCCCCTATTTTAAGGAGGTCAAGTGGGTGTAGATGTATTTAGGTAGGGCGAAGGAAAGGAGGTAATGATTCGTAGGGACCTAAACCTCATAGAAGAAGTTACAGGAGGATCGTAGCATATGGCTCGTAGAAGTATTATTCTCTGCCATAGCCATAAAAACTTGTCTACTCGTTGGCCGCCCCTATTTTAAGGAGGTCAAGTGGGTGTAGATGTATTTAGGTAGGGCGAAGGAAAGGAGGTAATGATTCGTAGGGACATAAAACCTCATAGAAGAAGATACTGGATGATCGTAGCATAGGGCTCGTAAAAGTATTATTCTCTGCCATAGCCATAAAAACTTGTCTACTCGTTGGCCGCCCCTATTTTAAGGAGGTCAAGTGGGTGTAGATGTATTTAGGTAGGGCGAAGGAAAGGAGGTAATGATTCATAGGGACATAAAACCTCATAGAAGAAGATACAGGAGGATCGTAGCATAGGACTCGTAAAAGTATTATTCTCTGCCATAGCCATAAAAACTTGTCTACTCGTTGGCCGCCCCTATTTTAAGGAGGTCAAGTGGGTGTAGATGTATTTAGGTAGGGCGAAGGAAAGGAGGTAATGATTCGTAGGGACATAAAACCTCATAGAAGAAGATACAGGAGGATCGTAGCATGGGGCTCGTAGAAGTATTATTCTCTGCCATAGCCATAAAAACTTGTCTACTCGTTGGGCGTCCCTATTTTAAGGAGGACAAGTGGGTGTGCATGTATTTAGTTAGGACGAAGGACATGGCATAATGATCCAAAGGGACATAAATTCCTTGATGAAAGGTACTAGGACGATCATAGCATTATGAGTACAGTGTCGCGTATCTCTAAACAGACCTACTCTGTTATCGGGACCATAAAAAAAGTATCTTGTAAAAGGAATCAGGAATGAAAAGTAGAATTAGATAAGGCCAAGGAAAGTACTTGATGATCTAAAGTGGGATTAATGAAAGATGGTTCCTGAGAACGAGGTGGGGGGATTCGTGAGGGTCACATGGGAAAAGAGGAAATCGCTTCCATCTAGGACGACGCGAAGTATCTACGTAATTCTTGAGGTGTTTAAAGTTAATTTGTTGCAAAGATCTACAGTTTCTTGTAGTACACTTATGGTAGAAAAATATGCAATCTTGCAGCTATTCAAAGAATTTCCAAACTTTTTTTGTGCGTATAATTATTTTCTTGGTTCATATTGAAGATTGTCTGTTGGCCTTGGAAGTTTATACCTTGCATTCCATAGGATATATAGTTGCACAACCTACAGCGGTCATTCAATATTTCAAAAGGTAATGAAAATGGCACTAATTACTGTGTACAGTCAGTTTCATAAACTAGTCCACAAGTTAGGATTGTTTTTATATTGTATGTTGTAGAACAGGTGGGTGTTGAAGGTGTACTAATAACATTTTGTTACGATAGATTCGCCACGTAGACTAAGCACTCATAATAACAAGGAAATGCTATTTTTTTATTTATGGATCAATAGTGAATGATTTCACATATTTTCTAGTGCTATTTCTTTATTTGTGGATCAATAGTGAATGATTTCACATATTTTCTACTGACTTGTAGCAATTGGAGAAATATTATTGGGGGAGGGAAACTCATAAGAAAGACCAAACTCTCGTAAAGGGTAATGTTCTTAGCTGTTGATTTGAGGGGTTCCGGCGTGACGATCCTGACCTGACCTTTATGTTACCCAGCTGGGAGGGTTCGGGTGTAGTGCTCCCGATTTGACTGTGTGGTACGTAGTTGAGAGAGTTTCAGCGTGGAGCTCCCGACTCGACCTGTTTGGTACCCGTAAGGAGGGTCCGCGAGTAAAGATACTGACTTAGACCCTGTCTGGTACCGAGATGGGAGGGCTCCGGAGTGGTGCTCCCGACTTGACCTGTATGCTAGCCACTCTGGGCTCCGGCGTGGTGCCCTCGACTTGACCTGTGTGGCACCCAGTTAGGGCTCCGGCGTGGTGCCCTAGACTTGACCTGTGTGGCACCCAGTTAGGACACTAGTATGGTGCTCCCGACTTGACCTGTGTGGCACCCAGTTAGGGCACTAGTATGGTGCTCCCGACTTGACCTTTGTGGCACCCAGTTAGGGCACTAGTATGGTGCTCCCGACTTGACCTGTGTGCTAGCCAGTTTGGGCTCCGGCGTGGTGCCCTTGACTTGACCTGTGTGGCACCCAGTTAGGTCACTAGTATGGTGCTCCCGACTTGACCTGTGTGCTCGCCAGATTGGGCTCCGGCGTGGTGCCCTCGACTTGTACTGTGTGGCACCCAGTTAGGGCACTAGTATGCTGCTCCCGACTTGACCTGTGTGCTAGCCAGTTTGGGCACCGGCGTGGTGCCCTCGACTTGACCTGTGTGGTAGCAAGTTCTGGCTCTGGAATGGTGTTCCCGACTCGACCTATGTGGTTCCCAGTTATTAGGGGTCCGGCATGGTGCTCCCGGCTCGACTGTGAGGTACCCATTTACGAGAACTTTGGCATAATGCTCCAGACTCGACCTCTTGGTACCCAGTTTGGGCTCCAGCGTGGTGCTTCCTACTTGATCGGTGTGGTACCCAATTAGGAGGGTTCCGGCATGGTTCTCCCAACTCGACTTGTGTGTTATTGTGACGAATATTGTATTTTTAAAACACGTTATATGTTTGAACACATTATCCGTATTTATAATTCAACTTATAAACGCTTTTATTAATCCCGGTTAAGAGTATTTACATTCCAGGTAAGCGACTCTGCCCACTTTCCATCTCATCAGACAAACTATCCTCCCAAGAGATAATGTCCTGTTTCATAGTAGTATTTTGTTATCGTTGGTTTTACACGGAGATTTAGCCGGTAGACAGTTCCTAATGACCCAATCAGAGAGTAGGTGTAGTGTAGGTACCCGAATCCTCACAAATGATGCTTGAGCCCTCCTATATCTTTTAACAAAGGGGTTATATGACTCTACCGGAGTCCTACCTATATTCACAATCCATTAATATCTTTCTTAGGTTATTATAATGGTTTTGGCTGACATTTAGGAAAATTTGTGTTTAAACTGTCCCTAGTCTAGAGCAACTGTTGTTTTTCCATATCTCATTGGTATAATCTGCTATGCCTAGTAGACTTCTCTTTTAAACCCATAATTAGTTGATATTTTTTGTAGGATCTCGTCCGGCTATATTAATTAGAATGTATTTTCTCTACGATTCATTTGGCAATGCGCGCGCACGTGCAAAGCAACCAGTTTGTTTCCCTTTATAATTGTTTCTAAATCTGCAAAGCTAATGCCACTCACGAATCGCACATACTTTACGCTGGTGTCCATGATTCAGCCATTGATGTCGGCTATACACTTCTCATTTCGTGAAATGTTTGTTAATTTAGACAAGGCCTATCGCGTCTCTCCCGAGGTGAATATAAAACGTAATGGCACCATGTCCTGCATCAATTACGTATGCGCGCGGGTGCTTCTTTGCTGGCACTTGCGGCCGCATTCTGGGATTAACGTATTGGACGGAGAAAGTGTTTCTGCCTTTGGTTTCGAACTGAAGATTTCTCTAATTAATCCTACACGTCCGTTTTTTGTCCATTTATCTAGAAGCCGGATTTTGTTTAGGAGAGAGTTCATATCGGACTAATATTTCCTCGAAGTCAGATGCGTGTTTATTCTCTTACTCTCTCTTTCTTTCTCTCGGTTTCTCACTCGCTTTTTTATTTGTTTATCTCTTAGGACCTCCATTCCGTTGTCGGATCCCTGATATTTTCTTCCCAAATCTGTTTACAATCTCTGAATGTGTAGTAGTTTTCACTACGACAATTGCTTAACTATTGTAAATCATAGATACTTGAAGGTTTTTTACTTCTAGGTTGCAACCGAGTTGATTTTGCTTCGTGTAAATGCGCCCTCTTGATGTCGTAGGGTAAGAACCTAATCGCCAGTCCTTACAGTGTACAGACGTGATTTTCTGATTGGCACAACCTAACAAAGCTTGAACTTTTGTTCCCAATAAATTGTAAACAGAAAACCTGATCTTCCACAACTGGCAAAAGCCCAAATATTCGAAAACTCTTTACCATTTCCTCTCTTTCTTCCTTCACATAGTGAAATTTTAGTAGCATCTTTTTGCCCCGTACCATATTCCAATTCCTTTAATTGGTGGCCACCGTTTACCATCGACAAGTAGTTATGTGCCTTTTCTCAAATCCAAAAAACCGTGGGATTTTTTGTTTATATTAATATGGCGTTTACAATTTTTATATTTTAAAATTTAAGGAAACTGCGATCGAAAATATATCTTTAAAACTGAAATATTGTTAAAAGTCTATTTTTAAAGTCCCAACGTTGGTTTTATTCCATTTCTAACGTAAACCTCCAGCTTGTCCAGCGCACAGCTGATGCAAGATAGAATGAGTACAATTGTTTGCTTGAGTGAGCAATAGTTTGGCCTTGGACAGACTTTGCTTTGCTTTCCCTGCCTTAACATTGCGACAAACAGGTTTTGAGACGGTTAAGCTGTTGTACATATGGTGTGTTACCCTGTATTTTGGTAAATAAATGAGAAAAGCTAAAAATTAATAAACAGTTTTAATGCGAGAAATTTATTTATTTAAGTTTTCAGTTTGACAATTCGCGGTTACAGAGGGTATGGAAAATATTTGAATGTAAAATTCCCTACACACACACACACACACACACACACACACACACACACACACACACACACACACACACACACACACACACACACACACACCTACATACACACACACACATTCTAAAGAAAACTTATGTTCATTCTACTTTTGTGAAGGCTTTCTAGTGGTAATTAATGGAAGTATTTTAAATCTGTAGGCTAGGGATTGCAGTCTGCTGTTGTTAAAAAAAAAAACTTCAAAATCAATAGAAAAATTAAAATGGGACTCCAATAATAAAATAACATTCTGGTAAATTCATGAAGAGCAAAGCTAATAAGCGCGTACAGTTCCTAAAGTAAATGTTTTCAGAAAGGCAGAAAGCAGAAAGGATTTTTTATCTGGCCAAAACCACAGACGGAAGACAGGCCAGTATTGGCTGAAAGAGGAATGGAAGATCATTGCTGGACGTGACAGGGAAAAAGGAAGAGTATGAGGAAATCGAGGAGGGAAGACAGTTAATTTCTGGGAGCCGTAGAAGCAGTGTAACCCTGGAATTCGAAGGGAGAGGAGTTGCTAGGAGCTGAAGATGATGAGGCTAAATTGATAATAAAATCGTCCCTTCGTCATCTGGAACACAAAGTGGTCCCCGTCGTCGAAAGTGGAACCAATGCACGAGAACGATGATGATCGACCAAGCTTACTCAAATTCTACTAATTTACAAATTTACTAATTATTCAAATACAAATTTTATAATATTAATTTCTCGAAGCTAACAATATGAAATTAGCATAATAACTAAATTGAAAAAATACAAGCCAAAACAAAGCAGAGATAAATTCCATTAATTATATGTTGTTGGTTAATATAATACTAGGCTTAATGATAAATCATTGTTAATTGTAAAAAAGTTTCTTTTTTTGTTCAATTAATATTATAGAAATTGTAAATTATTAGCAAATAGGCTATTTAGTGTCATTAAAGTTTAACTAAATAAGAAATCAGTTTTTAAGTCTTTTATTAAGTCAAACAGTTCTGAAAATATTTCACTAAAATTAATCTATTCAAAATACAGGTTTGCGCCCAAGAATTAAGATTGTTGTTAACTTTAATAAACCCAGTGAATAGTAACAAACCAAGGGAAATAATGACAATTAACTAAAGTAACTTGAGGGTTTTTAAAATAATTTTATTTTGTAACATAACACCAAGAGTTCTTTTAGTAACAAAGCAATGATTTGTTGGCTTAATTAACGTGGATTATGTTATAACATATAATCTTTGTCCGTAAGACTGTTAGTAGATAGTGATCAACAATGTGTTTCTGTACAAACATTGATATTGCGTAAACTTGCTACACTGACAGATCAAACTCGCTACATGGATACAAAATGTTTATTGTATTCTGAGCCATCTATGGTGAATGTATAGAGTAAACAACACAGTGCACCTGTCAGCAGCTTTATGTACATGAACGCAGAAATGAATGAAATGTATATTTGAGCAAACTTGCTATACTGACAGATCAAACTCGCTACATGGACACAAAATGTTTATTGTATTCTGAGCAATCTATGGTGCATGTATAGAGTAAACAACACAGTGCACCTGTCAGCAGCTTTATGTACATGAACGCAGAAAGGAATGAAATGTATATTTGAGCAAACTTGCTACACTGACAGATCAAACTCGCTACATGGACACAAAATGTTTATTGTATTCTGAGAAATTTATGTTGCATGTATAGAGTAAACAACGCAGTGTTCTTTTCAACAGCATTATGTACATGAACATACAAAAAAAATGTAACGTATAATTGAACAAGTCGTGGTACATACACAGAATAAAAACCACAATGTAAATTCAGGCAAATTGGTTCATTAACAAGGAAAATATAATGTAAAATTGAGCAAACTTGCTACACTGGTAGACCAAACCCGTGAAGAATTTTAATAAAACTGTTTTGCTTTCACTCTGTAATTAACAAAATTTACGATTAAGCAAATTTTGTTACATGGGCACGGGGAAAAATATATTGTTTATTTAACAAACTTGCTGTATTTACAGACTGACAAGCTTGCAACATGAGGACAGAGTATATTGAGCAAACTTGCTACACTGCGAAGCAAACACGTAATGCATTTTGAGCAACCTTTGAATGGACTGTATACATGAAAATGATTTGTAATTGGTTACGTGGACAGAATAAACAACATAATATATGTATATTAGGCATTAACATCGGATTCTGTCACAATTACATTCGTTTGTAATTCGTTATTGTCCTTTTTTATTCCAAGAACTGACCACGTCTTGTTCAAGTGGTCTATTTGCCAAGCAATTATTATGGCTCAAATTATCTGTCCTACTTTAAACATTTTCCTAAACACGTGTCAACAGTTACCTTATCGTTGCAGCTACTTAATTGTGTTTACACGTTTTAAACGCTCATTAAACCTAATTAGTCGAGGACAGGCCATGGCTGTTGTGAGTCCACTGTTTCAACTGCTTGCTGGCGTTCTATTTTGACAACAAATTTATTTCAGAGATATTCCTTAATTCCTATAGAATTTCGAAGAACCCTTTAGACAACTTTTGGCTTAATTAAAATTAAGAGCACAATTCCCATATTGCAAGAAAAGATCTATTCTTGGATTGCATTATTGCTTAATCCAGTTAAATTGCTCCTTTTGAAATGCAACATCACTACTTTTCTGAGTTATTAAATTGTTATATTTTTTAAATGAAATAACTGATTTGTTAAATCGTTATATTCTTGAATTGTAATCGCTACGTTTCTAATTTGTTAAATTGTATTCTTGCATTGTAATATCGATACGTTTCTAAATTATTAAATTGTATTCTTGAATTGTAATATAGCTACGTTTTAAAATTGTTAAATTGTATTCTTGCATTGTAATATCGCCACGTTTCTAAAATGTTAAATTATATTCTTGAGTTGTAATATCGATACGTTTCTAAATTGTTAAATTGTATTCTTGAATTGTAATATCGCTTCATTTCTGAATTGTTAATTTGTAGTATTCTTGAATTATAATATCGCTACGTCTATGAATTAATACATTGTTGTATTCTTAATGTGCACTATCGCACGTTCATGATTATTAAGTTGTTATATTTCTGAATTGTAATTACGCTACATTCCTGAATGGTTTAGTTATAGTATTCTTGAATTGCAATATCGATACATTTATGAATTGTTAAATGGTTGTGTTCTTTAACACAATTCTTTGCGAATTGTAATATCGCTACGTTACTTGATGATTAAATTGTTATATTCTGGAATTAAAATAGCGTTACATTTCTGAATTGTTAAATTCTTAAATTGCAATAGTGGACAGGCCTAACTACGTTTCTGAATTGTTAAATTGTTATAATCTTGAATTGCAATATCGCTTCGTTTAGTCGTGCTTTTTTCGTAAATTGCAGTGTTGTAGCTAACGAATACGATTAGGAAGAAATGATGAATAAAGAGAGATTGAAGATGTAGAAGAATTAAAAGAAATTGTCGAAGAAACTAAAATTATTTATGAAGTAAGAGGAACTAAGTTAATAGAGAACATTAATTATTAGTAGAGGCTAACGAGAAGTGGATTTCCAAAGTAGGAGTTGAAACTCGAGAGAAAAGAACTAATGTTGAAGCGACATTATGTCAACCGAAACAAAATTGTTGACGGGAGACATAAGATGGCAGATGACTTTGTTTTACACTGGTTAACGTCATTATCATTGTTTGATTGCAGAATTCTGGCCTGCGAGTTTTTCTGCCAAATCAGAGGAAATTATCTGCAATTTACTTAGACGATTCCGGGCAACGTGTGGCGATTCATTGTTATTGCAGCACGAATTGGTTCCGGAACGATTCCAGATGCTATTTACTGCAATGTCAAGGACTGGCAGATAAGGAAATCACGTCATGGTGCTTTCTACCAGTGTCAGCTGACTTTCACGACTTTCTGCGACATCTTGACTTGGCAAGATCCTAGCACACTAGTCCTTGGCCATACAAATAAACTGACCGTATAAAACGTCAGAAGCTGTAAACTGTTTGAGCTTTCCAATGGTCTACTTCCGTAAAACCGATTTATTATATCCAACGGTTTTATTATTATTATTATTTAGAACGTAAAGAAACCTTGTTACTCTAAATTTCTTACCGACTGCTGTAAACCTTATGTGTTGGCAAGTCTGATGAACTGGAATCATAAGAAATTAAATTGAATAGAATAAAACTTACGTAAATCGTTTATTTTTTACCACATCGACAGATTTATGTCGTAATAAATTAAAGCATTTTTTGCCGATTATTTCTAGTTAACGTGTGTTTTTAATGTGTCTTCATTGTTTCACTTACTCTTCTGCCGTGTAGCGGGGAACACCTCTCTTAAGCTCTGATGAGAGTGTTTAGTTTAGGTAAGTGATGTAACTACGCGATTCCTCTATTCCTAGTACCAGGGAGTCATTATGTACTTAAGAGGGGGACATAAAGAGTCACGAGCTGTTAATGTAATGTTTCAGTGGCAACGGTGCAAATGGGAGGAGTCATACCTGTAGACATTCTGGGACAAGAGAATTTGTGTACACTGTTAGCAACATGTTTACATCTTGTTATTCCCATTGTTTCACGTAGTCTTCGGACGGGTAACGAGGAGCAGCTCTCTTGAATGGAGCGCCCCGTTTGAGAGTGTTTATGTAAGTGACTCTGACCACGCGATGCTCTAATATTGCTCTATTCCCAGTACCAAGGAGTAACTGTGTACTTAAGAGGGCGACACAATGAGTCATGAGCTGTTACTGCAATGTTTCAGTAGCAACGGTGCAAATGGGAGGAGTCGTACCAGAAAACATTCTGACTCAAGAGATTTTACATACACTGTTAGCAACATGTTTACATCTTGTTATTCCCATTGTTTCACGTAGTCTTCGGACTTTTGAGAGTGTTTATGTAAATGACTCTGTCCACGCGATGCCCTAATATTGATCTATTCCCAATACCAGGGAGTCATTACGTACTTAAGAGGGGGACACAAAGAGTCACGAGCTGTTACTGCAATGTTTCAGCAGCAACTGTGCAAATGGGAGGAGTCATACCTTTAGACATTCTGGCTCAATAGATTTGATATACACTCTTAGCAACATGTTTACATCTTGGTATTCCCATTGTTTCACGTAGTCTTCGGACGGATAACGAAGAACACCTCCCTTCGCCCCGTTGCAGAGTGGTTTTGTAAGTGACTGACCACGCGATGCTCTAATATTGCTCTATTCCCAGTACCAGGGAGTCATTATGTACTTAAGAGGGGGCACTACGGTGCAGGTGGGAGGAGTCATTCAAGTAGACCTTCTGGCTTAAGAAAGTTTATATACTCTCAAAAGCATACTTAAGCTCTTGTTGTTTCTTGCAAGACTTGAACCTGATTTCATTGACAACTACCGCACATTATGTGTACTATCTGTATTTAATTTAATGTTCATACTTTTTAAACTTTGAATGTATTTAGATTAAGAATACATTTAATTAACCTATTTCATCAATTTGTGTTTAGTTCTAAGTATTAAAATGTTAAAATTTTCAATAATTTTATGTTTGGAGTATAAATTAGCTCCTAGTCCTCCACCGGGATGTAAATACCCTTACCCCTATTTCTAGCTTTGGCTGTAATAACTGTTGGCTGTTGTTGCGAACGTATCACTGAAGATGGCGCCACAGAGTTAATAACTTTTTTGCATTAAATATTCCTTAACCTAAAGATGTATATTTGGAATTAGCAAATGCTGCAGATAGGAAGAATACATTACAGACATTGACTTGCGATGTGTATTTGGAAGAGTGGTATTACATTCATGGAGCAGAGGTTTAGCGTCCAGTGCAAAGGGCAGGCGAACAATCCACACGTAAGGCCTACACTAGAAGGGAAAGGAAGAGAATAAGATACCGCATCCGGAGATTGCACGCACGGACTCACACTGCGCTTGCACTCTGGACTCCCACGCCTCCGGATACAGGAAGCACTGTCTTCCGATCAAATTACTCAAACCCCAGCCCCCTCCGTCTCACCACATGATGTCGTCACAAAAGCGACCTACTTCAAATGAAAATAAAACCGCCGAACTTTATTACAAACACTCAATTTCTTTTTACACTTGCCTACCTAGTTTCAACTACAAGTTAACCTATTCTGATCTATTTATACGTCCCAAAGTATTTGTTTAGACGACAGTAATACAAATGGCTACTAAACACAAACCGTTCCATCGTTTTTAACTAGATTGTTGAAAATTTCAATCATAACAAATTATTATCAGATACACTCGTCGAACTCGAGAAGATTTACTCTCGTAAAATGCGTTAGAACAGGGGTCTCCAAACGTTTCAGCCTTGGGGTTACTTATTACTTCAGCGAGTTCCAAGGGCCGACAGAGTTTTAATTTCCCTGCTTGTATAATTAATTCTAGATCTAGAATAGTCGTCAAGTACGCGCCCTGAGCGAGCATACGCTTCCGAAATTCCCTAGTTCAATCCCTATTATGTTGTACTGTATTGTTACTACCACGACACTTGATTACATCTAGTGGTTTTACGCGGAAATAGGTAGCGTACCTAATGTCTTCCACTGGCACTAGTGGGTTGTTTTGGTACTATGTACTTGTGTGAGTATACATTCTCCAATATGAAGTACCTGCAGAAAGAATATTAACAGACCTAGGTTAACTGATGCACATCTTAAATCTCACTTAGTAATTAGTACAAACAAAATTTGACCATAACTACAATCTATTGTCAGTGGAAAATCACAATTACATAAATCTCATTAGTTATAATTAGTTCTGTACATAAGTTATAATGCATTATATTATAATGTTGGTTGAATTCATTTCAATTATTTGTTAGTTATTGTGCTCAAGTTAAATTTTCTGCGTATTATACTTGTTATTAAGTTTTACCTAGCAAGTAAATAAAATCGAGTCATCATTCAGTGTTTTTTTTAACGTATCACAACAACAATAAACCATTCGCTGTTGCGGGCTGGATCGATGACACTGACGGGCCGGATTTGGCCCGCGGGCCTTAGTTTGGAGACACCTGCGTTAGAAAATAAACCACGGCCCAGAGTTTATAGTTGTATCCCTCGAAGAAAAACTATCAATAACAGTAATCAGGACTAGAAAATTAGCCACCGTGATAAAACAATAGCAGTTATAGCAGAAATAATTTACTACCCGACTGAGTAAACATTGCGCTGTTTACATATCTTCCGCGCGCAGTGTTTACACAGTCATGTAATCTAACAGAAGCCTTTGACTTTTTTGCAATTTTAAGGGGATCAGCAAGTGCGGATATTACGAAAGATTTGGAATATAAATAGGGTACATGAATATACTACAGGGGTGTCAACATCTTCTGTTGGAGAATATAGAGGGGGATGACATTGCGTGAGCTGGGTAGTGCTTTTTAAAATCGGATTTATAAGGAGGTGTTACACCCCTTGTAAGAAAAATAATAAGGAAGGCAAATGAAATTAAGGAGCTCCAAGAAACTTAGGACAATGGAGTGTGATGGATATGCCGAGCCAAATAGAGTAATGCTTGTAATTCGAGATATAATTCTCCTGGGGGTAGGGGTAACTCTGAAACTCCTTGTTATCATTACAGTACTTATTGCTTGTAATACTTCTTTGTGTTAAAATTACACACAAGTTGATAATAGAAATGTATTAAATTTATCCTCAATTGAAATACATTCCGAGATTGAGGAGTACTCTGTGGCGACCCTATCTAAGTACATGTACATGGCGTTATTTAGTTGGGAAATCGAGTTAAAAGCAATGAAAAAAACACAAGGTCTTGAAAGTAATCTTTAAATATTCACATTTGGTGATTCCATCTTCACGTGAGTTACTAGTAATCACTTACACTTTTAGAATGTTTTAAACTTGCCTATAGTAACTTACTATAAGCAAGTTTAAAACATTCTAAAAGTGTTTAAATATTCATTTTCACAGACTAAAATATCAAGACTAAGATACTTCTTTGAAAGTTTTTCAAGAACATCATCTTTTACAGCGACTTTTTCATGGGTAAAGATCAATGTAGGCGCTCGTGGTAAGTTTTATTTCTCGAATTTGCCGCCATCAACAGACGAAGTTACGGACCCTGCAGATTATTACGAATATTGTACACGCATATATATTAACAGGTCTAGTTTATAGTCAAGTGGTTTTTAAAGAAAAACTGTCTTGAATGATAACATAGTAACTTCCTTGTGAGCTTGGAAATTAATATGAAACTGAGTAAGTTTAAGTAATTTGTTTAACGTATAAAACGTTAAGTAGTTGTTTTATAATCGCTCTCGGTGGTTGAACAACCCCCAAACCGTACTCGTAACATTACTTATGCTTGTAATATTAGGATTCTGAAACATTGATGATTTACATATCTCTAGCTGACTTGTTTCGTTTACATTTATGCTTTATATATTTCATTACTCTAATCGTGTTACACAAAACTTGTTTTCTTACAATTCTTTCTTTTTTCCAGGTAAGTTGGAAGTTCCAGTAACTGTGTTGGACGCCGCACGCTTTGTCCGTAATTATAATTAATTACACGTATTCAGTAGATGTAATTATATGTCAGTGTGTTTGTGCTTGCGATGGTTGCATGAGAAAGTTTACTGCGCCAAGGAATGCTGAAATTTGTTTCCCTCTATTCAGTGCGTTGACATTAAATAGTTTTGCGGTCTCTTTATTTCGCGAGTGCGAAAGAATTACACTAAGAAAATGTTAATTTACGTGATTTTAGATTTTGTTAAACAATAACTGGTTTGAATATTTGTTTTCTTTTCCAAAATTATGCTTTTGCTGTTTTTGTTGCAATGTTAATAGATATAAGTAAAAAGAAAATTGCGCGATTTGGAAATTATATTTAGGGGTTTTACGGAGTGAAAAAGGAGGGATGAAAATAGGTGTTTTATTGTGTAAACACCAAGGGTCTTGTATAAAAAAAATACTAGTCTTTACTCTAAGTGTATCCTCCCAGGAAAAACTTTGGTGAAAGTAGAAAATTTTAAGTAGGGTTTTAATAATTGCCCCCATAGTAGTTTAAGCAAGAAACAAACGGGTTAAACAATCGTATAACCGTCTAATAAAACTCCAAGCTACGCTGTTTCTAGAAGTATAAATATTTTAAAAATAACTTTATGCCTGGAAGTGTTCCCATTTATAAATTTAAACGAAGCTCAAAATGAGTAGAAAATTTTCAGAAGTTTTAACTGAAAACAAGAACTATCATTTTACGTTTTTAAATGCTCTTAATTACATTAAAGAATTTAATATTTAGAATATTATAAAGAATTTAACACACCCAATTTTTAAAATTATTTTTTTTTGTAAAGTATTGGTAGTGTTTGACTTTTTACGAAATGGATTAATAGTTCTTTATAAACAAAAAGAACTTGATTTGCCAGGCTAAACTCTACTAAATATTCGATAGTTACGTTCAAATTAACGGCGCAAGTGCCCTTTACAGTTTCAAGGCAGCTATATTACTTCATCACGAGCATCGCGGATCATAAATGCTTGCTTAATGATTTAGTCGTCCATTTCTTTACAGGCTTTTAGGAGTTTATAGCTACGCAAACCAGCCTGAAGAACTTATAATAATAAGATTCTAATGTCTTATAAAACGATGACAAACTTTTTCAGGACTCGCGAGACAATTTTCAACGTTTTGACCACTTGATGGTAGCTTTAATCATCACACCGTGTAGTGGGTTTTTGTCTTTATAGAAATTGTGAGAATGAAAGGTCGGATATTTTAGTAAAATAACCCTCTAAAGACACACGTGACTTACAGAACAGTGCAATTTTATTGTTATAGTTTTATTACGCCTGACTTGGATTTATTAGTAGCCTCTGTATCTTTACTTCACCTGTTGTAAACGTTGCTACGTGCGGGTTAAACCAATTATGTTGTAAAAGTAGCTACGAATAGTTCAAACTAAAAATGTTAGTAAAAGTTACTACGTGCAGGTAAACCAAACATGTGCAGGTTTAATTGAACACGCAAAAGTTTTTAAGTGCATATTAATTTTAAAATGTTTGTAAAAGTTGCTACGTATTGTTCAAACTAAAGATGTTTGTAAAAGTTGCTATTTTCAGGTTTAATTGAACCTGATTGTATAAGTTTTTTAAGCGCAGGTTAAATTTAAAATATTTGTAAAAGTTGCTACATAGAGGTTTGATTTAACGTGTTTGACAAAGTTGCTAGTAAAAATAAACATGTTTGTAAAAGTTTTTAATTCCAGCTTAAATTAATAATTTTTGTAAAAGTTCCTGTGTGGAGGTTTAACTAAACATGTTTTTACTTGCCCTTGTGGTTTGACTTGACCATGTGAATTATATAAAGGTTGATAATACACCTCTTACATTTTTACACTTAATGAGGACAATGAGAGTGCGGTAAGAGGCCGAAATTTTGAAAAGAAGCGTAAAACTTGTAGTTGAAAAAAAACTGATGTCTTGCAATTCATTAGAGTTCAGCCTTATCTAGTGTTAAACTCAGCTCACCTGCCGAAGTTAGATAGAAGCTACTTGCCGCTGTAAGCGATAGGTATTGGCAATTATATCCTAGGGCCTATCGTGTCACCTCGTTTTGTCTACGCTCAACAAAACGTTTATGTGTTTCAGGTACTATAACGTTAACAGGAATTCTTTTCAGGAACATTTCGACCTGAAGGAACAAATCGATTCGGTGTAACCGGCGAATGGGAGGCCGAGGATGGCCGAGACAGAGTGGGCAGACAGCGATCGGACGAACAGGCAGGCAAAACCTGTTCCCCTCGCCTCGCCTTGCCACACCGTTACCTGTAGACGTTGCGCGGGCAAATTCTCCCCCCCCCCTTCTAAGTTTCTGCCGTCCTCACTAAATCATTCTGTATTGTGTATTGTCGGCGCCCAAACGCCGTTGCTACATTGTCTAGCGTTAAACAGTTTGTTGGAAAATTGAGATAAAGCTGGAACTAAGTCGACAGATCTACCAATAGGCTTGAAAATAAGATTAAAAAATCAACAAACTTTCAAACCAATTGATTGATATTTTAAAGTCCCTCAGTGTAAACACCATAAACAGTGATGGTGTATATGTCTCATAAGTTTTAAGTTTAGCTTATGAGATTTCTGGAAAGTCTTCTATTCAATATTTAGATTGACTATTTTTATAAAACTTGTTTCTGCAACAAACTTTCCGTCATCAGTGATTTGTATCTTTCTTTTGTAGTCTAAATGCAGGCTATTAGTACACACACACACACACTATTATCGGTTACGAAGCATAAGGCAGTTTGTGGATGTAAGCTGGGTTAAGGTAGAGACATAACACCTTTTTGTAGGGGGTATAGGCATCACGCATTCAAACCTAAAGGGAGACCTATTATCTATCGGGGTTAGAAAGTGGCACCAGATAATATTTAAAATGTCTTTAAGAAGTTCCATTTTAAAAATAAAGAATTTTTCGTCGAAATTAGAAGCAGAAGATGAAAATTACATTTTTATTTTCTCTCGCCTAATTGAGATTAAGCTGTCCAAACTGTTGACCAAAACCTTGTTTTAAAAAATATCAAATTAAACCTTTAAAAAAAAATATTTTCTAAATGTCATTAGATGTTTCCCTTTTACTGTTTCACGTGGATAATGAAGTAATTAAGTTCTAATTGTATTGTAATTTTAGTTCTGCACTTAAAAGGGCGTTCTACACAACCAGATTATCCCTTTTGCTTATGTACTTCAAAATCATTAAGAATACGGATAGGCCTATTCCGATTCTCGATTCCAGGAACTGCGGTTCTAATGGTATCGAGGAATCGATACTCGATTCGTCATCAATTAAAGAGCCCATTCCGATTCTTGTTTTGTTTTAACCGTTTTAATACGAGTGGGGTGTAATTAATTGAGAAAATAATTAATTATCAACTATGCCTTATTTATGAATCAGTTCCTTTGATTGAATAAAGCAAAAAAATATTTGAGTTTAAGAAAATATTATTATTATTTATGACGCAACAACAAAGTCGTTCAGAGGCATTTGTAGTCCGTTTGTCACCGCTCTTCTCGCTCTGTTGTCTCACTCACTTGGGCGGGCTCGACTCTCCCTCTCTCTCTCTCTCCCTCCTTCTATCCCTCCTAGTATGTGACCGCCACAGCTTCATAAATGTAAAAGCAGAACAGAAATTCCCATTCATAAATCAAGGTCGAACACTTTGTGTCTGCTATTACATTAAAACGGAATTTTTAAAAGGCTTCATCAGATGACCAAAATGTTAACTTGAAAGAATCGAGAATCAAAATAAAATTAAAAGTATCGGTCCATCTATAATAATAAGAAGTTATGTTGCGTGGAAGAGAAATTTTGTAAGTAGGACTGCATAGTCTGCATTACCTCAGGTAATCGAAAACTCTGGTGACACAGACTCTAAATCTGGATTTGTTTTTTCTCTGTTTAAAATCATGAGGGAAAAGTTTGGCGGCCTGGTGAAATATTTAAAACGCGGAAAAGACATAAAATAAATTAAAAACCTATTTTTAATCGTTCTACGAGCCGAGAGACTAAATTGTATTATATATAGAAGAATATATTTTTTTACTACCTCGGATAACCCGAAACTCGCCTTATCGAGGTTCTACTGTATTGTATTTGTGTTCTGTATTTTTCTGTATAGATCCTGCATTTAGAGAACTGCTGTAATAAATTCCAAATAATTATTTATTTTTAAATCATGTAAACAACGGACTAAAATAGTTTCTGTTTACATGATCTCGTTTTTTTTAGGAGCAGCACTACGGTAAATTAGTCCCGAATGATTCATGGATATAAATGTACGGGTCTAATAACCTAACCTTCACTCATTGGTGGGCGCAATTAGAAAACTTCGCCGAGCCCTGTAGCCTCGTATCACGGACTCTTGCTTATTCAAGTCGCGCTCTTCTGTGTCACTAGCCGACTGTTTGGCTTCTGAGGGAAAATGGTTTGTTTTGGTGGTGTATTACAAGTAAATTTTAGGTCAAAGTCTTTTCCCAGAATATCGCCGATTTAATTAGAACCGTTGCTCTACAGTTTAAAATTTTAATTTGAAATTGAATGCGGTATGTCCCTGCAAAAACGAAACATTAACTTAATATTAAAGGCTTCATGTCCCTCTAAAAGATCCAGTCTTGACTTTATATTGAAGACATCATAGCCCTGTAAAAGAACTGGTCGTAACACTATATTGAAGGCGGCGTCTGAAGAAAAATACTTCTTTAAAGATCAATTCTTTATCTATAAATCTTTTTTTCTACACCCTGAGACGTATTTAGGGAGGCTCCTTGAAGTATTTTTCTTATTTAGTATTAAGTCTTTGTAATTATTTGCTCAGTAATCAACATCTAACAAGTCTTTCCGCCCTCCTCTTACTGTTGCTCATTTCGGACCCTTAGATTCCGCCAATGGATACTCCCAAAATTCAATTCTGGTACGTCTCTGGTTCTACTGCGGAATTTGTATCAACAAAATTAAAAATATTTCAGCCCGTCCCACAATACGTTATGCAAATTATGAAAAGTTTAAGATAAAATGTTTCCGGATTTTCGTTGGCGTTGAATGAATAAGGCTTCTGAATATTTCAACAAATTTTAATTTATTTGTTGAAATTATATAACCTGTGGCTCGTGAAATATTTTTCTACTCGAAGGCGGAATTGCGTCTTTTGATAGCGCCTTACTTTTGTTAGAGAGTAAGGCGTAGGTAAAAGCTTCACACATAAACATAAAATTAAAGCGCACAAATCTAGTTTGGGCTCTTAAATAAATTGATCGCTGAACTCTACAGCTGCTCCGTGGTCTTCGCGAGCAGGTTCAAAATTTCTAACTGGCGCAGCAATTTGTTGGTTCCGTGCCAAGAAGGCGCAGCAGCCTAAACCATACGACCCTGATCCAACCGCACGAATGGCTTAGGAAACTAGGAATCTCTAGATCTTAATATCCTCTTTAGTCGAAATATTTGTCTCCGTGCTTATTGTTTCCTTGAAGGACGTAACAGATTTATGATTGCCTGAGGTTTATTGGACGTTATTTTATTTAATTGGCATCGCTGTTCCGTCATCATTGTATCGTGCTTCAGTCATCGGTTATAGTGAGGTTGAAATCAGTCGATAGCAAAGTATTTTATCAAGCTTTGGTAGTGTGTATGTTAGTGAAAAACGCCGTATATGGGTAAACTTTGGGCTTTACTAGTAATTTTTTAAGATTTACCAACACGAAATATGGTTTAATAAGTGTTAGTTAATGTTTGGTCTTTTAGCATTAGAGTTTGGGAAAAGTCAGGTTTTACCATTGACGTTTGGTAAATGTTGGCTTTTGGGAATAAAATTATGAATATTTCTTAGTCATTTTTCTTGGTGGCAACAAGCGCATCCATTATCTCAATAAAATATGTTTTACACTAAATTCTAATTTTAAGTATTTTCCAAACAGTAAAATTACAAACATAAATCGAGTTAACGTCCGTTTTCAAACGTGCCAAATGTCTAGGTTAGGTTAGGTAAAGTTAGGTTAGGAGGAAAGTGTTACCGGTAGTGAGAAGGGGGATGCAAACGTTGCATGGAATACGTAAGGTACATTGAGTGTATGATGGCAAAAGTTGGAAATTAACCATGATCACTGAAGAATGCTCAGAAAAGTTGGCAATTCTTAGGTTTTATTGGACAATACGTCACGGGCTCTATCTCAGTAACATACACATAGTTTCAACTGTTCTTGGCCCTGTACAGTTGGAATAGTGATGGTGAAAAAGAACGGTTTTAACTTTTGATAATAATCCGAAACGCGACAACGAAGAATAATGTTTTGATATTAGGAAAGCCAGAATAAGGTACTAAATTGTATAACAATATCCCTAATAGATAAATATGAATATATTAAGAATTAAAAGAACATATAATAATGTATTTTCAAAGTAGAACATACTGTCTTCTTTATTGTATTTATTTTTATTTGATATGTATAGTGTAATGTATTCAAGAGCAGTGTAATTGATAATGTGCTAAGACAAACGGATGTTTTTAACAAGGTTAGTATTGTTTTCTATCGTTCGGTCAGTCGCCAAGTTAGATGTAACTGACTATAGCTTTCGCCTAAAAATAACAACACGTTTTCGCTCAATCTAAAGAATGATGAATGTCACATCTTATGGGACGCCAAGATTCTATGTCAAACGCTGTATTTATGCTTTTTGCCAAATCGTTTTAGTTGTGATGTTTTATTCTGGAACATCTGCGTGCAGGTCTTCATAGTTTCCTGCTTCCGGCGTAGAAAAGTTCTAAATCCACTCCTGCACTCCCTTCTAACACCTTTCTTTCTTTTTTTCTTTTCATCTCTTTTTCTCCTCTCCGTCTCTCTGTCTGTCTTTCATGTGACAGGCTTGACCCAACGGTTCGTCTGTATTTTACTAGCGTTCTCTTTCTCTCTTCTTCCTTCCATATTTTTCTCTTAGTCACTCTACTATTCTCTTATCCTCCCTAACCGATCAACGCTAAAAATATTTTCTTTTAGTAAAGTTACTATCTTTCTAGTCAGATCAGTCTTTTTTTCAACGAAATCCATGTTTTCCCAGCTAATACATCATTTACTAGCCAGTGAACTCCAAACAGTATATAAAGTAAGTGTGCTGTAGGAGCTGTATTTTGTAGATTTGGTTCTACAGATTATTAAATTTGTTTCCTTTTCAGTAAAGATACAATCGGAGCCTCTGGAAAACCTATACAAAATTATAGAATTTTACTTAAGCCTTACAGTTTATTTTGTATTAAGAATAATAACAAATAGTTTCTTCTTTTTATACCATTAACATGGTGTAGACATAGAGCTGCCTTAATTGGGTCATATGTTCTTCAATAGAGGCAATGTGGTCGGCACTGGCTTCAACCGCAAATTGTTATCATAGGTACTCATTCTCATATGCTGAATCGACCTGGTGAATGAAAGGAAGAGACAAAAATTCATTGTCTCTCCCGGGAATCGAACCCAGAACGTTTAGATTAGTAGTCGAGTGATCTATCCACTTGACCAACCAGTAACCCTAAATTGTATGATATATTACTTCATGGTCGAGCTCAGATGGAACATTGCTATAGACTTGTCTAATGCACGAGAGAAGGATCTTACATTTCTAGTGAAGAACTGGGGTGCGTGTGTACACAGATCGGACAGGCGGGAGCTTTGTATGTTCACTATAAAACCAAGTTGTATTCATGATTTAATGATAGCCGGCATGACAGAGTAAATGTTTTTCCTTAAAAGGCCCCATTCAGGCGCAACACGAGCAGTTAATGAAGTATAACCCGTTCTGCGACCGAGGCTACGTCATCTGCATTGTTGGCAATTTCTTGACTGCATTGCACAGTTGTGCGTTTTCCTCGACGGTAACGTACATGTTCGGGTTGCTGAAACCAGTAACGAAGGAGAACATCTGATCTGTGCGTTGCACATCGACCAACTCTTCGTGGCTTAAACCTTGTACACCTAGGCTATATGACAATGTTGGAAACAGGTGGGTTTATAAAATCGGGTTTCGACTTATTACGCTCTTATTTCATGGATTAACCTTGGCTACACCTAGGATAATTTTTTATAAATTTTTATAATAAACGGGAAAAGCATTCAGGTCTACATGCTGGATATTTGAGACGTCCCAAATCTGGGAACCTCAAGCATTTAGGCTCTACGTCCCTCTATATAACACTGACATGACACCCCGCCCCTCCCATTTATATTTGGTCAAGAATTCAATCTGAGTATGAAACTGAGCTGGTTAGGCCAATTAAACAGATAATTATATTTAACTTTTAATATACATATTTATTAAATACAGTGCATTATATAAATATATTTCATCTTACAATGGTTTATATATATATATGTGTGTGTGTGTGTGTGTGTGTGTGTGTGTGTGTGTGTGTGTGTGTGTGTGTGTGTGTGTGTGTGTGTGTGTGTGTGTGTGTGTGTGTGTGTGTGTGTGTGTGTGTGTGTGTGTGTGTGTGTGTGTGTGTGTGTGTGTGTGTGTGTGTGTGTGTGTGTGTGTGTGTGTGTGTGTGTGTGTGTGTGTGTGTGTGTGTGTGTGTGTGTGTGTGTGTGTGTGTGTGTGTGTGTGTGTGTGTGTGTGTTTTGTGTGTGCTTGTGTGAGCACGTGTGTGTGTGTGTGTGTGTGTGTGTGTTAAACATATTTGTTGTTTTACCATTAAATTATGTATTTTCTTATTTATAATAACCTTTATCTCTAATATTAATTTAATAGTATCTAATTTTATCTATCCGACGTCCAGTAGTTTACAATTTATGCTTTTCAATTACATTAGATGATGCAATGACAATTCTTGATTGAATATCTAATACTAAATTTACTATAAAAGTGGACTCTTGTGGTTTTTGGTTCTTTGATACAATTTCATAAAATACAGTTTTAATTATTATTGCTCTGTCTCGGGTCGTTATTTGGGATTTTCTATAAAGTAGAAGTGGTATGATAAAAAAAGCTTGCTTAAAATTTCTGTTGGCTGAATCTAGTCTAATAAAGTTTGTAGTTGTTGGCGACTCCTGGGATTCTACTGGTTGCTGACGATTAACTTCGTCACTTTATTTCTGTACAGTCAACTTTACTTCACCTTTCTCTTTAATATCTGCTTAATTAATTACTCGTCGCACTGAAAGAAAGATTAAATAGTAAGTTCATATTTTATACCTAAGGAAAACCTGGGTGAGACAATATTTACATATAGATTGTGGGGAAGAAAACATATTGTTTCTATCCGGGGCTCTCGATATTTCACGCTCTGGACGCCTCTTTATAACATTGATATGAGGCTCTCCCATTTATGTTTGGTCAAGAATTACAATCTGAATAACAGACTGAAGCTGTTTAGTTCACTTAAACATCGGATAATTTTGTTTATAGTTTTCTATCACTATCATATTTGTCAAACTACAAAATTGAAAAAATGACTATATAATAAATTATGACGCTTGCCGATGCTCCACATGTTATCCTTGAGCCCAGAGAATTGGTAACCATGGTATATCAAGACTAAACATTCTACAAAACACAATGACCTAGTTCTACCGGCTGGTCTACACGTCAGTCACTGTTTTTAAATTCTTTTATTTAGCTTAACTTCCTACTTGATTTACGGTTCCGCAGTTCGACTGTTTCCACTGACGTTAAGTAGCCTACACTGCGCCGTAGAATCTTGTTTGTGTCTGCAGTGTTTGCCCATGTTTAAATTGTATTGGTTGTGTAAGGTTCTGATTATCTGATAGTGGATAATTATTGTTAATACCTTTAAAATGCCCGCATATAAAAATAAAAATATGTGATTTAAAATATTTACCATATTATATCAAAACTGAATTACTGAAGTGTTGATATACTCCGGTTTTATCATCACATATAGTTTAGTTTAAAAAAAAAAGAACAGGGGAAAAATCTTTGAGTGTATTGTTTTAAATGATTACACAAATATTAGTACGTTCACAATTTCTTCTATACACGCGCGCTCGTGCCGTTTTCACCCCGGTGTAGTTTGAGTCATTGACCCTTCAAACACTATTTTTCAGTACCAGGAGATCATTACACCCATTGAAACTGTTGGAAATTTAATTCCATATCCCCTTCCCCACATCCTCTTGATATGTACTATAACGAGCAGACATCTTTAGGTACCCGACGGAAGCTACCTTGACCACACCGTCTTATCATTTCCCCTTATTTTCAGTACCAGGGGATCATTAAGAACATTGAAACTATTGGAAATCTAATTCCATTTCCCTTTGCGACATCCTCTTGAAATGTGCTATAATAAGCAGACGTCTCTATGATCCCGACGGATTGGTTACCGCACCATTTTATCATTTGTCCCTGTTTTCAGTACCAGATCATTAGCTTATATCCTTTCTTAGGAAACCTTATTCTACATCCCACTTCCATTTCCTTCTTAACGTGAAATTTGATGGGGAGACTTGTCTTTATGGCGCAGATAGATGAGTTTAGTTCATTGTTGTCACTATACTCAAACTAGCTCGTGATAATGCTGACAATAAAGGTTGGCGAAAAGCTTTGAGCGTTAAAAATTGTTCTTGCTTTAAAATGTCAATAATAATAAATATGCAACGAGTAACGTTCCCAATATTTAATGTGCGCGCGTGCGTGAGGCTGTGCATCAGGTGGTTAGGATATGACTCAGAAGACAATGTGGTAGGTATGAGGTAGTCATTGGCGTGTTGATTACATGCCTAGCGGATCTCGTGGAAGTTTACTACCCACTACTCTCCAGTAGAGCCATCTTGCGGACCAACCTTGGCTCTTCAAGACAAAAAGATTGAAGAGAAGAACTAGACAGACTTATTGACGAGCTCACTAAAAACACTTCCTCTAACGTTTTTCCTGTCCATATCATCCCACCACTGATACACCGTGTTCATTACGAAATAATGACGTTGATATCGATAGAACACCTACAGCCCAGGACAGAACACTCGTATAAATAAAACTGGTTTACCCTGTGTTTAGATTGTAGCAGTAGAGAATAGAATGCATTGCGTGGCATAGGTTGTATAGGCACAAGGTTTAGTGTAGGCATTGGAAAACTTTCCCCGGCCTGCTGACCCAGGAAGTCTTGGAATAAACCTCACAATATCCAAGATGTAAATGATTAGCGATGCAATCATTAATCAAAGTCACAGCCTTTGTTATCTAATATAAAGTTGACAGTAAGATCTATTGTCAACATTAAAGTCAATGGAAAAAATGCATAGGCTGGAATGTAGTTTTTAGATTAAATGCAAAGAAGACTACAAAAGGTTTTTAGGTGTTTTAAACAAACGTAATGCAGTAGCTTGTTGTAATGATCTTGAATTCACTGGATAAATCATACGTAATTATTTGAACAATTGAGTTAAAAGTTTAACTTACTTGCTGACGTAAGTATTATAAAAATGTATAATATAATTATGTACGCGCGCGCGCGCGCGCACACACACACACACACACACACACACAGACACACACACACACACACACACATATATATATATATATATATATATATATATATATATATATATATATATATCAAATATGTTTTTTAGAGTACAACCTCAGTTAACATGCTACCATTGCCACGGCATTGGAGTTATTGTTACCATGCTGCATGTGTCATCTGGTTTTTTAGGTGTCTTTTTTGTTTCGAAGTTGAGCAATCATGAAAGTCACTTACAGTTTTAAAATTGCTGCCTTATGCAATTGGTTTTGCCGCATCCAATTCCTCATCCAGGATGGTGCATCTCCCCACTAACCTGCCTTGAATAACGAACTACAGCAGTCGATGCAGGTCTCCTCTTACGATGTGTCCTATGTATTTGGATTTTCTATTTTCACTGCTAGAAAAATCTCGGTTTCTCATACTTCACGATATCTCCACGTCCGTAATCGTTTGCGACCGGGAAACTCAACGTACAACACTACTCGTATATCCTTAGGCAAAGGCTACAATCAGTCTTCCTCATTGTCCAACTCACCACTCTGTAGACAGTACATAACCTCTTAGGAAGTTTACTTTTAATTTCAAACTCAGATCTTTTGAACATTTTATTCTCTTTATTTGATAAATTTTGTTCTCACTTTGCTTTTACGTCGACTTCCATCTGTCCTGTTATTATATTCACTTAAAATTGTACCCAAATAGTTGCACCCCTTAATCTTGTAATGGTCCTTCCGTTTATTTAAAATTATCACATTCTAGGTCCTCTTTAGAATCAACAAATTCTGTTTCCCCATTATAACCTGTTGATAAAGCCTCAACGAGCACGCACTTCAGCGATTGCACAATAAAACACTTTTTTGTTAGAACCTGCAAACTGAAGAAACGATTGATTTGGAACAACAATGCAGACAGCGAAATTCTGGGAAATGATAATTCCGGTGTGAAGCGGTCGTTGCCCTGTGCGGCCACGCGAACCCCGTAATTGCATGTGTATCGCGTCTCTCACAACGCTACCTACGAAATTATTAAAAGCCGTGCAACTCACTTTTGGTTTCGTTTGTGCTTCAAATACTGCTCCGAAATTACCTCATTTGATGCAGACAATTTTATACGCAGGTGAAAGTCTGAGGTATCTAATTTTTTATCAGTTGAAAGAATATTAATTTTTGTATAGCTAGGGAAAGGTTAGGTTAGGTTACAGGTTATTTTGGCTAGGTTTGATTAGTTAATTGAAAGATTTAGCACTAATTTTCAATCGATTATTTCCTTATGTATGATATTGCATTAAAAATTATATTGGTGGTGAAGAAATTCCTCAAGGTTACATGACTGTCCCTAATGCTCCAAAAACTAAAATGACAAATAGCCTCACTTCACAACATAAACATGTACAATTTTATAAAACAACACTCTAATATTACATTACAATGTAACTACAAACTATCTGGCTATGAAATAAATTGGTTACAAAAAACATAAAATAAAGTTTTGTATCGTGAGTTAACTTGATAACAAATTAATTGACCTATATCGTAATGTACATTATTGCAAAGCGGCGAATCTTTTCCCTTTACGCCTCAACTGCTTAGCTCATGTAGCAAGCTTTATTTTGTTGTTAAACCAAACCAAGCGGTACTTCAAAGCTATATTGTAATATAAGTATATGGTATAACAAAAGTGCTCAGTTTCACGAAGACGCTTTTAGTTTATAGAGTTTAGTTTGTGTTAAAATGTGAGGTTATATTTAGAGCGTTAGTTACAAGTTTTCTTGTCCTCGAGAACTTTCTCCATTGCCTGGTAATTTCTTTTTTGAATTGTCAGTGACAAGTGAAATTGGCACAAATACCAAAATGACAAAGCATGACTGACATTCCAAAATGAAAAGCTCTGACAAAAAATAACGACGTAACAGACACAAAACGTTATAATTATAATCTCGACATTTATATATTTTATATTTAGGTTTCCTCTTCACCAATCACAGAATTTCTTAGAGGTGTCTACAAGGAGCTGTAACAAATCACGAGGTAAAAACAGCTCCAAAACCCTAAAATTGCGGACAAAATTATTGTGATTTACAGCGCAAAATAACTACAATCGGTGTCTGAACGAATAACATGTATTGTATATTGTATTACCGACCTTTAATTGGCTTCATTTCATACCATTCCGCCGGTCTACGTTTGGAAACTTTATTTTTCCTAACCAAACCTAACCTCATCGGATACATCGCTGCTATATTGTATTGTAGTATAATGATATAATGCTCTGTTCTATAAAGAAACATTCATTCTTTAAGGCTGGAGCTCTCAATTTTTTTTAAAGACTGTGCCCCTTAATGAAAAATTAAAATTTTGCGTACCCCTTGTTGTTGGGGGGGGGGAGCGGTTGAATTAAAAACACGTTTTACATAAAAAAAGTATTACAATGAAAATATTGGAAAGAACCCCAATATCACAAAAATAATCAAAAATAACAAATAAAACAAGTTACTTAAGATTAAAACCCGTTAAGGAGGATTTAATCTTAAGTAACTTGTTTTATTTGTTATTTTTGTGGTATTGGGGTTCTTTCCAATATTTTCATTGTAATATATTGTACCACTGTGCTCTTGATATTGTGTATAAAAAAGTAAATTTGCAAATATATTTGAAACGCATTACACAATATAAATGAGAGGAATGAATGAGCTTGTTTCTTTTTACATAGCTACTCACGTTTTGCTAGGTACAACCTTAAATCGTCCTCAACATTAAGCTTGTTTCTGTACTTGCTTTTTAGATATGTTAAGCTCGAAAACCCTCTTACATATAGCTGTGTAGTTGAAAACCTTACAAGAATCTTACAGCAGTATTTGGAAGGTCTTGGTACTTCTTTCCAACACCGATCCAAAAATCCAACAACGTTCCACTGAAATAACCTCAGATCACATCGTAGCTCGACCCAGAAATATATAAAAGTTGTTTAATTTTTTATTACCTGCCCCGCGTATTCCCTTGAAACTTTGCGCGTATTCCCAAGGGGTATGCGTACCACAGTTTGAAAGCCCCTGCTATAAGGTTTCGTTTTTTATAATAAACTTGGAAGTTTTTTGTATTTTTCTCAGTCCCAAGTTTATTTTTCCCGTGCTCCTGGAGATATCGACAGGCAAATTATAATAACCAAGGTAACCGATAAATACAATTCAAAGAAATGTGGATAAATGTGAAACAACTTTGTTTTCTAGTTGGACGAACTCCTTTTAGGTCTGACTATGAAACAATAGTGTTTTATTTTGTTCCACGAGGTATTAATTTATTATAAATACCTCTAGGGTGGCGATTTTATTAATTTTCTTTATATAGTGACCAACCTTTTTACTAAAAAATTAATTAAACCACAATCACAAAAAATCCTTGTCAATCGCTAATAACATTGCCTCTGGAAGGTGGCTGAGGACTGACGAAAGAACTCTAACGTCGCCAGCAAATCACGCTTTGTCAAAGTTACACTGGTTAATATTATCGCTTTACTGTGGTAATGATTCTTTTACTGGGCGACTAGTTAAATCACCACGTTATTTTGTTCTCATTTTGTACATCCCTCAGAGGCAAGTTTTATATAGGTAGACAGTATTTTTTTGTAGCTTTTATCTTGAAATAAGGCCCGTGTGTGAAAAAATGTTTATAAAACGTCTATAAAACTGAACACTAATTTGAAATTATTCATGAAGGATTAAAGATTTTTAAAGAGAATTGTAGAGACACTAGGATTTTATTCACTATCACGTGACCGCATTCAAACCAATGGAATGGTAATGTAGATATGATAATTGGACAGGACTTGTTCGGAATGACATGACCACTCCTTGTGTCTAGGCTTACAAATATTAAAATGTAGTTTCCATAAAGATTCCTTTCAAACTGTCAAATTACTGGAAGACCAGTTGGTATTAGGTTCAAACATTCTCTTGACCACTGTTTTTAAATGATTAGATATTTTATTTTGCTTTCTAGGAATAATCATCTGTAAACTCCCAGTAATACATTTGTCCTCAATCTGTCATCTGGACGCTCTTCTACAGTTTTGTATTCGGATTGAGAAAGAATACTTTCTAGAGTCTGATTAGTTTCTCATTTCTAACTAATTTATTAACCAGTTTTCATCTTTTACTTAAGAAATTACCTTTCATTATCATTCTTAGAATGGAATATAATTAGGGGACCAACTAGCTAACGAACTGGCGAAAAGGGGTGCAGAAACTGACCGACCAACTGCCCCGTTATACCTAGACTCTACAAGGAACGTTAATGACGGTCTTGTCAACGCACGTACTTGGACTAAAATGGCGGATCTGGCCAAAAATAGGAAATGGGAGCTTCTAGCCTTTAAGGGCCCATTGTCTATAACTCTACTCCATATGGGAGCGGTTGCCAGATTTTACCTACTGACTGACCATGACTACCTCTAGAACTACTCCCAAAAAGGCAGAATGGACCGCGAACACCTAAAGTCTTTTCTAGGTCACTCCAGCTCCACTAAAGACTCCGCTGGTTGCTACAGGAAACTCGCCCCTTCGAATGGGTGAAACGCCAAGAACGGGCTTTGGCTAAACCCACCAATCTTTATTCTCTTTACAAGGAGGCGTAACGAGTAGATACTTCAGTGACCCCGGTAGAGAGTGGGTACGCACACCTATACTCGTGATGGGGGTTTTTATGTTCTATTTGTTAATCCTACATATATTTGGAATTCTTTCTTGTCCACGGAGGTGATAATAGCCGTATCTCCTTGAAACTCCAAAAATAGCTTCGAGAAATATGATGTAATGTTTGTTAAGGCGATAACACGACTCTAACGTCACTTTGATGAGTGGGGGAAGGATAAAGTGAAACGAGTTGAATAGGGCTGGTTCAAAGCTCTCGTGGGTAGATTCGCTTCTTTGAAGTAGGGCCTACCCTCTTTTGGGGGCAGAAAAAGGTGACGTGGGAGTTAGATTTGCATATGCAAAGGGTCTACAACGGGGCTTTCTTATTCCTTTTTTATTATGTTGGTCTTTACGACTTCACTAGAACATCTGAGTTTTCAATTATTTATTTACAATAGTAATTCAGTACGATTTAAAAATAATGGCAGAAATCTATTAATAACATTGTCTTGTATAAGCATAATCCTTTTTGGGAATTTCGGTTTGTCGAAAAATAATTCACAATTTTTGTACGCTTTGCTCATAATTAGAAAACTCACGTGTGTTTGTTACTTGTATTCTAGTTCCCCAGTTGTTTTTTTTATGAACTTTAGAACCATTACCTATTGGCAGCTGTTCCCCTCTTCCCCATCTTGCTTCCTTTCATCCTCTTCGCTTCATTAATCCTGCTGTTATCCACGTAACTCATCTGTCCCCCTCACTTTATCTATAACTCGTTCCATCAGTTCTACATTTTTATATTAATGGCGTCATCTAACACTTTCTGTTTTTTTAACACGTCCATTCTTTTAGGTCTTGTCCGTCAAACAATTCGTGAAATATAGTCCTATAAAAAAAATTAACTTTGCTTGTAAAGTGGTGGTATAATTAAATAATAATGCACACTGATATACAATTAACAATTTTTTACTAAAACATATTTCAAGAACAATGTCATCCTAAATAGTTGAAGTCAACTACATTAATTTAAATGAGGCGGGGCGTTATACCTCACTGTTATTAACGACATTGTTACCGAAACGCGTTTGTATCAATAAATTATTAATTTGCGTTATAAATTAAAAATTTGATTAAATTTATTTCATTAAAAACGTCGAGTAGCTGTATTTGGATTAGTGTTTATTCTATTAACCTGTGTACTTTAAACAAAAAAATATACAATTCTTGAAAATATTTTTAGAAAATAGCATTGGTGTGTTACAAATAGTTGTAACTTTAAAAAAAAACGATTAAGTTTTTTATGTTTTACTGATTCTAAATGCGTATTTTTACAATTTGATTATAGCCTATGTATGTAGGCCTATGTACTATTATAACCTAGTATAATGTATGATTAATACATTTCGGTTTTGCCGTGTCGAACCCTAGACACTACCTACAAGTAAAAACATTAGACGTATATTTATGGTGGGAAAGGTTCAGAATTCAATCAGACTTATTTGTTACGTCCCCTCTACGTGATGCCTCTTACTTACCTTGATTACAATAAGGTTGTCTTCACCCGCAAATGTATGGGTAAAGAACGGCCGTCCTAATGGATACTTGCATGGTACGGAGCCGCGCTGGCCCAACATGGCTACTTGCATGACTAAGCATAACACGTCATTTGGCGTCGTTACTTAGTGTTAACAGCTGATTTATAGATGTACCTGACATGCTGAATATTACACGCGTCGCCATCGACCGTTTCCGTAACCATCTGTTACTTTAATAATCACGTACTGAAATTCGATCTTAAAGGTAATGTATCGATAACATATATTATCATACGCGTTTCAGTGGCAAAGCCATCTTCTCCAGTAACTGTATAGCTGCTGTACTAACTGCAATTTTTTTAAAATAATTTTAAATTAATAAAAAGTCTTAACCAAAACACTATTTATTTAAAGCATTATGTACGTTCGCAAAGATAATAATTTCCTCTAAAATATGCATACTGATTTAAGTAGATCAAGTAGGCCTTATTACGTGGGCAAAGTTTCGGAAGAGCGCTGTGCCCTTTTAGGGCGGCTGCACGCTGGAGAGCGCGGATAAGTTGTATTCTTGGGATATATTTTATAGTAAAAAAAGCATTGTTTGGTTAAAGTGCTAGAGAACAAGCAACAGTCTCCAATAGTTTGTTATTCAATTCCTTCTAATATCTCACACTCTCCTTATATATATATATATATTTTGTACAAATTTTCAGTTGTTAATAAAATTCGTTTTTATTCATCCAATCAATTCAAATATATTAGTTTAACCTGTAGTGGATGATAATTAGTATAAATATAGTTTTTTCAAATATTTATTCATTTCTTGTTCAAATCGCTCTGAAGTTAGTGAATCATAAAGAGATAAAAAGTTGACGTCAGCACACTCCAGCATGATTACCGACCGAACATAAAACACAGAAAATCTGCTTCAGCTGGGCCATATCGATGAGAAGTTTATTTTTCTGTCTGTTGTATCTATCTTTTTGTATCTATCTATTTTCTATCTTTTGTCTGTTGTATGACTATTTTGGGAGTTCGGACCGGGGGAAAAGTTATATGTCAGGTTAAGTTACTTAGTATTAAAGATAGAGATGTCCTAACAGTTTTAATGCCATGCAAATAAATTGTGTCACATTATGAATTTGTATTCAAATATCTTTTATAATGAAAAACATACTGGGACTCGGTGCCTTGCCTCGCCTTGCCGTGCCGTGCCGTATGCTGCTACTAACCATCGGGCAAGGTAAGGCAAAAACGTCTGACGCACCGCGCTGTGCCTCATCCGGTGTGCGGACTACCGTACAATCCCTTGCAACACTGCGTGGCTTGCCATTTAGCCACCTAAATGAAAACTCATTTGGTTTTTTCGAAAGAACATCAATAACACTGTAGTTTCGTTGGAAGGAGAATTGAATTGAATAAAAATGATACCAAATACGAAACAATTTTATTAAAAAATTAACTATATTTATTCACCTAAATAATAATTCATCATTATGTTCAACCATATAAAGTTGCTTTCTCAATAAAACTGTTTCGGGTTTGGTACAATTTCTCTGTATTTTGCTATTATACTTCCATAGAAACTATTTTATTGATATTTTTACGAATAAATGTAATGACTCTTCATTTCAAAGCATACAATAGGTGACTGATTGCAAGGCCAAGTGCTGCCAAGGACCTTGACACGGGATTATAATAATCGATCGGTCGGTAGTCTGAAGGCGCTGCGCTCTTCCGAAACCTGTATATCAAAAGCCTTAAAGAGCTTTTGTATTGTGATTGTAAAGAACTGTTTTTACTAGTAGATTTCCGAAAGTAGTTTAGTTTTTATCGCCAGCTCCTCCCTGGAGAATATTGGCAAACAGGTTGTCATTGGGAAACTTTTGTCTTATCGCAAAGATAAGTATACTCGTATATCAAAGAACATGGTACTGTAAATGAAGTGGGTAAATGGAGGAAATCGATTATCACGCCGCGGGGCGTCAATGACGTACCTTTGTTGTCGTGTTCTTGGAATTCCTTTTATTAAAAATATTGGTTTATCGTAAGTTCACACCGCTTTTGATTAGGAAAGTTAATTTCGTCTGGAAAAGAAAGACAGCCTGCTTACGGTCATACTGATTAACTATAGTAACAGTGTAATAGAGAGAGATATATTTATTAACAACAATCGAGAATAGTATTGAAGCAAAGAGCAGCGTAACAATGCAAACTGAAACGTATTCTTAAAGACATCTTCACCCCGGTCTGTTTCAGGTTAGCTACCTTGTCCACCTGTTAGCCTTAATTTTCCCTTATTCCCGGTACAGGAGGATGATTGACTTTTCTTTAGTCATACCTAATTTCATTTACGAAAAGTGAACATATATTTTTTATTTATCCTCCTAGAAAGGTGTCAACTAATATGCAAGTAACGTAAACTGTGAGTATGTAACAATACTTAATTACACAATTTAATTAAGCATGCGATATTTCTGAGTATATGGGAAGTTTCATGAGAAAATTATTTAAACATAACCTCCACATAACCTTAAAGTGAAAACAGTCGATAGGTTTCAGTTCCATGTTTGTCTTTCGGAAATGTTCACAACAATTCTTTCATGTTATGGATAGCTGATGCTATGTTTCTACTCTTTCTCGCATCGGAAATAATGCTAGACGAACCTAAGGAATTATGTATTCACTTTAGATATAATTGCACGGTACCTTGCGAATAATAATGAATTACTCTTTGAGTATTTGTCAAGTGAAAAGGTACACGTGGTTTAATGGATTAGGCGATACACACACGATATACTGTGATAATAAACTGGAAATGAATCTGATAAACAACAGCCTTGTGATGCATTTTGTTGAGTTTTCATACTTTTCTAAGGCTTTTACGGTTTTCGTGTTGCTATAGTTATAGGCCTACATTTAAGCAGTCCTTATATATTTTTTACACTTAAACGATAGCAAATGTCTGTATAGTTTAACACATTAAACATATTTTGTAACAAATTGTTATTAATATCGTTTTAAGCATAGCATAAGCAGTAGTTTAAATCTACAATATGTCCCGTCATTTGCAGTATTCAAGTTTTACCGCCTTGTTATTTTTTAAATACGCGTTTCACCATTTATGTTCCATCATCAGAGGTAAAATTGCAGACCCGCGTTCGTACAGCGTACTATGTGTTTTCGTGGACGTACTGATATTCTGTGTCGCGCTAATTATTTGTTTTGTTGTGATATTTTTATGTATCCTTATTGCTGGTTGAAATTTTACTCTGATGATGGAACGTATATTTATGAATCGCGTGAGTAACCGAAACATTAGTCGTACGATGGTGTGATCTGTTTAAATAGTATATACAGGACGTGCTTTAAGCTTCCATATTTCATTTTAGTTTCAAAATCTTCGTTAACAGTTTATACATTTGTACTTGATACTAGCGAGAAATGCCCCTATTCATATTGAACCAAATTTTAAAATTTGTTTTGTCATTTTGTTTTTTAATAAAATTTATTTTAATATAATTACGAAGTTTTCATAACAAAATTGTCTTATAAACTATATTTTTTGTGAATGTGTTTTCAGTTTGATTTTTTGATCAATCTTATTTTCAATATGTGTCTTTAATCCATCTGGAGACTTTACTCTAGTTAGTGCAACATAAAGTTGACCATGTGTTAAAACCGGTATGGTCAATTGAACCCTGCTCGTAAGATTGTATGACCCTGAAATTTTTTATATTTTTTGAAAACACAAATCTTAAAGGAAATTGGTTAAATTTCATTTGAAATGGGATGTTAGGATCTGTTGATATTAATTTAGTTCTTAGTTAAAGTATGATGTTTTTCATTGTAATGTATACACATAACCTGCTTTCATACTGTTAAAATATTTGTTTATTTACAAATCAAACTGATCTGTTTTTCATTGCAATGTATTCCTTATGGAGATTTTAGTAACTTAAAGTTTCTCAAAACCCTATAAATGTTGTAAATTGAGAAAAAACATATATTTTCCCCTCTCCTTCGTGTCAATACCTTTAATTTGAGCCATCTCCCAGCTCTGCCAAGCTCCCACAATATTTTTCTCAAAATTCGGTTCACTCAATATTTATTAAGACTGTATATAGCCTAACTACAGAATCCTTAGAAAAGTTCCCTTTTGTCATTTTTAAAATTATTTGTGAAATAATTGTTTAACACTGTAGCCTACTTTGATTCTTTAACCTTTTGTTCCAGATAAATATCTTAGTACAATCAATTTATTAATATAATTTTATGTTTCAGGTAAGTTGGGGTTTTGCTGCCTTTAGTGAAAATTTCGTACGTAAGCTCTCAAGTATTTTATTAATATTTGTATATTTATGCAATAAACGCTTGTTCGCTGTCGGATAGCATTTAAATATAAGTTATTAATTAATAATAAATTTATAAAGCCGCAATATTATCGCTTGTATTGTTTTGGTATAAAACGCGACACAGTTGTTTCTACCAACAGTTGAGATCTTCAGGTGCAATTGTAAACCTTCACGTAAACCTAGCTTATGGATCTCGTTACTGCCGCTGCACAATATGCGAGTGGTTATCGCGTTGCAGTTGGAGGACATTGATCTTTGTACGTCTGAGATCATATTCTGTGATCTCATACCAATTATTCTGTGTGTGCGAGCGCGTTCTTATAAATAGGCCTAGTTAAAATAAATTATGTAAGGAATAGTTGACATTTTTATATTCCCTTTATCATCTAGTCTTGAATAAAAAAAAAAAGAAAATCGTTTAAAGTTTCAATCTCAAAATGTTTTGTAGTGCACCTCTAAAAGTGTGCGCCTAAAGTATTATTATGTTTTGTAGTTTTAAAGCGATCAACTACTGTGACTAATATTGCCTGCAGAAATATAAAGGCTCATGAATATAGGTTAGAATAAACTAGGGACATAACTCCCCTGTACAGGAGCTACTGTTTGTCAGGGTCATAAAGCGGTGTCTAGCAGTGCACCTCCTTGCGAGAAACAGAAGGCCAAGGAAGGGCCGATGGATCCAGCAAAGGATATAATGATCCCCTAATACTAAGCATAAGTAAGAGAAAGAAGAAGAAAGATGTTGAAACATGAAGAAAGTAGACGAAGGTAATCTTAGGGGAATTAAATACACCTCGTGTATTCCTCCATCCAAGAAGAGCTCAAAGATACGTAAACTGTTGGGGGATAAAATACATCACGTGTATCCACGTACCTCAAACTCGTCAATACCAAAGGAGAGGACTTCACGTTGTATCAGCACCTAAAAGATCGAAGACCTTACTCTATTGTTTGGACTTGTCCCCGCTTCACTTGTGGAACGAGATGATACTCTAACCAGACATGGCTCGTTGGAAACTACTCAAGGACTAGTAGAACTTTAAGAACGCCCTGGGTATAAAGAGAAGTTACGGGGGACGACTGGGTTCTCTTACGTGAACTAGACAACAAGTAGCCAACCGTGACGTAGTTAGATGTCTACCCTCCATGAGGGTGTTTAAAAGAGATGGAGTTTTTATAGTGGATATTAAAATCATCATTTTGTAACATGAAAAACGACGTTTTCATGTAAAATTCAACGATATTTATGTGTAAAAACTACAGGTAACGTAAGTTACTAATGAAAATACCGGATTAGGTTTATCTGTACTTTCATTTAACAAGTTCTCAATGGGTGGGACCGTAGATAGTTTGGCATTGTAGCTCGTCTTAGGCACAACGTAGAACGAGCTCGATGACCTTGGGTTTGCCGCGCGTCACTGATGTTGATTTTGTCCATGATTTTACAGGTCCTGAACTTATTAGATTAGCTAGAACAAAGGGAAGACCTTGCGCCATTAAACGCGTAGTAACGTCGCGTCGGCTGTAGGTTTCAGCTTCATTGCGTTTAATTTAACACCAGCAAGCTACCCTCATTGGTTTTCTTTAGTTATTCCTTTTTGTAGTAAACTTTACATTTTCCTGGTAGCTCTTTCTGGTCTTAATTTTTCCTAAAACGTCTTCTTTCCAGGATGTTTTTGCAGTTTCAAGGTCATTTGTAAGAATGTTATTAATCCTTATGAAGTAGATTAAGTATTGTGAGTGTGGGTAGGAGTAAAGTAGGATTATGAAACCTAGGAGAGGATATATGAGGGCCACAACTGTTTAAGGCCGGGTACCTAAGTAGACCTACTCTCTAACGAGGTCCTGCAATTGAGATGAGGATGTAAGAAGAAGAATAAGGAAAGAAAGATAGACGTAGGTAAGAGTAGGGAAGAACGTTCCTTGGAGCTGGGAATTGGGGAAGTGTAGTATTGATGTTCTTATGTACAGATATTGCAGAGAGAGAATCATACAAAGAAGAAGATCAAGAAGTTCGTGAATGGTTGAAGAAGAAGTTTAAGATGCTGAGAAGATGGATATTTGTCGAGGAGTACTTGACTCTCGTTTTCACATTCTCTCTGAAACTCTACTTCCGTAGATCATGAACAAAGTCTACACTAGCATGTGAAACCACTACCCCCACTAAAGGTTGCCACTCCGTCCAGCACCGTCTGTGTTCTTATGTACAGAAAGAGATAAAGATAGGTAAGAAAATAAGGACTGTGATGAAGAAGATGATAGAAGATGGATATTTGTCGAGGAATACTTGACTCCCGTTTTCACATTCTCTCTGAAACTACGTCCGTAGATCATGAACAAAGTCTACACTAGCATGTGAAACCACTACCCCCACTAAAGCTTGCCACTCCGTCCAGCACCGTCTGTGTTCTTATGTACAGAAAGAGATAAAGATAGGTAAGAAAATAAGGACAGTGACGTAGAAGATGATAATAGATGATAGAAGATGGATATTTGTCGAGGAATACTTGACTCCCGTTTTCACATTCTCTCGGAAACTCTACTTCCGTAGATCCATGAACAGAGTCTGCACTAGCATGTGAAGTCACTATCCCCAGGAAATCTTTCCTCAATCCATGTACTCGGTGGACGAAACCTCCTTAGGCTGTGTACATGACTTGTACCATTTTTAGCAAATAAGCCACGAGGCCCGGAACGGTTATAGATAGCACACTGCTTACTTTTGTTAGTTGCAGTAAGTTTCATTATAGAAAACAAACTGATAGCACAAACTAATATAGCACTAAATGAGCACGATCATCGCACAACGAAGGTTACAGCTATAGGGGCTACAGTGACACCTACGTCGACATGTCGCCACACCGTTAAAGGGGATAGAAATCACTGATGCAATGGCCTTTGTGGCTTAGGTAGAGGCGGTGGTCAGGTTGGTTGGGCGCTTATTTCGCACACTCTGTGTTGGGCGCTGATTTCGTATATCAACTAGATATATGGGGAAGTTTTTGCATCAAGTGTACAGGGACGCATACCTGAGGTGCAACAGCTAACAATTGACTTCAGGGGAGATTTCTATAAGCTGCCCAGTCTAAACAAAGGAAAACTATAATAGAACAATAAATAAATAGACATACGGGTAGACTTTCTACTATCTTACAGTTAACCTAATTAGTTTCGGCTATTAAAGTAACTAGCATAACGTTATTCCATTACAAATAGATAACACTATATGAGCTATTCGTTTAGAAAGTGTTTAGTAATAATCTGATTTTAATAGACCTACTTAATCACCTGCCGTAGACGGGAAGCTCTCCCGAAGCCGTCTTCGGTAGTAATTTTTCTAAGAATTTAAATTCTTAAAGTGCGAACGTTAAATTTATTTATTTCTATTTCTGAAATAGAGTTTAATAAAAAAAAATTGTGTCCTGTTCACGCTGTGAGGAAGTTATACTCTTTTACTTCATTTTTTATATCTATTATATTTACCTTTAAGACGATGTTTTGTAAAAGAATTAAAATTAAAAGGGCATTTGGAAATCGGTGGGAGAACTAATGAGCTCGTGTTTGCCCAATTCCCCTAGATCCCTGCGTTTACGTCTCTAGCAGGAAGAAGAACACTTAAAGAGAAAACTCATACAGGTCAAACTTATCTGCGCCCAAAATACCTTTTTAATTTTTCCTCCACGTCTTACACGATTTGCTCCCATTTAGAAGATTTTATTGATTCTGATGGCGCTTTTCGATGCTTTTTCATGCAATACCTCATAACGTCTTCTGTTCCCCAGTCTCTATCCTTTGGAGTTTTTCTAATAATATATCCTTCTACACCTTCACGTCCTTCACTAATGCATCTATTTCTTCCTATATGACCCCATTCGTTAACTTTGTTTTATAGTCTGATTTAAACTCCCTTGATATGAGCATATTATGATAATCTCTTGTTTTGTAAACATTTTTATAGAATTTGTCACAACTCTAATTCTCCGGGTAGCAGGTAGGCGTCTCCGGGCCTACTTAGGTAGCAATCCTTCCCGCACTATACCATGATTCCCCCCGTGTTCCAAATTCAACGATTATATTGTTGTGAATTCTTCTTAATTCCATCTATTCTTCTTTATCCTTGTTCTAACATGAGTGAAATGAGTCGACACCATTCTATGACCCCAGTATATACAGGTATACTATACGTACGTGACGCTGCACAGGACGTGCCATGTCTGCACTGCATCCCTTACCAGGAGGTTTTACGCCCGTAAGTTGTTCGTTCCTACATTCGCAATCATTTCCCATTCTTCTTTTTTTCATGGTTGGAATTCTATTTGAATTTCTTAAAAGACGTGGTGGAATTAAGAAAGTCATTTGTGTGCTGTCATTTTTACACATTTTGTTACGTTGTTGATAGTCTAAACCTGCTCTTTAGGTCATGATTTTTTTCCATGGAAATATAGATACGTTTTTCGACTTCCTTTATAACTATACTTTACATCAGCGCTTCTTAACCTTTTTTCAGGTGCGTACCCCTTACCAAATTATCATCAATTTACAATTATACCCCTACTTTATATTCTAGTCTAGACGCAATAATAAACATCAAATTTGGGGAAGCAATGAAGAATTTTTCTCGTCCGATCACCGAAGTCAAGCAACATTGGGCGTGGTTAGTACTTGGATGGGTGTTATTTTTCTAAAGGGACTACCAGGTTTTATTGTTTTTTTCTAAATTGGTTACCAGGTTTAATTTATTTTAAAGTGGCTACCCGGTTTTATTTTATTTTTTTTTTTTTTTGTCTAAAGTGACTACAAGGTTTTATTATTTTTTCTTGAGGGGCTACAAGGTTTTATTATTTTTTCTAAAGTGGCTACAAGGCTTTATTATTTTTTCTGAAGTGGATACCCGGTTTTATTATTTCTTCTAAAGTGGCCACCAGGTTTTTTTTCTAAAGTGTCTACCAGGTTTTTTTTCCTAAAGTGGCTACCAGGTTTTATTCTTTTCTAAAGTGGTTACCAGGTTTTATTATTTCTTCTAAAGTAGCTACCAGGTTTTATTATTTTTTCTTGATGGGCTATTAGGTTTTATTATTTTTTCAAAAGTGGCTACAAGGCTTTATTATTTTTTCTAAAGTGGCTACCAGGTTTTATTATTATTTTCTAAAGTCTCTACCAGGTTTTATTATTATTTTCTAAAGTCTCTACCAGGATTTATTATTTTCTCATATTTTCCTAGACTTTCTGCATCTTCATGTATATTTTTTGTCAGTACAGATTACGTGTAGTAAGGAAATAATGAGCTAAGTTTTTATATTTTTTGTATTGTAATTTTTTTACATGATATCTGCCTATGGATATGGCAGTGCGTCTGGAACACATTAACAATTTCGATCTGTTGCATTTTCGAGCCTCTACGGTCGTGGGCGTTTTAGCACGGTTTTCTATCGCAGCATGTAGAGCGTACTGGGCTGTCCGCTCCGCTACCTTCACTGCCACATTGATCCACTTGTTTACATTGTGCCTTAATTACATTCTCCCACAGTTAATTTACGTTTTACTAATTAAAGAGGTCACACAAGGTCGTTGATGGCATTCTGCTCCGTTGGTAAAATTCTTGTGTAGTCGCTGTTCTCCTTGAACAGTTTTGTAACTTTTGAAGTGAAAACGTCTATAGCGTCGCCTAAAAAACGTATTGGATGTGCATAAACGTACTATTTCGCGTCATTATAATTTCCGTCAGAATAGCGTCAGTATAAATTTCATCAGGTTACGCTATGAATCACTTCAAAGTAAATTAAATGATATCATATGATTTCATTTATCAACTGATTTTATATTATACTTTGAGTTGCAAAGCAAGTGTTTTAACGCATAGGTTATTTTACATTGTTTATTGAACATTGTTAAGGAAAAAAGTTACTATTAAATAGTTAGTAAATATAATAAATTTTGCACTAAACAAATATAAATATTTATAAACTTGTCTATAGTAGCACTTACTTATAATTGTTGAGGACGGCCGTTTCGGGAGATGTGTCCTATTGTCAACTCAGACCGTAACTGATCTCAAGGTTTACGTACGTTAGGGTGGGGGTGGGATATTACGGTGGTGTGGGTGTATTTTGTGAGTATTAGGAGTTATGGTGTCAAAATGTGTGTGTGAGTTGTAATGTAATTGTGTATTGAGTATGTGTGTAGGGTGTAGTTTGAAATGTCTGTATATTTCGTATTGTTCGGTTGTGTAGCGTCGGTTGTTTCTGTGTTGTTTATGAAGAATTTGTAGGTTGGATGTTATGTCTATGTAGTCATGTTTTGTGGAGTTGAGATGATCGGCGAAGTTTGATTGGTAGTTATTGTTTGTTTGTGCTTTTATATGTTCTTGGTAACGTGTATAGAACGACCTCCCTGTCTGGCCTATGTAAAAACTGGGGCACAAAATGCAAGTTAGTTTGTAAACTCCAGTGGCGTTGTAAATGTCGTCGATATTGTTGTTTGGTTTAAATTGTTTATTGAGCTATTGTTAACCTACGTAAACCTTGAGATCAGTTACGGTCTGAGTTGACAATGGGACACATCTCCCGGCTCCCGAAACAGTCGTCCTCAACAAGTATAATTAAGTGCTACTGTAGGCAAGTTTATAAATGTTTATAATTGTTTTGTGAAAACTAGTAGCTCACGTGAAGATGAAATCAATAAATGTAAAAATTAAATTTTGATAAATCTCAATACAAGTAATTCAATGTAACGATGATAATAAGTAACATATTTTTAATCCAATTTTTTAAATGAAATATTCTTAGACACGTCTGATACTAAATGTTTAAGTAATTTCTCATCACGCAAAATTAAATGTTTTTCTCTATGCAAGATTTCTGTAGACTTTGCTATAAAAGTTGTCATTTCTGTCGCCACTCACCCGAGCGGCACAACCTAATGTTTTAAAGATTTAATTACCAATTATATGCTATCTGGACGACTTTTGTTCAGTAGCTTCCGAAATTCCTTTCTAATGATATTTCCTCAGTAACTGTATGCAAATATAGGGTTCTGAGAAATGCGAGGATAGTTGGACTTTGTAAGTTCCTGTATGAATCAGTAAACGATGATTTCATTTATTCAAGTACGCGCCTACAGACTTCAATGAGGTCAAGAGGAATTACTCTCCATGGAGTTGCACAACAATTGTTATAAACTCTTGTGCGATGAATATGGCTGTTTCAAGTCTCTGACTTCGGATCATCCATGGACAGAACTCGGAAGCACACCGGATCATCCATGGACAGAACTCGGAAGCTTGTGCTATTGGGAGTCTATCCTAAATCTCTCCATTGCGTTAAGATTCTTACTAGGGATGGTGGATCCAGTGATTTTAGTGACAGCGCCAGGCTTGGATCAGTGACTTTAGTGAAACGAATATCAGTGACAAAGTCACCGGGACAGAAATATCCATCACTAATTCTTACTTGCATGGGAGGTGTATAGTTGCTTTGTATCTATTGAGGAGTTGAGTTTTTAATAAATATAAACTAATTTATATTCTATAATTTTATTCATACAATTTTATAAATTATATCGTATAATATTGGCTTATTTTTGATACTGTAGCTGCTCATAAATAGTTTGTAATTTCATGTCACGAGTTATTTTTCGTCAGATATAAAATATAGTAGGCGTGGCCTGTATCTGTGCGATAACAATCAAGTACATTTAAGCTAACAATATTTATGAGTGCAATTTTCGCGAATAAAATTCCCGTGAATTTAGTTAAAAAACAAAATGGCTGAAGAGGCTTGTAGAGGAGATTCGGCTTGTCTAGTACGAATGGATTAAGGCTGGGGTCTAACTGAGTGTTTAGTTGGTCTTTTCGTTATTTTGTCTGATTTTCTCGGTGTCTTAATATCAGTTGCGTTTGGTTTTTATAGTCTGATACTGTCTGCGTATTGACGGGCAATGGCGCTTTATATCTTTTATTACTTTGTTGTTTTAGAGGTATTTATCGATAATCGAAGGGTCGTGTTACAAAACAAAATCTGATGTTGTAGAATGTAGAGGCCATTAATAACAGGAAAAATAATGCAAATAGGTGCCGCTGTATAGTGCAGACCAAGTAGCCGTACCTTGCGTGAACTACCACTTCTGGAAATTTGATACATATTGAGAATAATAGATACATCAACACCTTCTGCATCCGATATGTCTACACAAGAAAGTTTGTTAACTTCATACCTAAGGTAATTTATCTAATATCGATTCATCTCATGTAAGAATTTATGGACTGCAGAATGAACGGATGTACTCCAGAACGGATGTAACTATTCATCATATTTTTCCATCCGTGAAGGAATACGTATCAGCATAAATATATATATATATATATATATATATATATATATATATATATATATATATATATATATATATATATATATATATATATATTTTCATTTAATTTACTAATATACAAGATAGTATCAGAATCGAAGCAGCTCATGAAATAAAAAAATTAATTAAAACTAATAAAATTAATAAAACCCATAGACAAACATATTTAGGAGTTAAAGATTTAAAAAATAAACTACAAAATAACAATCTAATTACAGTAAAAGCTGATAAAAGTAACGCTGTTGTAATTATTGATAAGGACGAACACATAAATAAAACAGAAAAATATATAAATGAAAATCAAATTAGTGAAATATATAAGGATCCTACAAAGAAATATCAAAATGAAATAAAAAATTTAATAAAATCTTCTTATAAATTATTTAATAAATATAATATTAGTAATTATATGAACGATAATCCAAAAATACCAATAATGAATGGACTTATTAAATTACACATAATTGAGAAACCAATTAGACCATTAGTAAATTTTATGAATGCCCCTTCTTATAAAATATCTAAAATCATAACATCTATTCTTAAAGATAAAATGAAACTAAATAATAATCATACCATAAGTTATTCTATTAACCTTATTGATAAATTAAAAATAATTAATATTGATAATAAAACCAAATTCATATCATTAGATATAAAAAATATGTACACAAATATTCCTATAAAAGAGACTCTCAATATTATAAAATCTAGATTAGAGCAAAATGAAAAAGATAGAAAATTAATATTAGAAATTATAAATACATTAAAAATAATATTAAATCAAAATTATTTTACATATAATAATAAAATTTACAAACAGGAAGATGGTCTTGCCATGGGTTCTCCCTTATCGAATATAATATCTGAAATATTTTTACAATATATAGATGATAAAATAAATAAAATTATACAGACATTTGATAAAAACTGTTATTGGTTTAGATATGTAGATGGTGGATTGTATGTATCTAATAATAATGGTATAAACTTAATAACTATTTTAGATAAAATAAATATGATAAATAAAAATATTAATTTTACTTATGAAATGGAGGAAAATAATAAGATCAACTTTCTAGATATAACAATTATAAGACATATTAATGAATTTGAATTTAACATATATCGTAAACCGACACAAACTAACCAAATTATACCTAATAATTCTAACCATCCGTATAATCAAAAAATGGCTGCATTATACAATTTATTATATAGATTACATAAAATACCTATGAATAATGAAAACAAGATAAGAGAGAAAAACATTATCTATCAAATTGCAATTGAGAATGGTTATAAAAAGAAAACTGTTGATAAACTTAATTATAATATTTTAAAGAAACAAAATAATAATCTAATTTAAAAAATAATGATGAAAATGTCATATGGACTTCATTTACATTTTTTGGTAATGAAGTAAAAAATATCACAAAATTGTTTAAAGGTAGCAACATAAAATTCGCTTATAATACTAATAATAAATTAATAAATATAATGAATAATAATAATATTATTAATATGCATGAAAAAAACGGTGTATATAAATTAGAATGTGATTATTGTAATAAAGTTTATATAGGACAAACTAAGAAAAAACTTAAAGATAGATATAAAGAACATTTTAATGCATATAAAAAGCCAGAAATTTATAAATCAAATTTTGCTAGTCATTGTATTAATAATAATCACTTATTTCCTAATATAGATAATATGATACTTATAAATGAAATTAACAAAGGCCTGAGAATGAATATTTATGAAGCTTTAGAAATACATAAATATAATACTAATAATGAGTTGATAAATGAACAAATACAAGTAAAATCTAAATTCGATAATATATTCAGTGTTTGTAATGTTAGGGCAGCAAAAAAAAAAAAAAAAAAAAAAAAAAAAAAAAAAAAAAAAAAAAAAAAAAAAATTAACAACATTGTAATTGATTTGGCATAACTATTTATTTGATCTAATTTGCACATATGTTAATTTTAATTGTTTAATATTCCTGATGATGTTGGTACTGTTAGCCAACGAAAAGCTTTGAATTGTAAATATAATTCTTGTATTTGTATTTTGACTTTTGTTCTTTATTAATACACAAGAAAACATATTGCGATATTTATATATATATATATTTTACAATATCGAGGAGGAAGTCTGTTTTGTACCTAAAAAATAAAAAAACCCTGATTTCGCAAACTACACTTTCCTTTTTTACGCTAAACGTGCAATCCCCTCCAGTAGCCGTGGTTTGTACGGTGTTCAGAAACGTTAACAAAGTGGATTTAATGTCGGTCAGTTCAGCGAAGACTGGGCAGGGCATGTATTAAAGTCGTGACAATAGATCAGTGTCTACCAATTGTACCGCATGACTAACCAAAGTTACTTGGTGTTAATGGGATATACCTCATTGCAGCTTCTTATGTAACGCTGCCTAAATTAGTAAAAATCTGGTGTTAACATTTTTTTAACGTATTTTAGTTTCTCTGTTTGATAACAGTCTTTGATCCTGCCTCACAGCCCTTAACTAGTTTTCCTGATAGGTCTCGTTCCTGGAATATCATAATGTTAAAATATAATTTTTAAAATTTCTTTTCCTTACTAATACATTTAAACCATTGATTTAACCACCTAATTCCCAGAACCATATATCGGTGTACTTCTATCATGAAATTGTATTGATAATTTTCAAATTTTTTCGTCTTAGCTACCGCCTAAAGCACCCAATTTTTCAAAAATTAATTCTTATCTTTAAATAAAAATACATTTTCAATTTTAAGTGAATTTACTCGTAACAACATTTTTTTAATATTTGAACCTAGGCGTTACGGATCTGGTTATAAATGTACCGATGCACTCTCCACACCTAACTAACGTGTAGTGTAAATATTACTCCAAGTAGCCCATTGCTTCTTGGACTAACACACTCTGGAACATTTTTATATATTGTTATTTTACCCACATTTATTGTGGAACGAACTTTTTGTTCAACCATTGCTATTGTTGCAATATGTCTGCATTGAATCCGTTTCCAGGACTTGCATTATCTATATTTCTCTCTGAGCCTTGATACTCCTCTACCATATAGGCCTACAGTTGTTCATTTCACCAAAGAGATATAAACCTTATGTAAGAACTTTATCTTTTTTTCTGCTAGGTTTCGGCTTTGAAATGCAACCCTCTTTAAATACATTTGTACACTTTTTTGTTTAAGTTCTTGTTTTTTATATTTTTTTATGAATAATTATTTATGTTCACACATTATTGCTGAGCGCACTTTTTCATTGCTTTGACGTTCCACCGTTGCTATTCTCCAAGATATATATTGAACCTAAAAGCTATTTAACATAATTTAATGATTACAAAAAATGGAAAATGTACACGAAAGACGGGAGTTTTCTATCGTATAGGGAATGTCTGACCTTGAGATGCGCGGAATAGATGACTTGTAGGACCCTACTTGTTTGCTGAAAGAACAATTACAGGTATAATTTATCTGGGCATGCTAGAAGTGTTTGTGTTTCCTTAGATTGACGAAATTGAACAACAAACTGGAAAACGTGTTATTTTTATGCAAGGTGGAGCCCCTCATCATTTTCTAGCTGTACGTGGCGCCGTAAATACTAGGTTTCCTAGTGGTTGCATTGGCAGAGATGCACCTATTCCTTAGCCGCCTAGAACCCCGGACCTTGCCCTTTTGGATTTCTTTCTATGGGGATACATGAAGAACATAGTCTACTCTAACAAGATACGTAACTAGGGGCATCTGCGCAAGCGCATCAAGGCCGCCCTCAAGACTCTGACTCCAGAAATGATTCAACGCACTTGGTGTGAAGTCGACTACAGATTCGATGTCTGCCGAGTCACAAATTGGTCCCACATAGAAACTTACTAAGGTACCAACAACACTCGTCTCTCTTGTACAGTTTCCATTTCTAATAATTAAAGAATCTTTTCTAGTTTTTTAGTTACATTTTTTTTAAATCAGGGATTTTTTTAGGGTTGACCCTGTATGGTTGTATTTTTTCTCGATATACCATTTTAGTCTTCCGTCCTTCATGAATAGTTTTTATTCTTTCCATTGTAATTGTCGTACGTTACACTATATTCAAAACATTAAAGAGTAACTGAGCTACCGTTCATTCAAGTCTCCTTGACTCTATATTTAAATCGTTGACCTTTGCACATTTATTATATTCAAGCCTTTATGTACGTAGCTTATGTACTACAAAACAGCTTCTGTATCGGGCTGTTCATCGTTAATTAAAGACTATCTTTGGATTTCTGTTAATTTCTTCCAAGAATAATTTCCGATACGAGTATATTTAACGTTCTAGGAAACCGTTTAACCTCACGACTACTAGCCTATATCGCTTGCAGAGTCCGTTACTTTTGTTTCTACAGTGGACGCTATTAAACCGTATGATACGGCGTGGTAGGTTGTACGTGAGCATAGCGATCGGATTAGCGTGAACAGACTGTGAAACGTCCTTTATACGTGACAAGGCGTTAGTCGAAGTGTTGTGTCCATTTCCCCCCTCCTCCGCCTGTTAGTCAAATTAACAGTAAAGCACTAAATATACAGCCTTTCAGAACAGCGGTAACCGAAGATGGGAGTCACAGAGTTGGAAATACTGGGTCACGAAGTCACGTTAAGGATTGTTAGCGAGATTTCAACAATTACAATAAATTAACTGTATTTTATTTTTACAATAGTTTGATAAATTTTACGAAGCAGTTCCCATGCCACTTAAACAAGTTCAAATCTTTTAAAGTTACTATATAGGCTACAGGTGAATTAAAAGGGATTTGACTTTGAAACCTTTGTAACCAGCTTTTCCATCCCTTTAACAACCCTCTCCCAATACCTGTTTTAACCTTTCATGGATAAATAAATTTTATCTTTCCTTCATTATCCTCTAGGTTTTACAGCAAGAAAATATCTGATTATGTCCCCAGAAGAGAGTAGTCTATTTATGGCTCAAACAAACTGAACCTATACACTTGCACATGGATCTATCCTGTATTTTGAGTTTCCCACAGTTATCTACGATTCCTCTGACTGTCATATTAATATTTCTTGAAACGTTTCGAAGAAAGCTCATCGAAACTAAACATCTTAGTGTAAGGGAAGTTTCTGAACGATGGAGGTTTTTCGAAACGCGTCAACAAAACTAACGTGCAATACTATGAATTGTTGGTATCAATTGCAGTTAATTGTATCAATAAAAATTTTAGTATAAAATCTGGTGGAGAGTTAGAATGCTATAAATCTACCCCGTCTTCCAAACTAGGTTAGGATTATATAAATAGGCCTACATATGCTGTGAATTCTTATCGTCTTTTACGTCACATGATAGGCTGAAATGAGCACGTACTGTTTGACCTTGAGAATAAGGGAAGTGTCATTAATCCAACGGCTAATTGATATCGTGATGATACAAAACAAGGTTGTCAGACGTTTAGCATCGCACTGTCAGCAGATTAACCCACTCTTAAAGTAATGTTTATTTTCTGGGTAGTAGCAAGAAAATTCTTTCTCCTTACGGTCAAACAGTAGGACTTGTTATAGGCCGTCAAATACGTGTTGTAGGTACTATCCATCAAACAAAATATAATTTATTCTATCTTATTGTCGCACCTTAAGTATAAGGAAAGCTGATGTGATGGTACAAAAAATAAGTTTGTCAGAAGCTTAGCATCGCTCAGTCATCAGGTCGATCTACTCTTAAAGTAGTGTTTATTTTCTGGGTAAAAAAAAAATTTTCTCCTCACAGTCAAACAATAGCTTTTGTTATAGCCCCTTAAATACGTGTTGTATGTAAGTATAAGGAAAGCTGATGTGGTGTTACAAACACATAAGGTTGTCAGAAGGTTAGCATGGCTCTGTCATCAGATAGATCCACCCTTGAAGTGATGTTTATTATCTGGGTAGTAGCAAATTTTTTCTCCTCATGGTCAAACAATAGCTTTTGTTATAGCCCATCAAATACGTGTTGTATGTAAGTATAAGGAAAGCTGATGTGGTGTTACAAACACATAAGGTTGTCAGAAGCTTAGCATGGCTCTGTCATCAGCTTGACTTACGCCTAAAATAATGTTTATTTTCTGGGTAGTAGAATAATGGCAAAAAAGTTTTTCCTCTCGGACAAACAGTAGCATTTGTTATTGGCCACCAAACGAAGTATAATTTATTCTAACTTAGTTCGCTTCATATTAGTCGGAGAGGTTACTACGCGGGGCAATCGAGAATTGAAATGTTATTTCCAGCTGTGATAGCTTGCATGTCAAGTGGTTCCACTATAGGCTTGGCCACGTGTTTTAAAAAGTATTTGTACCGATAAATCCAACGGATAAGTGACTTGGACGCCCGAGAAAGCATCCAAACTACATCTTACTAAGCAGAATTAAAATGGGATTGCATGCAGTAGTGGAGGTTACATAATCTTGTGATCCATGTTACATCACTTTATCGCATTGGTTTAAGTTTTCAGCGCATAGCTTTCTGGCGTTCGAAATTTCAATTATATCAACTGCTGTAAATTTTCGTTTTACACTCTTGAATGTTTAGTGTATAATGTTTGCTTGGTGAAATAATTATAATCTACCTGTAGTTCATTGTAATTACAAGAGTTACGACGACTGGGCGAGTTCCCAGGAGACTAGACCGATAGGCGGAGGAAATAATTTTTCATATTTTTAATAATTACTTATAATAATACGTTAAGGGTTATTTTGACTGTGGTATTTATAAAAACAGGGTGCTATAATATTATTCTTAAAAGTAGGTTCTGATCGATTTAAAACAAAATTAACGGGAAAAGTCTTTTATAAGGATTGGGCTGTAGTCTACCGCTAGTATCATTACCTCTGCAAGGTGTGACTAAAGATAGACGAATGAAACCTGTCAGTATGCGACGTTGCTGCCACCATTGCAATTGAGAATTTAAAAAAAAAAAATACTTTAATTTAAATCTTTATCTGCTTGAAACTTATTAGATTAATTATTACCGAAAGCAACTAATATTAGTTTCGGTACAGTGAATCAAATGTTGATATTTGTTAGTAATAAAATGTATTACTTTTTTAATGAGAAAAAAATTATAAACGTTTACTTTATTTTAAACAATGAAAAATTGATTACTTTTTATGAAATAACTTAATTTTTTTTTTTAACAAATAATAATTATTTCGATCTTACACATTTATATATCTTATGATTTTGGATTCATGTTTCCTAACATTTATTAAAATCTATAACAAAAATGATCTTATGGGCACCACTATATTACGCCACTGTTTCGACTGTTCATTTAAACAATGGCTTCGACGATGTTATCCCACGTCACAAAACAGAAACCCTGATATCAGTTCCCGTTACTGACATCTGTCACACATAACTTGGTGCAGTTAAGTCCAACGTACTCTGTTATCTGGTTTCCTTTGTGTTCTTGTTGAGCGCCTTTGTGAGCCAGTCAAATCACTTCCTCCATGGCTCGTCAAGTGTTCCTATAGCGATCGCCTATGTTTGTGTCTACGTATTTTTATACTGGAGACGTGCTGGCGTAATGCAGTAGTGAGAGATTTTGAAATGCTCTAGAGGAGAAATAATTTGGAGAAGAAAAACAGGTTCAGCTTATTTATTCTAATCTTGGTTAAACTCAACCACGATTTATCGTCACTAGCCGGTCATTTGTTGTTGATTATTTAGGCCAAGAAAGGCCATAAAGCATAATTCAAATTCCATAAAATCAACTCCTTCCTGCTCATCCATACTGCTTTGCTTAACTCTCTTGGCTGTTCTAACTTGTTCCAGGACTCGAATGTAGCGCAGCTTCAAACTACCGTCGTATTACCCACTTCCTGTAGCTCTTAGTTAAACTTACCTTTCACCAGATAGTTTGGATAAAATTCATTTCTTTCTGCATTACATATCTCCATTACAAATTCTAACCCCTAGTTCATTATATTCTATGACTCGAAAGTGGCGAAGCTCCAAAATGTCTTCGTACTACCCACTTCCGGTAGCTCTTAGTGAAACTTACCTTTCACCAGATAGTTTGGGTAAAATTCATTTCTTTCTGCATTACATATCTCCATTACAAATTCTAACCCCTAGTTCATTATATTCTATGACTCGAAAGTGGCGAAGCTCCAAAATGTCTTCGTACTACCCACTTCCTGTAGCTCTTAGTTAAACTTACCTTTCACCAGATAGTTTGGGTAAAATTCATTTCTTTCTGCATTACATATCTCCATTACAAATTCTAACCCCTAGTTCATTATATTCTATGACTCGAAAGTGGCGAAGCTCCAAAATGTCTTCGTACTACCCACTTCCGGTAGCTCTTAGTGAAACTTACCTTTCACCATATAGTTTGGGTAAAATTCATTCCTTTCTGCATTACATATCTCCCTTGCCCATTCTAACCCCTAGTTCATGATATTCTAGGACTCGAAAGTGTCGCAGCTTCAAAATGTCTTCGTACTACCCACTTCTGTCTTCGTCCTATCCACATCTAGTAGCTCTTAGATAATCTGACTTTTCACCCGATAGTTTTGGTGAAATTCATTCCCTTTTGCATTACTTATCTCTCTTACCCATTCTAACCACCTAGTTCATCATATTCCAGGACTCGAAAGTGGCGCAGCATCAAAATATGTTCGTACTACCCACTTCTGCCTTCGTCCTACCCGCTTCTGGTAGCTCTTATATAAACTTACCTTTCACCAGGTAGTTTCTTTAAAGACAAAATTCTCAAGAGCATTTCCATGACGATTTACTTCTACACGGCGTAAGAATTATCAGTCCGTCCAACATATGCGATACTGAAGTGAAACGTTTCAAAGCACGACATTTAACAGATAATTTGGTAGGGATAAATCTGTAGAATGCGGCGTCATTACTTAGAAATTTCTAGGTGAATGCTTAAGATTTATCAGGAATGTTTCCGGAAGTCAAACATGACGATTAATTACAAAAGATGTTTTACTTAGAGGTTGTGAAATCATTTTGAAATGTAATTCATCTGTTTTTAGAAATGTCGTATATTGATTGAATTATGTGATAAAAAGTTATTTCATACAACAGCTGTTTTTATTAACTGTTCGTGGTTAGTTACTGGCTATATGGTAAATTTGCAATAAGGCAAATCTCTGCCTGATTTTATTTTATTTCCAAATAAATCAACTGTAAATATATGTAGTTATGTGATATAATCCTTTATATTATAGTTATGTTCACTTACTAGATTTTATTTAATTCAATTTATAAATCTAAAGGTAAAATGTTTTCGTCTTCATTTAAAGGTTATTTGGAGGTTATGTTTAAAATATTTTCATTTGCAATTTTTTACATATTCAGAAAAATTAAATGATTAAAAATTAAGTGTGAATGTTTATTTTCATACAACTAGACCTAATGGTTGAACCTAGAGTAGTTTCAACTTACTCAAATTGGTTGAATAATTTTTTTTATCATTCTTCTAACAATATATAATATACTAGTTAGAACTTGTGCTGAAGTTTTCAATTTTTTTAGCCAGTCCCACGACTTTCGTTTATATTTTTTGATTTGTGAAATTATTCAGGCAACGAACTCTATTTAGTTTATATATTAGACAACCGTTTCTGGATCAAACCGTGCACAAAGGAAAATTATACAAAGTTTAAACTATACAATAAGTCAACTTCCATATATTCTAAATATTTTTGTTGTTGCCAAAATACATTATAAAAGTAATGAAACTACACCTTTGTGGTTGATATTCGTGTATTTAACAGGATCTATGCCAAATACCAAACTCGACTATATTATCTTTAAAATTAAACTTTTAATATCTGCTAATAAGGAAATGTGTAATTGCTTTCTGTGCCTAAATACGTAGAGGACATTATTACACTTACTAAGTTTCCCGAGAATTAGTGCTAGTCATTATACAAGCTATTAGTGTGAGTGTTAGGTGTAGCCAAAATGTTATTAAATGTGTTAAGTCTTTAGACAAGTTCGGTGTCATTTTTCATAACGATTTTAGTAGGTTTCAATTAAATAATGAAAATAATCAGATTGTTTTATAAAAAATGTTATATCCTTGTAGTAAGATTGGAGAGACAGCTGCAGGTGTGTCACGAGTTGGGGAAGGTTATTGGGGTTGGCCGTCAAATACTCAAGGTACGGAAAACCTGATCGTTCGGAAGGTTCTAGTGGAAGTAGTTCGGTGGTTCTGGTAGAGCGGGCAAAACCGTACTGTCTAGTTAAGAGTATCGTCTAGCTCACGGGCTAACTTACCAGTCCAAGCCTTACATCAAGGCAATTCAGGCTCTTACAGACTAGCACCAAGCACTTGCCTCAGGCCTGACGCAGTAGTTCTGGTAGAGCGGGCAAAACCGTACTGTCTAGTTAAGAGTATCGTCTAGCTCACGGGCCCACTTACCAGTCCAAGCCTTACATCAAGGCAATTCAGGCTCTTACATACTAGCACCAAGCACCTGCCTCAGGCCTGACGGAGTAGTTCGGTGGTTCTGGTAGAGCGGGCAAAACCGTACTGTCTAGTTAAGAGTATCGTCTAGCTCACGGGCTCACCTACCAGTCCAAGCCTTACATCAAGGCAATTCAGGCTCTTACGTACTAGCACCAAGCACCTGCCTCAGGCCTGACGCAGTAGTTCGGTGGTTCTGGTAGAGCGGGCAAAACCGTACTGTCTAGTTAAGAGTATCGTCTAGCTCACGGGCCCACTTGCCTCAGGCCTGACGCAGTAGTTCGGAGATTCTGGTAGAGCGGGCAAAACCGTACTGTCTAGTTAAGAGTATCGTCTAGCTCACGGGCCCACTTGCCTCAGGCCTGACGGAGTAGTTCGGAGGTTCTGGTAGAGCGGGCAAAACCGTACTGTCTAGTTAAGAGTATCGTCTAGCTCACGGGCCTACTTACCAGTCCAAGCCTTACATCAAGGCAATTCAGGCTCTTACATAATAGCACCAAGCACCTGCCTCAGGCCTGACGGAGTAGTTCGGTGGTTCTGGTAGAGCGGGCAAAACCGTACTGTCTAGTTAAGAGTATCGTCTAGCTCACGGGCCCACTTACCAGTCCAAGCCTTACGTCAAGGCAATTCAGGCTCTTACATACTAGCACCAAGCACCTGCCTCAGGCCTGACGCAGTAGTTCGGAGGTTCTGGTAGAGCGGGCAAAACCGTACTGTCTAGTTAAGAGTATCGTCTAGCTCACGGGCCCACTTGCCTCAGGCCTGACGGAGTAGTTCGGTGGTTCTGGCAGAGCGGGCAAAACCGTACTGTCTAGTTAAGAGTATCGTCTAGCTCACGGGCCTACTTACCAGTCCAAGCCTTACATCAAGGCAATTCAGGCTCTTACATACTAGCACCAAGCACCTGCCTCAGGCCTGACGCAGTAGTTCGGAGGTTCTGGTAGAGCGGGCAAAACCGTACTGTCTAGTTAAGAGTATCGTCTAGCTCACGGGCCTACTTACCAGTCCAAGCCTTACATCAAGGCAATTCAGGTTCTTACATACTAGCACCAAGCACCTGCCTCAGGCCTGACGCAGTAGTTCGGAGGTTCTGGTAGAGCGGGCAAAACCGTACTGTCTAGTTGAGAGTATCGTCTAGCTCCCGGGCCCACTTACCAGTCCAAGCCTTACATCAAGGCAATTCAGGTTCTTACATACTAGCACCAAGCACTTGCCTCAGGCCTGACGGAGTAGTTCGGTGGTTCTGGTAGAGCGGGCAAAACCGTACTGTCTAGTTAAGAGTATCGTCTAGCTCACGGGCCCACTTACCAGTCCAAGCCTTACATCAAGGCAATTCAGGCTCTTACATACTAGCACCAAGCACCTGCCTCAGGCCTGACGGAGTAGTTCGGTGGTTCTGGTAGAGCGGGCAAAACCGTACTGTCTAGTTAAGAGTATCGTCTAGCTCACGGGCCCACTTACCAGTCCAAGCCTTACATCAAGGCAATTCAGGCTCTTACATACTAGCACCAAGCACCTGCCTCAGGCCTGACGTAGTAGTTCGGAGGTTCTGGTAGAGCGGGCAAAACCGTACTGTCTAGTTAAGAGTATCGTCTAGCTCACGGGCCCACTTGCCTCAGGCTTGACGGAGTAGTTCGGTGGTTCTGGTAGAGCGGGCAAAACCGTACTGTCTAGTTAAGAGTATCGTCTAGCTCACGGGCCCACTTACCAGTCCAAGCCTTACATCAAGGCAATTCTGGCTCTTACATACTAGCACCAAGCACCTGCCTCAGGCCTGACGCAGTAGTTCGGAGGTTCTGGTAGAGCGGGCAAAACCGTACTGTCTAGTTAAGAGTATCGTCTAGCTCACGGGCCCACTTACCAGTCCAAGCCTTACATCAAGGCAATTCAGGCTCTTACATACTAGCACCAAGCACCTGCCTCAGGCCTGACGGAGTAGTTCGGTGGTTCTGGTAGAGCGGGCAAAACCGTACTGTCTAGTTAAGAGTATCGTCTAGCTCCCGGGGCCACCTACTAGTCCAAGCCTTACATCAAGGCAATTCTGGCTCTTACAGACCAAGCACCTGCCTCAGGCCTGACTCCTAGCCACCCAGACGGGAGTCACGAGTTTGAAGTTGCATCCGTAGGACGTGATTTTTTTTTTAAATATTTGCTTGTATCTTTGTGTTCTTTGGACCAAGTGATATAAATACGTTGCCCTTGATGTATTTCGGCTTCATGTTTTCACAGTATTGCTTTCTTTAAACTATTTTCACAACAAACTATAATTTACATAAGAAAAGAGCATGGAGAAAGAGTAATGTTTTCACCACGGTTAGTACAGTGCATAGCGCCCTGCTTACATATAAAATCAATTCAGTGTATATGTTTACCGAGAATGGTTCAGCAGAAAAAGAACTCAACATGTGTATAGTTTATCGGCAAAAATAGACATACCCTAAAAAGGTGGCACAATTAACGCCGGGAGTACAATATTTAAAATAGTGTAACAGGACAAAGAGAATTGGAATGAATGCTTTTTATCTACATAGGGACATAGGAGACATTACTGTCTAATCACTGGCATGGAGCGCCACTAAGTTTATTTAGCTCTCGATGAACTGTTTGGATTAGGCGATACTGGCCGGCGTAGTCAAGTCTATGTTAGTATGATAACGTGGCCAAGTACAGTGACCGGTGTAGTCAAAGTTCAGAGTTCAAGGATCGTGCACATATCCAAGGTCACCAACTGTCACTTGTCCGATGCCCGTTCTTATCCAATTGTGATGCCCGTTTTATACAGCCGCTTCAAGCAAAGACATAACTATTTAAAACAGATGTACATTGAGTTTGTTAAAAAGAAACGTATTAAAACTATATTAGTGAAGTAGATTTCCAGATAATGCATTACAAATAAAATGCGTACCATCTCATCTCTTCATCAGAATAAGTCTTAACGAAAATAAGTTTCAGTTTTACGTTAAAGGACTTGTAGTTTTATGTAACAGTGGGCTTACAAATACAAGTGTATACACCTTATTGATACACTGTCTTGGTCTGAGGTCCACAATAATTTTCTTTTTAACAACGTTTTCGAATTCCTTTTGATAATAAATATACTGTATAATATATTATTATTATTAATATTATTCTAATAATATTATATCTATAGCCTTGTACTAACTGAATTAATTTTTTACATTATTTAGAGCCCAGAATAGGAAGTAGGCTAATGAAAAATAACTATGAGTTATTATAATTAACTATCTAATTATGTGCAGTTTTATCTTGTAGTGACAGTATTAAACTTAATTGAAATTCATGAACGAAAATATCAGCTGATCAGACTTATCATAATACAATGATTCATCTGTTAAAATCTCTCATACAGAAGAGATCAGCTGTTTGTATGTCGTTCAATTAATAAACTTCTATTTAAATTAGTAAATCAAAAGCCAAAAATATTGTATGCAAGATGATTAATTCTTATAAACAAACGGCATGGTTGTTACATTTGAGAAATTTATATATTTATATAAACATGTTATATTTCTAATTCATAAATATATTGTTTTATAAATCAGTTCACATATTACACTTATAATATATTAAAAATATATAACAAAGTGTTCATATATTTTTTATAAATTAATTTTCTACGTAATTTCTATGTTGCAGGTAAGTTGGAGTTCGCTGATTTACTGGAAATTCCATAAGTACAAAAATACATGTTTTATTCTTTACTATTATTATTTGATCAGCCATTATAATGGTTATTTTACATATTTTCTGTAATTCGTAGTGTTATGTTTTTTTTTTTAATCACGTCGTTGTCAAATTTGTACTCATAGATTCATCAATTGTGCTGTCAGGGAGGGAGAATTAGGGGGTACATTATGGGAAGCCCCTATTACTTTGCATTGCTGCCATTGCCTGGACGTAAGACTTGTCGGCGTGGGATTTATGCTCTACAGGAGGCTCGTGAATCGCATAGCTAAAGTAGACCCACTCTTTATTGGGGTCGCCGTTATTGAGCACGCCGTTACAAGCCTGTGGAAAGCAACCGGGGCAAGGCTAGATAGCGCTATTGGACACTACTAAATGAACATTCATAACGCTGCCTTCTCATTCAAAGAGTACTTCAGAAGGGCATAACTCTCGTGCTGTACTAATTCCTAAACTATGCTTTTGTAATGTTTTCACTGTATGTATTTTGGAAAAATAATTTTAAGACGGCCGATCACTATGATTTCTCGTCTACGAAGCTTATGGAAGAATTGTGGATATAGGATTATAGTGAGAGCTTAAACCCCTATAACAGGGGATTTAGGGGGGAGGTAATGTCACGTGTGCATGATCGTGCAGCGCAAGTAGACCCACTATCTGTCGGGTCATAAAGACAGTGATAGGGAAAGGGAGGTAATGTCACGTGTGCATGATCGCGCAGCGCAAGTGGACCCACTATCTGTCGGGTCATAAAGACAGTGATAGGGAAAGGGAGGTAATGCCACGTGTGCATGATCGCGCAGCGCAAGTAGACCTACTATCTGTCGGGTCATAAAGACAGTGATAGGGAAAGGGAGGTAAAATTGTTCATGACTAAGAGAAGGATCTAATGCTCCTCGAGTACTGGAAAAGAAGGGGAATGATGGCATCCCGTGTACGATGTTGGAGTTGTTTAGACGCTACGCTTTAAGTAAATTTATGTAAGACTTGTACTTGAATCTTTTGTTGGGATCTTTTGTACCAGACGTTCATTACTGTAATGGATACCACTATTCTGTTTAAATGTAGTTGCGGTGTTTTTATTGGCCATTATCAGTATGCACCGTGAAAAGTATTATTAATAATATAAGTACGTTAGAGCGCACCAAAATGCCATCATGATACCTTCATATTAGCAAGAATCTGACTCTATATGCACCATAAGCACCGCGAACAAGTGTCGCATACCCGAAGTGGAACAGCAGACAGATAAGGCGAAGCTTTGCTTGTGTCGGTGATTAAATTCTGACAAGAAACATCCGGTTCCGGCAACGAGACAAGTCTGCCGCATGTGGGTCACTTCGGTCAATGCTGTGCCGCGGGCACTCGTAACGTGAGCATAAACAAACACATGGTCTTGCAGGTTAAGTGCCGGTTGCATCGGCAGGTGCAGAATCACCAACAGGGCTGAATCCTAGTCTCTGATTATGTGCCAGGATCAGGGACACAGAAATAAGCCATTTCCTCAATTCTTTTTAGTCTCTGATTATGTGCCAGGATCAGGGACACAGAAATAAGCCATTTTCTCAATTCTTTTTAGTCTCTGATTATGTGCCAGGATCAGGGACACAGAAATACGCCATTTTCTAATTCATTTTAGTCTCTGATTATGTGCTGGGATCAGAGACACGAAAATGGGGCGTTTTCTAATTCATTAGTCTTTGAGGTTATAGGTCCCTGGTTATAAGCGTTGATCAGGGACACCGAAATGGGTGATTTTCTAAAAGCTTTTAGTCACTGATTATGGGCCGGGGACACAGAAGTGGGACATTTTCTAATTCCCTGTAGTCTCTGATTATGTACCGGGATCAGGGATATAGAAATGGGGCATTTTCTAATACCTTTTAGTCTCTCATTATGTGCTGGGATTAATGACACAGAAAGACGGCACTTTACTACAGTGATCAGCCACAAAAATACGAGATTTCCTTATTTCTTTTAGTCTCTAATCATCTGCGGGTGTTGAGGACACACAAATAAATGTTCCCATACAGCGATCAGACACATAAATACGGAATTTTTAATTTTTCTTAGATTATGAATATATGTGGAGATCAGGGACACAGAAATACGGCATTTTCTAATTTCTTTTAATCTTTGATTGTGTACATACAGTATTAGACACAAAGAAATACGGGATTTTGTAATTTCTTTTAGTCTCAGATTATGTGTAGAGAAATGCCTAATTTTATAATTTCATTTAGTCTTCAATTGTGTACAGTGTATGTAGTATAAGTGGTTAAGAAAATAATCGCAGTTTGTGTTGTGTTTTCGTCTGTGTATATGTTTATCTGTCTGCTAAGCCTACAGTAGCCACTAGCCAAAACGCATTAGTGCCTGGTTAAACACAGTATTAAAAAACATAAGTTCTTATTTAGTTATTTTGAAAAGATAATTTTAGTATCCGTCCGAAAGTGTATACAAAAAGCCCACAGCATTCTTGCGTGATGATGTAATTACCCGTTCCTATGCATCCAAGGTGTGGGGGGTCAATGTCAGATCGGCCAAGTCTATAACAGGTCGCACGTGAATCGATGAGTTCGGAGGCGCAATGTGTATGACGTCCGGGCTCCAGAAATAGTACGCGTACTGCGTCACACTTTAAAGCGAGTCGTTATTGCCCACAATAGCCAAATATTTTATAAGACAACAGGCGAATTAATAAACTGCGATGGGAATATCTACCCGTTGCTGTCTAGGAGTTAGGATAGTTATGTATCTATGTTCCCTGGTGCTTTTGTTTCTGTGTTATCCGGTAAGGCATGACAAGAACAGGCTGTTATTAAGGTCCTCTCATTCACTCCAATAGGTAGTAGGTCGGCTCCCTGAAGTCATTGCCTTATTGAAGTCAAATTCCTACAATAATGTTATTAATTATGAAGCATAAAAGAAAAGTATATATAAAACAAGTAATGTAAACAAAACGTTTTAAAATCTAATCCCTACTTGAGTCATGAAAAAAAAATTATTTTTGTTACTTTTTATTTAGTAATTACAATTATTATAAATAAAGTAACATAACATATGCGTTAAAACATCTGTTCTACTACCTATAACATAAAATCAGCTGTTTTATGAAATCATATGTTATCGCTTAATTCAAGCCAAATGAGACAAAATAACTATAATGTATACCTTGCCCCTTTTATGAAAGGTTTTTCTGCCATATAGAACTAAATTGATTCATTAAATTCAATTAATGAATTCATCTTTGAAAAAAGCTGTATTAACATCAATTGTATATATATATATATATATATATATATATATATATATATATATATATATTAGAGACTTAAAAACAAGAATTGACGCTTTTGCTGGTCAAAAGTTTTGAAATCATATATTATGACTTATTCTAAGCCAAATGGGACGAAATAACTAAATTGCATACCTTCTCCCTTTTGTAAAAAGTGTTTTTCCCATGTAAAACTAAAATTAATAATTATTAAATTTACTCAATGAATTAATATTTGAAAAAACTGCTTTAACATCTAGTGTCATCTACTACAAATTTAAAATAATTTATTTGAATTTGAGTGGATGAATAAAAAGTATTTTATTAACAATTGAAAATTTGAACAAGATATGTATAAAGAGATTGTGAGCTATAGTAAATTGAATAATATCTGTCGGGTCTATTTTCAGTGATTAGTAAAATTTTATTTAAGTCTATTCTGGCTTATTGAACAGGTGTTATCCTGATCAGTGTGACAAAGAACATTTTCAGACTATTCCGCTTTAAGTATCCAGGTATTGGGTTTGGTGAGCGGCGACGCGAGTCTGATTGGATTTACAAGGCGCCAGTCCTTGGGGAGGTATTCTGCCTCCTGGCCATACCTGACTTGTACATTCTGTAGTCACTTGACCAGAAGGTATTCTAAGAAGTTATTTCCTTAGAGAATTCTAAATATAGACGCTACCAATATGTTGTATGAAATAATGTGGATGCTAAAAGCTGCATTCAAAGCAAGTAATTAAATTGTATGAAAGTCCCTAATTTGTATGCTTTGAAGATTCCACATAATTTATAATAACTCAGATTGATAATTAGTTGTAAGAACGAGTACTAAAAGCAAACGGAATACCAGTCTGTATGGGCTCAACTATATAAACATACCTACGGACACAGATGAAAGCCAGAATGTACAGAGTATCTCATATACAGTCGGCGCTCGACTAGTCGGTGCGAGAGCTTAAGGACGATTTAGAAATAATAATAATGTAATAATAATAATAATAATAATATTCGAAACATAATCAGGAAAACCTTGACGGACAGAGAGGAAAGCATGAGCACACGAGTTATATGTTGTGTAGAACCAATTAAACTTTACTTAGAAGTAAAATTGGCTGGATTGATCAATAATTAGATTTGAGAAAGATTGAATAGTGGGTTCATATGTTATACCCAAGGAAAACATTGAAGACAATCTCTCACCCTCCCATATACATTTGGTCAAGAGTCACAATCTTAGTATGAAACGTAAGGTGGTCAGGTCAGTTACTTCGGATAGTTTTTTTTAACTTTCAATGTATATATATATATATATATATATATATATATATATATATATATATATATATATACATATATAGACACACACACACAACCGTAAATCCAATTTGTTTATTTTATTCGTTCTTGATCCTTCAGCATTATTTATAATATTGTGTGGTAACCATGCCAAAAATTTAAGGTTGTGCAATAGAGCTTTCGATGACAACCAGATGGGAGTAAACGAAATATTCATATAGTTCTTTGAGAAATATATTTCGAGCAATGGGAAATTGGCTCAGTGCCAAAAGCCTTAGATATTGAACATGTACATTCTCAGTTCAAATCTGACGTAGACCCTCTCATTTTTATAATTTAATTATTGAATAAATATTTGAAAAAAAAACTGTTTTAACATCAATTCTCGTCCCATACAGGTTGAAATATATATATATATATATATATATATATACATATATAGACACACACACACAACCGTAAATCCAATTTGTTTATTTTATTCGTTCTTGATCCTTCAGCATTATTTATAATATTGTGTGGTAACCATGCCAAAAATTTAAGGTTGTGCAATAGAGCTTTCGATGACAACCAGATGGGAGTAAACGAAATATTCATATAGTTCTTTGAGAAATATATTTCGAGCAATGGGAAATTGGCTCAGTGCCAAAAGCCTTAGATATTGAACATGTACATTCTCAGTTCAAATCTGACGTAGACCCTCTCATTTTTATAATTTAATTATTGAATAAATATTTGAAAAAAAAACTGTTTTAACATCAATTCTCGTCCCATACAGGTTGAAATATATATATATATATATATATATATATATATATATATATATATATATATATATATATGAATTTGATTGGATAAATAAAAACGTATTTTATTAACGATTGAAAGTTTGTACAAGATGTACAAAAGAGTGTTAGCTAACAGAAGGAATTAAAGAAAAAGGTTGAACAACACAATTTAACGCAAAATAACATTATATATATATATAATATCAAATGTGTTTTCCTGTTAGAATATTTTTAAGATCAAATAATATACACAAATACAGGAATATTCAATTTATTGAATAATAAACTCAAAGCTTTTCGTTGGTTTACATTACCAACATCCTCAGGAGTACAATACTAAGAATCAATTCTTAGTATTGTATGATTACTAGTATGATTCTTAGTATTGTACTCCTGAGGATGTTGGTAATGTAAACCAACGAATAGCTTTGAGTTTATTATTCAATAAATTGAATATTCCTGTATTTGTGTATATTATTTGATCTTAAATATATATATATATATATATATATATATATATATATATATATATATATATATATATATATATATATTATAAAGATATATTTCACCCTACGAATGATAATGCTAGAGTTAAAGACTCGATTCAGGCCTTGTTCAAAATCATTTAAAAAAAAATCTTTAATACTGCTTAACCTAGGTAGATATATATATATATATATATATATAACGATGTTTACATAAGAGTTCGGACTTATATCAATAAGAGTTCACTATAAAATCTAAAGATTTACCAATATATAGCCATTTACTTTGGCATATGGATGTATTATACATGAACCAGCCTTCTAAATCAGAAACGAGTTAACCATAAAGCACAGTAAACTACAGTTTTCTAAAGCTTTCACTTCGCCTTAAGTTTTTCTTAATGAGTTCAAAAGCAGTTTTCTAGTCCAATGTAGAAATTTAAACGCCAATAACGCTCAGAAATATTTACGCGTTTAGTTGTTCACTAACTTAATGTCAACCGTGTGCGGCTGCTACGCGCACTGACGTTATGTAAAGTAGAAAGTACCGGGCCGTACAGACATTGTTACATCACGGCCAGGTTGCTTTCTGCAACAGCTGTTAATTATTCATTAAAAAACAGCTGACCGATATCTGACAACGCGTTGATTCGAGATACACGTATACGCAAATAACTGTCGATACAGTTCGCATATTAACTGATCCCAGAAGGCGAAGCAATGTAAGGCAAATACTGCCTTTTGATTGGTCGTGTAGCTCCTTCCACTCCACCAACAACAACTGTCAAATTCGTAGAGCCTTTAGAAAAATTATTTCGGCCTCAGACATGGAAGCCTCAAAATAATTTACATGGGCCTCAGATACTAAAAATATGATGGAATGAGGTAAACAAATTGTAAAATTTGCTTATGGACATCAAATTGAGCCTGTTTACGAAATTTCGTTGAATTTGGGGCATTCTAAGGTAAAATGAACAAAAGCCCTGCACGTACCGGAAATAAAATGTTTATATAGTTAAAAATTGGAGTGTTTAATTCCCGCCAAAATATTATAATATTTGTATTTAAACCATATATTCGAAGAAATCCTTCCTCCATGATTTTACAATGATAATTGTTGGTAGGCAATCCATAATAATTTCGACAAGAAAAAAAGTAGAAAAGACAAAATCGTTCAAGATAATACAGTAATAAGTTTATAATACACACCACACGATATAAAATTAAACATAAAACACGTGTTGTTGTTATTGTATCTAATGGCAAGGTAGGTAGAAGAAATAATTACAGATATTTCATGTACATAGGAGCTACACGACCAACCAAAAGGCAGTATTTGCTTTATAATACTTCGCCTTCTGGAATCAGTTAATATGCATACAGTTCAGGGTATTGGCTTCCATAATGTACTTTGCTCATCGGTTGCCTGTAATCTCATTAGGACGTGTTTTAGATACAGTCATACCACTGATCTCATGCCATTCGCGTAAACTACAATTCCACAAAGAATAATGCATCTATTGGACGTTTTTGAAAGTGCATCATCTGTTACAGCTATTCTGCAATTGAAATTAGCCATAGGTGGTCCATTGACTAAATAAAACTCGTTAGCTTTATTTCCTAAATGGGGGGGGATCACCAACGAACTGATCGAACATTGAAGTTTTTACGGACATCTATTACAGATGCAATTTAATAACAGACTATCAACTCGTATTATATGAAAACTATCTTGAAATTATAATATTTGAAATTTCTTATGATAGTTTGGAGTTAATACAAATTTATTAAATAAGTAACTCAATTAAAACTATGTTTTTTTTATTCTATTAATACTAAAAAAGAAACTTTATAAAACACTGAACCCCCTTCGCCGTCTCCCTGATTCACTAACATTAACAAACCCAACTCTTATATACCTAGTGTGTCACCAGGGCTTTGCAAATAGTCGTCAGAACATTTGGCAACGAAAAGTGGGCCCTTGAAAGTTGAAGTGTGTGTCACCTTAGTGCTGTCTAATTTTTCTTTAGTTTTTCGTCTTAATTGCACACTCGCCCATCGGAAAAGATAAGCAGCGCTGTCTAACGTCTGGCTGCTGAAACCAACGTCTATACCTGCTCTTTTGGACTGGTTTTATCAATGGTAACTGTACATCTTACTGATATGTAGTCGGTGGTCAAACACTGCGATCAATATCGTATCAGTGAAGGTGGCGGGACCGGGGTATCAGTATTCTTTCAGTGAAGGTTGCTCGCACACGGCGTGGCTGCTTCAGTATTATTCTAGTTCTCTAGACGAAATGGCCATGCTTCCGGGACACGATTAAGCAATAGTTCTGTACGAAGAGCAAGAAACGGCCCCTCAAAAAGTTGTACAAAGTAAAATTGTTCATAATGCTTGGATAAAAATCAAATGAATTTGCTACGACATGTATTCAGAATTTCCATCTGTGACGGATTTCGAATTTATGATGTGATTTTAGAAAATTTATCTAGAAAATGAGACCCACTGAAAGGAGGATATAATTCCAAGGGAAATACTTGCTCTATATAAAGGCATTACATATTCCAAACAATCACAATTACGTCAGAGAAAACAGAAAAATATCATTGCCACCTATATTTACTATTACTACATTTCAGCGAAATCACTGAGATCTCAGATACTACAAATACTGGTTCTTTTGTGGCTACCTTTTTTGGGCTTGTATTGTTTCATTTTTTAAAAACACTTCTATCCTAAAAATCGGCAACAGAGATGGATTTGTTGAGGAAGGCAGTAGGGGAATCAAGAACAGATACGGCCATAAATACGAAGGTTAGATAAGTACTGGTCATGCATGGGGTCTAGTATAATCAAAATAATTCCATATGATATGGCCGAATACAGCAAATGACGGATGCCATACTTTCAAAACAAATCCTTTATTAGGCATCACAGAAAAGATGGCCTAAAAGGGGCTGGAGATACGGTATCGATTGAGAGATAAACAGATTTATTATATTAATTAAAACAACCTCTCACCACAAATTCAACAAATTTTATTTTAACCTTATGTACATTTCGACTACAAAGTAATCATCTTCAGAGGTATTTTTACAAATAACTAACTTACAGGTAAACCTATGCGTATTTATAAGCAACGGGAACTCCTTGGCCTCGCCCCCTACACTATCCGACCAATCATGTTACGAGTAACAACTAGGTCTGGTCTAACAGAAGGAGTTACCGTTACATTATTTTTGAATTTTACAATAATTATTAAATTTACACATTTAACAATTAAAACTATAACTATCTCTTAACTAATAGATACAATTGGGAATTCGGGATAGGCCCTTTGTCAGAAGATTTATTATATTTGTATGTTCCTGGTCTCTTCATAGAATAGAGGCTCTTAGCATAGTCAGGAAATTGGTGTTCCAAGATGGCTTGTCTTCTCTGTCCATTTAAACGATCTTCATTAACCGACCGTTTTAAGGCTAACAACACGTTATTAAACCATTGCCTGACCGGAAAGGTGATATTAGTGCGGGGGATGTGTCATTATTGGTGTAGCCGTACTGAACTCTCGTTCATAACGCGACTGTGTTTAGGTGACGTAGTACGTGATATTTAGGGAAGTACAGATTGAAGTTATGTTTGGCCAATCTATGACCCCTTAGCATTTTTCTAGACAATCGAGAGACTTTTATTCACTTAGGGTAATTCGTTAGCATAAATGTTAATCTTCTGTAAATGTTAATCACCAATTGAAGCATTGGTGTTTCGGACTGTCAGCGTACAAATTGATTAAATGTACGCATTTAATCAAATGTATACATTTTGAGATTTAAATGTTTTGCGATGGTATTGGCTGTAACCTGTGTGGTGTAGTGTTCTATTTTTGTGGAGTATTCATGATTGTTTTATGTAAATAAATGTGTGTCAGATTATATACACACCTATATTTTTCTAACAAACCAATACTGTTTTCTTGTATTCCCGTATCACTTACACTTTAATGTACTTAAACAAGAATCAAGCTTTAGAAGACTGCCCTAAGAGCTTAGCAGTCTCCTAAAGCTCGAAAATGAGAGGAATGTAACTAATAACTTTTCGAAAGTCGACTCGTAAATATACCTAGTAATAGTCTTGTTTATGTACATTAAAGTCTAAGTGGTATGTGTTTGTGTGTGTGGGTGTGTGTGTGTGTGTGTTTGAGTGTGTGTGTGTGTGTGTGTGTGTGTGTGTGTGTGTGTGTGTGTGTGTTTGTGGGTGTGAGTGTGTGAGTGTGTGTGTGTGTGTGTGTGTGTGTGTCTGTGTGTGTGTTTGTGGGTGTGACCTTATATAATGCATAATATTTTACATAAACTTCCACACACACAAACAGATACATATTTATTATTTTTTTTTTACCCAATAACCATTAATTTAACGTTAACTAAGCCAAAATACCATCTAATCGTAGTCACTTAATCAACTTGTGAGACAACAAAAACATAGGATTTTATGTTTGAAGATGATTGCCTATGAACCCAAAGGTCCAAAAGTTTAATATAAAAAATAAATACAGTTAAGAGGGGTTGGGGTATTTATTTATTTAACCACTTTTGCATTACGTTTTACCAAACGTAATGAACTACAAAATTCATGAATTTATTTATCATAAATTTCAAGTCTTTTTCAAAAATACTGAATAGTTTAATCGTCTTGCCTTTGTTTACACCAAATATGTTAGCTGTTTACAAAGTCGGTAAAATAAAAGTGAGCTTCGCCATTGATTTTGTACAGGAACGATTTTACTTTACTTAAGTAATAATATTTTGTGTTACTGAGTGAATGTTAATATTTACTGACCTATCCGGTAAAACGTGCCATTGTTGCAAGCTATCAGCTGTTATATCGTCAGCTGTTTGTTCGTCCGTAAAGCAGTAACTTAAATTGGCAGAACAAATATTGACTTTAGATACAAAAACACGTGATTATTAAATGAACATGAAAGCTATTGGGAGATAGTGATTAAACCATTTATCCTGTGACGTAAGCGTCTCAATTATTGTGGTGAAAGAAATGTTTGGCTGTTAACGCGGGTATTTTTCTTGTAAATCAGTAGAATGGATATTTGAATAGGTATGAATAACTCAAGATAGAGCCGGTCAAGAAGAAGATAAATATAATGGGACTATCATACGAGGTTCATTCGATAATTAAAGAGAAAAATTGTTGTACTAATAGTTTATGATGGCATCACTGGGGAACAGCTGACAACAATTATCTTATTCAAATTGTTTTTGTATCTCCTCAAAACTGCATTTAACAATTGCACTTCAAAAACCACCTATAAAACACGATAATGACTATTCCTCCAAAACAAATTACACGTGAGTGGAAAGCTAAGGGAAAATGTTACTTAAGAGATAATGAAAATGTTTAAATTCGTTATCTCCCTTTTGTTAAAATGCTCTTTTCACGCGTCCAGCTTTATATGAGTTGAATAGTACATATAATAATAATATAATAATAATAATAATAATAATCCTTTTTTTACATCGACTTGTAGGAGATACACCATAGCGCTGGGAACATAAGCTTGAAGGAAAATTATGTATCTGTCCATTATTACATTAGACATGACCATAGGTACTCATTATCACGGTTTGAATCGACTTGCATGCTGAAAAAGCGCCTAGACAAGCATCATGTTCTAATACAAACTTTACATAAAACAACTGTACCTATTTGCTTTTAGTATCAGCTATTTTACTTCGTTCTCATTAAGGGGGTTCAAAACGAAATCACTTGTGATTTCACCGTGAAAGGTTTATTTAATTATAGTTTAAAAAAATAATATTCAACTCCCAAAGCGTCTATAATCCACGAGGCTATCGGTAGCTATAGATTCCACATCCTGCGACGTGTGGATTGTGAAATACTCGTGTAGAGAACATATTAACAAAAATAAAACACAAATTTCAAAACGCGTTAAAAAAACGTTTTCAAACGTTTAAACAAGTCAGTTGAAAGGCTTTGAATTTAAGTTATTCACACTGTTTAAATGGTGCAAACATTTATAGTAAGAAATTATAAAAAAGAGAACAATAAATCGACACTCGCACTCGCAGTCACACTTTATAGAGCTGCAATTATGCAAGACTTTTGGCCAGCAAAAGAAGTTGATTCTTGTTTTTTTTTTTTAATTCGTAAGGTTAATAATGATTATTTTTTTAAATTTTGTACTTTCACGTTCTAAAAATGTATGAAGATGGCAGGATGCCGAAACTAACAGCGTTTCAGTTGTGTAATATATTATTATTGTAAGCAAGAGGCTCAGAAAGCAACATTCTTATATTCATTTATTTAATGGAAAAGTTTAATAATCATGCCGCGAGTCTGGGGCGTCGCGTGTTGGAAAGAGTTAGGTCGTTGCGATTTGTTCCAGTGACCTACTGTATGCCCGGGTTGACCTATATGCCCCGGGAGGATGACCCCAATACCACCGCGAACTCGTGTAACCCCTGCGTAAACATGGTATGCACAAACCTGCGTTACAAGATATCTAACATCGCTGTCAGCTCCTTCTAAACAGTATTGCGTTCGTGATGCATTTGCAACACTTTCGCCCATAACCATCGATAAAATACCCTGCCCTACTAACGCAAGTGTGTGTGCGTGTGTGTGTGTGTGTGTGTGTGTGTGTGTGTGTGTGTGTGTGTGTGTGTGTGCGGCGCGCGTACGATATTGCGCTTACTTTTAACACTTGTTTAGAACTAACATTATTTATTCGAAAACGTTTTATTTGTAGGTTTTTCTATTTTACAATACTGCAAAATATTAAATAGAAATATTCTCTTTAATCGCCGTTAGAAAAACCCTGTATTCAGCTTGTTAAGAAGGCTCCAGGTGGATCGTTGATGTTTAGGGGGTAGGCATTCAATTACAACGATAATATAGATGATCGAAATTATGGTCACTCTACTATCTTTAAATCTATTCAGTTTTTCGTTTGCTTAAAACATTTTGGTGATAGTTTTATTATATTTTGTAGTTTCTAGGTGTTCAGGCAGAAAGATAAGAGAGTATTGTAAATACCATAATACGTTTATACCAAGGAAAAATCCTGTTATATTTTGTTTGCTTGTAGCACCATAAACTACTATAATGTAAACTAGAAAGCGTTTTAATTACAGAAAATTACCGAGAAAGATAGAAGAGCAGATGAGAAGAGGAAAAATAATATTCAGCTGAAGGAACTGGAAGCTAAAAAAGCAAAAGTGATGTCAGTTGCTACAAAAGAAATAAAACTTAAGAGATTGAAAAACTAAAGCAAAAAAGCTAAGACAAGATAGTTGTATAAATTTGTTTATATTCTAAGTGTTATAAATATAGTGTAAATACAATTTAGAAAAGTCAGGGAAAACTCAGGGAATTTCTTCAAGCTGTTTTACTAGACACCCTGTAAATGTAAACAGCATTAAGATGTGGACATAAACAGAGAATGCATAAGAAGGTTAGTGTATCATGCGTGGAGGGTTGCGTATTTTGAAGTAGAGCTTGTCTCTATCGTGACATAAAGAGGTGAACGTCAAGTTCCTCTCCTTGTAAGGAGAAAGGAGAGGTAGTATTTGGAAATATTAAGGATAGGACGTAAAATTTCATGGTAGAGGATATAAAGAGGTATTACATATTGAAGGTCGCTGACCTTAAAGGAGGAATACTGTACTGTCTATTGGGGCCATAAAGAAGTGTCTACACGTTACATCCCCTTGTAAGGAGAAGAGAGAGGCAGTATTTGGAAGGATTAAGGAAAGGACGTACAAATTCAAGGTAGAGTATATAAAGAGGTATGACATCGCGTATTGACCGTCGCTGACCTTAAAGGAGGCATACTGTCTATCGTGACATAAAGAGGTGTCTGCACGTCACATCCCCTTGTAAGGAGAAGGAAGAGGGTGTATTTGGAAGGATTAAGGAAAGGACGTAAAATTCCATGGTAGATGATATAAAAGGTATGTCATCGTGTATTGGACGTCGCTGTCCTTAAAAGAGGCATACTGTCTACCGTGACATAAAGAGGTGTCTGCACGTCACATCCCCTTGTAAGGAGAAGGAAGAGGGTGTATTTGGAAGGATTAAGGAAAGGACGTAAAATTCCATGGTAGATGATATAAAGAGGTATGTCATCGTGTATTGTCCGTCGCTGTCCTTAAAAGTGGCATACTGTCTATCGTGACATAAAGAGGTGTCTGCACGTCACATCCCCTTGTAAGGAGAAGGAAGAGGGTGTATTTGGAAGGATTAAGGAAAGGACGTAAAATTCCATGGTAGATGATATAAAGAGGTATGCCATCGTGTATTGACCGTCGCTGTCCTTAAAAGAGGCATACTGTCTATCGTGACATAAAGAGGTGTCTGCACGTCACATCCCCTTGTAAGGAGAAGGAAGAGGGTGTATTTGGAAGGATTAAGGAAAGGAAGTAAAATTCCATGGTAGATGATATAAAGAGGTATGTCATCGTGTATTGTCCGTCGCTGTCCTTAAAAGAGGCATACTGTCTACCGTGACATAAAGAGGTGTCTGCACGTCATATCCCCTTGTAAGGAGAAGGAAAAGGGTGTATTTGGAAGGATTAAGGAAAGGACGTACAAATTCAAGGTAGAGGATATAAAGAGGTATGTCATCGCGTATTGACCGTCGCTGTCCTTAAAAGAGGCATACTGTCTACCGTGACATAAAGAGGTGTCTGCACGTCATATCCCCTTGTAAGGAGAAGGAAAAGGGTGTATTTGGAAGGATTAAGGAAAGGACGTACAAATTCAAGGTAGAGGATATAAAGAGGTATGTCATCGCGTATTGACCGTCGCTGTCCTTAAAAGAGGCATACTGTCTACCGTGACATAAAGAGGTGTCTGCACGTCATATCCCCTTGTAAGGAGAAGGAAAAGGGTGTATTTGGAAGGATTAAGGAAAGGACGTACAAATTCAAGGTAGAGGATATAAAGAGGTATGTCATCGCGTATTGACCGTCGCTGTCCTTAAAAGAGGCATACTGTCTACCGTGACATAAAGAGGTGTCTGCACGTCATATCCCCTTGTAAGGAGAAGGAAAAGGGTGTATTTGGAAGGATTAAGGAAAGGACGTAAAATTCCATGGTAGATGATATAAAGAGGTATGTCATCGTGTATTGACCGTCGCTGTCCTTAAAAGAGGCATACTGTCTACCGTGACATAAAGAGGTGTCTGCACGTCACATCCCCTTGTAAGGAGAGGGAAAAGGGTGTATTTGGAAGGATTAAGGAAAGGACGTAAAATTCCATGGTAGATGATATAAAGAGGTATGTCATCGTGTATTGACCGTCGCTGTCCTTAAAAGAGGCATACTGTCTACCGTGACATAAAGAGGTGTCTGCACGTCAAATCCCCTTGTAAGGAGAAGGAAAAGGGTGTATTTGGAAGGATTAAGGAAAGGACGTAAAATTCCATGGTAGATGATATAAAGAGGTATGTCATCGTGTATTCCGTCGCTGTCCTTAAAAGAGGCATACTGTCTATCGTGACATAAAGAGGTGTCTGCACGTCACATCCCCTTGTTATGAGAAGGAAGAGGGTGTATGTGGAAGGATTAAGGAAAGGACGTAAAATTCCATGGTAGAGGGTCGCTGACCCTAAAGTAGGCCTACCCTCTATCAGGGAATAAAGAGGTGTTTACCCTTAACATACTTTAGTAACTGGTAAGAAGAGGGATAAGAAATGATAGGTGGAATTAGGTAGGATTAAGAGAAGAACTTAACGATCATCTGGGACTGGGATTAGTATGCATAGTGTGGGCGGGTCGCACTGAAACTTGCCCTTAACCCGGGCGAAGAAATTGCCGCTAGTTTTCCAATCGATTTTAAAACGCTACTTGTTGATCGGTGTCAATCAAGAGTTTAAAAGCAGTAAAGTCGGTAACGCTGGGATACGGATAATAGACAGTGGTGAAATTGTTGCTCGTATTTCTCATTGCCACTGAAGGAATTGCTAATGCTTACAAGGACAGGAAGTAAGAGCAAAGCTGCCAAGTGAGTCAGTTTGAATCACAGGAATTCCCGTTATGAAATAAATGTTTACATTATAATTCTTTTTATATTTACCATGATTGCTAATTAATATGTAGGCCTGCACGCGCTCGTGTTATTGAAATTTTAGTGTTGATTTAAGTTAATAGTACAAATAATTATTAGTAATCTTACTTGTCGATAAGATTTAGATAACGATATTATGCTTCCTCCTGTATGTAACTGGCTAACATCTCCAACTGTCCCGACAGAGCGCGGGACAGATGTTCCACCCTGGCTGCGTTACCTACGGCATAGGAATCATTTTACTGGTCTCTAAGGGTAGCCTTCAAATGACTAAAATTCAACTAACCAAAACGTACGCAACTTTTAACTAACCAAAATATGCGACGTTCAACTAAACGAAAGTGCACGGACTTCAACTAACCAAAGTACACGGACTTCAACTGAAAGAAATGTTGCGGGTTATCTTATTGCCGTTCCGACTATTTACATTTATAATAAAATACTTTACGATCTAATCAAACCGATTAATATTGTTGCAATTACATTTACTTCAATAACGATAAAGTTATACCGTAATATTTTGAGAAATAATTTTAAGGTAGTAATAAAAACTACTAAGTTTAGGTATTTACAAAAATATTACTTCCCATTTATTAACTTCAAATTGTACTTTGAACGCCTGCAGAACGGTAAAACTATAACCCGCAACATTTCTTTCAGTTGAAGTCCGAGAACTTTGGTTAGTTGAAGTCCGTGCACTTTCCATTATTTGAATGTCACGTATTTTGGCTAATTGAAGGTTGCGTAAATTGTGTGCGTACATTTTGGCTAATTGGATTTTGGTCATTTGAAGTCTGTAGTAGTATGGGAAATTAAAATGATTTCATCCTCGATCTTGTTTCGGTTCTCACAGAGGAAGTAGACAGAGCAACCTCGGTGTACAACACGTTTCCTACGGAATCTGTCTATCCGCGTTGAAGTTATTCCTACCGGAGAGTGCGCTTGTCCTTGAAATAATCCTACTCATGAACTACCTTATTACAACTTTTTATAATAAACAATATAAAATAAATCAGAGTCTGTGTTGGGTGGCTAGACAACCCTGAGTAATGCCATTTGAATGCTATTAGAACATGAGCTATAACGTTTAGATAGTTACTCAAGCGTGACTCATGACCTGCTTCACTACTGGTGACGGTCACTTCGAAGTTAAGCCGTTTAGGTAATATGCTAATTCCTCTGATTACATCGCATGCTGTTCCTCCTCAGAGTTTGTCAAAGTTCTCATTTGCTATTCCTTCAGATTGTCTGTTTCTTTAACGTTGATATTCTTCAGTTACGTTTTTCTCTCTGAAAATGCGCATTGAAAATTTGACCAATTTGTACTTTAGTTCGGCTGTTCCATTTGTTCTGATTTCTTTTTTAAAATCTTCATGAAGATTTAGTTCTGTTGTTACGTTAATTCTGCTTCTTCCTCAGTTCTTCTGATTCTTCATTGCTGCTGTTTTTCAGTTTCACTTTTTTTCTGAAAATGTGTTTTGGAGATTTTTCAAATTTGTTCTTTAGTTCTACGGTTCCATTAGTTCTGTTTCCTCTCTGGAATGTGCAATCGGAATATGTCCGATTCGTTCTTTAGTTTTATTTTCCCGTTATTTTTGGTTCTCCTTTAATTCTATTTCTCCTCTGAAAATTTGCATAAAATTTTTATACATTTGCTCTTTGTGTACATTTTTATCTAAAAATAAATTCTATACGTGCAATGATCCGTAGGAGACCATTCACTAAACCGTCTAAATACAGTATCGTTGAAAATAAATCTGCATCTTATTTCCCAATAAAATTCATTTTGCTATATGATAAATATTTTTCAGCGGTAGACAGTTCTCTTTGCCACTGTTAAGAACTGGACATTTAAGGTAACGAAATCGTTTAATAATTTTTCTCTAAATCTCTAAATCGTCTTTACCTTAGGTTTACCTAATGCCGCCTATCCTCCCCATAAAGGTGTCTAACCTTTAAACACTTTCTTATGACCCTTATAGAGGTCTATTCCAGTTGCAGAACCCTTCTCATGTGATGCTATAAACTGAGAAAGACACTCCATTTTCTTTTTAGAATGTACCTTTATAGAAGATATGAGATATATTTAAGATCTCTGCACATTTGTATAGATATAGCATTTACTGTGACCTGGTGCATGTGTTGAAGCAGATGCGCTGGCAAGGTCACAGCTCTATTCTGCCCAAGGGTTTTGGTTTCGAATCTGTTGTTGTTTTTCCAAGCTACCTTCAATCGGGCGTGGCTGAACGCGGCCAAGTGTTACGGTGTTACTATGGTTACCGAATGGAGACGGTTTTTTTGGTTGAGTTTCTTCTACATTCAGTTCTATTATGTAACTACTGTTGTCATTCGTAATAGTTTCTTATACGAAAAGAGGTTTTACCAGGCTTAGAAGTCTCTTATTCTCGATTTTCTTTTTCACTCAAATTTTCTGGATTTTCTTGCGAGAAACAAAAAACTATTGAGTGTTAAAAATGAAGACAAAAGCCTCCTGACGTCGAATATTCTGGTAAAGCTGTATAGATCCAGTTAGAGTCTTTGCTACAAGCGTGCAAGCTCCTGTGTAAGATATTGTACCAGTATATCCATCGGTGAAGCTTTACAAAATCACCCTTTGTGAAGGAGTGCCCACTAGATACCAAATACTTGGAGATACTTCCCAGTTGATCGCTTCAGGATGTGTACCATAGTCCTTCCCTATATATGTGACAATGTATTTTGTATTTTATAGCTAAGATCATCTTGATATTTCCTATCACTTAATGCACCCGCCATTCTTAGCTTTGCAGCAATACATCTGTGTTTCGTGATGCCTGCTTTTTTGATCTGTGATTCAGTAGCCTACTCAAGAAAAATGGATCATTCCTAAAAGCTACAAGTAGTATTACTTCTATAAAAGCTTGGAATGCCTTGCGTTTAGCTCTTTCCCAATATTCCCAGATCGATAGAATTTATTATATACAATATTTTAATATTTTACCTGTCATTTCTACATCCTTTTTGTATCTTTTCTACAACATATACCCTTTTATCATTTTCTCTGATCCATTCTATATATTTCTCTCTCCTTTATCATTTCGACATCCTTCTTTCCCCTTTCTACATCCTTCTCTGTCCCTTTTAAATATTTCTCTGGCCTTTCTCCTTCCTTCTCTGATCGTTTCTACATATTTCTCTGACCTGTATACATCTCTCTTTAATCTCTGTACATCGTCTATTATTCCTTGATCTCCGTTTATCATTTCGACATCCTTCTTTCCCCTTTCTGCATCCTTCTCTGTCCTTTTTACACCCTTCTCTGTTCTTTCTACTTCCTTCTTTGATCCTTTCCACATATTTCTCTGACCTGTATACATCTCTCTTTATTCTCCGTACATTCTCAATTTTGCCTTCGGTTTATCATTTCGACATGCTTATTTCCTATTTCTGCATCCTTCTCTTAACCTTTTTATTTCCTTCTCTGTTCTTTCTACATTTATTTATTACCATTCTATATCCTTCTCTATCCTTTATCCTCTCTACACCCTTCTCTATTCTTCGTTTTCTCTATTATCTCTACACCCCTCTCTAACTATTCTCATCCTTCTCTGTCATATCTACATCCACTTCTGCTCTTTGTATATTCTTCTCTGTCCTTTATTATCACTACACCCTTCTCTATTCTTCCATCTTCTCTACCATCACGACCCCCTCTGACCTTTCTGCATATTTCTTTTTTTTTACACTTTTCTTTGTCCTTTTTACTTCCTGTTCTATCCTTCCTGACCTCTTTACAGGAGATAGCCTTATTCTTCGTTGTTAAACACATTCACAAAATCTGGTAGCTTATCTTAGAAAAGTGAAAGCATTAGAATACACTCTCACTAACAGAGAGAGAGATACACGATCCGATACTGTTCTTGTCTGAACCCTCCGGTAATGGTGGCGCCTTGACATTAGAGAATGTCACAAGAGGGAGAGAGTTAAATGTAGCCGTTGCTCCAAATTAAGACGATAAAAGAACAAGTCCCCCACGGCTGGGCTTAAGCAGAGGAAGTGCGGCCACATGCCAGCGCCCACGTGTCTTGCAAATCCGACTGCGATTGCGTTTTAATGGCAGCCTGTCACGGATTTGGGATTTGAAGACACGCCGTATTGAAAAGCCTTTTAGGTAAAGTACCTAGTTAGGAGCGGCTATACACGAACCTGCGTCACAGTCGGTGAAACTATCAACTCTGTTCGAACTATAAAGAGACAGACTTTGCCACGCGTTTTGTAGCTTTTACCGTTTAGAGGGGCTTTTGTTTTTTCAGATTTCTATTGGTCTTTTAGGTTTCAGTATTGATCCCGACTTCAGTATTTGTTAAAAATATTTACCGATTTCATATTATAAATAACGTTAAGGATTTTCATTCGACCCAACTCTTGAGTGGTTTCTGTTTTAATAATGAATCCTATGTATAGACTAAGCCAGTGGTTCCCAACAAAATAGTGTGGGGGACCCCCTACATTTACATGGGAATGCTGGGGACCCCCTAGGGGGGGGGTGGGGGGACCCCAGAAAATTTTTTAAAATCAAACACCTGAAAATGACATTTTGTACTATTCTGGTACCTAAAAGTAGGGGGTTTTCTATGTTAATTTTCTTGCAATAAAAAGTCAAAACAGGTAATATTTGCAAGAAGTATTTGAATTAGTATTAAAAATCAATGTAAATACAAGTAAAACGGCAAAGGAGTGACAAATTAGCTTTAAAATATTTATTAATCTTATTGTACATATAAAGAACCAAGTAAAAATTTTACATACAATAACAATACCATCGTCCCATCTAACATTTGGAGAAGTCTTGAGGGCTTTGCTGCTAAGGTCGTGATGACATTCATGGGCCATTAGCCAAAATTCAATGAGTTTTGTATCATGAAAGACATTTTTCATTGTCCCATTACTTGTTAAATCGACAAGTTCATCTTGTTCCTTATCTGTGAGAGTAGAAATGCTCTCAATATCCCGGCAAGTAAATGGATTTCTGACCCAATCATAATTGGAATCTAATTCTGGAAAATATTCTCCAAATGTAGCTGACAGACCTCGAAGATGTTCAGCTATTTCACCTATGAATTGTTGAGGTAAACTGACATCAGCTGATTCAATGAATTGTTGCAGAGTGGGAAAGTTTGTGGTGGAACCTTTCTCAATACGTGTTGCCCATATCTGACACTTTTTTATCATAGCACTAACTTTATCGTGGACTTGAAACATATCAACATTATTTCCTTGTAGACTTTGATTTAAGAAATTCATATGATCGAAAATATCAGCTAGGTAGGCTACTGTGCAAAGCTGCAAAAAGTCAGTGAGGAAACCCTCATATTGGCTTCCACTAAGAAAGACAAGAACCTCATCTCTAAGTTCAAAAAACCTGTTCAAAACTCTTCCACGTGAAAGCCAGTGGACTTCAGTGTGAACAAGGAGTTGGTCATGCTCACTTCCCATATCCTTGCATAGCAATGAAAATAATCTAGATTGAAGGGGGCGAGTTTTGATGTAGTTAACCACTTTTACAACCTCATTGAAGATTTTTTGCATTGTTTCTGGTAACCTCTTTACTACTAGAGCTTCACGATGAATAAAGCAATGTGTCCATTTTACGTTTGACGCAACAACTTTGATACGAGCATGTAGCCCTGTTTTCTGACCAGACATTGCTTTTGCCCCGTCTGTAGACAAGCCAACACATTTACTCCAGGCAATGTTGTGTTTCTTAAACAAATCGTCGAGTTCGTTAAAAATAGCTTCCGCAGTTGTGTGAAGTAATTCACATAACATAAGGAAGTCTTCATGTAATTGTTTTTCAAATATAAAGCGGACAAATACCAACATTATAGCTTTTTTTGATATGTCTGTACTTTCATCCAATTGCAGGGCAAACATATTACACTTAGATAGTTTTGAGAATAAATTATCCTCAATATTACTTGCCATATCGGAAATTCTCCGTTGTACTGTATTATTTGATAGGGGAACAGTACTCATAATTTTTGCAGCAGAATCCCCTAACATTCTTTTACATAATATTACAGCTGCCGGCAAAATCAGCTCTTCTGCAATTGTGTGAGCTTTCCCAGACTTTGCCACCAGTTGGGAAACTTCGTATGATGCTATGGTTGCATTTTCACTTGAACTTATTCCAGCACTTACTGACATTAATTTTTTGCTGTTTTTAAGTTCACCCAACTTAATTTTAAAAAACTCTGCAGACTTACTTTTACAGTCCGGATGCTTTGTTTCTAAATGGCGACGTAGTTTACCAGGTTTCATGGCTTCATTAGAAAGTATTTCAAAACAAATAACATACTGTGGTTTAGGTTCATTTTCAGTCCCAGAATACGTGAATCCCAACGATAAATAATCACTATTGTATTTTCTTACTTTAGCCGAGACACTGTTTTTCCAGAGGTTATGTTCGTCTGACACTGACTGCACTTTCACTGGAATAATGTCATCGCCATCTTCTTTAACTTCCGATCTGTCCCTTTTTAAAGTGCCACACTTTAACCACTTATCCATGATTACTATCCCAAACAACACTCGTAGTATTACGGCAAATAAACTTGTTATGTACAGTTTGTAACAAAACAAACGCAGTCAGTGTAACTACGTTTGTCAAATTCAAGGTCAATAGACGTCGTCAACGCGCTGTGAGTTTCCATACATAGCAATCACAGGCGCTGTCACACCATTTTGCGTTATGCGTGCCTGTGTTTGCATTACGCGGCAAGAAAAGTTTGTGGTCATTCTGCGGACCCCCTACGATGGCTTCGCGGACCCCCAGGGGTCCGCGGACCACCTGTTGGGAACCACTGGACTAAGCAATTCCACCGGAAACATCACGCGGTGAAATGAGACACCTCACTCAAAGTATCTTCATTCATTCTGTAGCGGTCATTGCTCAACGATATTTCTCGTTCAGTAACACTAGCTTTCATTTACCTGTGCTTGAATTGATTTCTTTTATAATTTATGCTAATGTAATGCTTCAAGAGTACAAGCTTGTCCGACGGTATAGTTTTTAAAAAAAATAATTTTATTCATTATATATGTTTTTCTGTATTTAAAATCATCTTTCTGGTTTTTGCTAATTTACTAATTAGTGTTATACTGGATTTTTCGGTAGTCTCTGTAAGAGACTAAATTTTTATATTTTTTAAGCACTTTCGCGAATTTTAAGCTAGTCAACTTCTCTGACCACTCAGCCACGTTTTATATATATTTGAGTTTTTTAAACGTATTCCCTGTAGATATTCACTATCAGACTCTCAGTATTTGTATAGCAAATATATTGTTAAAAGTTTTCGAATATGTTTAGTCCTATATATATATATATATATATATATATATATATATATATATATATATATATATATATATATATTTGAGTTTTTTAAACGTATTCCCTGTAGATATTCACTATCAGACTCTCAGTATTTTTATAGCAAATATATTGTTAAAAGTTTTCGAATATGTTTAGTCCTATATATATATATATATATATATATATATATATATATATATATATATATTTGAGTTTTTTAAACGTATTCCCTGTAGATATTCACTATCAGACTATCAGTATTTGTATAGCAAATATACTGTTAAAAGTTTTCGAATATGTTTAGTCCTATATATATATATATATATTAAATATTAAATATGGTGATATGTTTTCTAAATTATTGATTTAGTTAATAAATTTAATATATTTAAAAAACAATAATACTTTTAATACATTTATTAATCAAAGCTTTTCGCCGATAAAACAGATTTTGTTACATAATTATTTTTCCTGAAGAGGATGTTACTGTTTTATCGGAGAAAAGCTTTGAATAATAAATGTATTAAAAGTATTCTTGTTTTTGAAATATTTCTAATTAATTAATTATATACACTGCAGACTTAGATAAAGCACGGCGCTGTTTAGGCAATTTAAAGTCAGTGATGGTTGTAAACTGTAACGAAATTGGACTAGGAAAAGAATGTAAAATTCATCACTACCAGATGAAGTCCTTTTATTAAACGTGTCCTGTGAGTAAATTGTTATACTTTATTATCCGCAAAATAAATGTAACGTTTATGAACTACATCTTTGAACACATTGATGCGTTGAATATAAATATGGCAAAAAGTAAACCTTGAAAACTGCAGGAATTAGATTTTGCTACGAGAGAAGGAAAACGTGTGGCTAAATTAGAACAGACACTTCTCGTGTCGCTCTGAAGCAACAGTTTCCCAGCTGCATTCCGTTTTTCCATTAATCCTGTTGCTTGAAGCAACAGCTTACGCTGTTATTTTCGTCTTTTGATAAAACGAGACAAATTTAACCATTTATGAAGGCGAAGATTACCAATAGGTTGTACCTAGGGAGGGTTCACTTAGTCCTATATAATTGTCCTAAGTTAGCCCTTTTCTTTACGCCGGTAGCGACAATGATTGCAGTGGCTACATGATTGCAGAGAAACATTACAAATGTGGTGTAACTCCTAGAAATACCGAGCTCTCCTAAAGACGCGTTAATTATTAGAAAAATAGATATTTCGCTGAAAACAAGTCATATAAGAATAAAAATATTTAACGTAAATTCCTACTGAGATCAAGAAAGAAATATTTCATCATTGTTTGCTTATTTCCAGTTTATATTATTCGTTTCATTCATTTTTAACTTCACAATACTGTTTATATTTTATGGTAACCATGGCAACAGTTTAAGGTTGTACAATGGAGGTTTCGACGAATACCAGATGGGGGGAAAAATTCATATACGTCTTTGAAAAATTGGTATTTGAAAGCTGGCGCAGTCCCAAAGGCAGCTAGACTTTGAACATGAAGATTCATAGTTCGAATCCGGATAGACCCCCAATTTTTTATAATTCTATTATTGAATAAATATTTGAAAAAAATATTTCTAACATCAATTGTCATCCACTAGAAGTTTAAGTGAATGTATTTGAAGTTCATTGGATAAATAAAAACGTATTTTAATAACGATTGAAAATATGTACAAGATATATATATATATATATATATATATGGGATAAATAAAAACGTATTTTAATAAATATTGAAAATATGTACAAGATATATATATATATATATATATATATCTTGTACATATTTTCAATCGTAGTACATATAGTGAAAGTGATAAGTGAATACAAGAAAACAGTGTTGCAAAGCTACAAATAATATATATATATATCAGGAGAGTGTGAGCTAATAGAAGGCATTTAAAAAAATGACTATCATAATTATTTTCGTCACATATTCTAGTGACGAGGAACTTGCATCTCTGTCTAAGGCTACATAGCCTATATTAATTTTATCACCCTTGCGTTCCATTAAACGTTGGTCTGTGTGCGCTTCATCATGATCCATACCTCAGTAATAGCTAAAAAATTAACGTTCTCAGTGTTATCACTCGTTTAAAATTTTTTTAACCAAATTGTAAGGCAATAGGTAATTATGTTGGAGCTTAAATGTATGAGGTATTGTTAAAGCTTGTATATTGGTAAATCTGGAGATTTTCCAGTAAAACCTAAGATTAAGTATAAGTAGTTGCACCTTAATGGTGAAAGTCCACATTTTTTGTGATCATGGATCATTTCGAACTTTGCCATTATTCGCTCGGTAAATCTTTGGTTTTAACTCACAGACGCCGTAAATGCTAGGCTACATAACCTAACCTGTTGTTCGTAAGGAAAATGTTTAAGGGATACTTATTGTTCTATTTCCAAAACTAACCTTCATTGGTTGGTAGCATCTCCAGAACTCTAATGGCAAAAGCCAGAAACAACATCTCTTATAAAATCCTCACATTTACCAGTCGCCATTGCTGGGTAGCATCTCCAGAACTCTAATGGCAAAAGCCAGAAACAACATCTCTTATAAAATCCTCACATTTACCAGTCGCCATTGGTGGGAACTTCTCCTTCACTCTAATGATAAAAGCAAGAAAAAACATTTCTTATAAAAACACTCACATTTACCAGTCGCCATTGCTGGGTAGCTTCTCCTTCACTCTAATGATAAAAGCAAGAAACAACATCTCTTATAAAATCCTCACATTTACCAGTCGCCATTGCTGGGTAGCTTCTCCTTCACTCTAATGATAAAAGCAAGAAAAAACATTTCTTATAAAAACACTCACATTTACCAGTCGCCATTGGTGGGAACTTCTCCTTCACTCTAATGATAAAAGCAAGAAAAAACATTTCTTATAAAAACACTCACATTTACCAGTCGCCATTGCTGGGTAGCTTCTCCTTCACTCTAATGATAAAAGCAAGAAAAAACATTTCTTATAAAAACACTCACATTTACCAGTCGCCATTGCTGGGTAGCTTCTCCTTCACTCTAATGATAAAAGCAAGAAAAAACATTTCTTATAAAAACACTCACATTTACCAGTCGCCATTGCTAGGTAGCTTCTTCTACGCTCCAATGGTAAAAGCCAGAAAAATCTCAAGAAATCCTCACATTTACCATTCGCCATTGCTGGGTAGCTTCTCTCACAATCTAATGCTAAAAGCCTGATAAATCTCACTTACAAAATCCTCACATTTACCAGTCGCCATTGCTGGGTAGCATCTCCAGAACTCTAATGGCAAAAGCCAGAAACAACATCTCTTATAAAATCCTCACATTTACCAGTCGCCATTGCTGGGTAGCTTCTCCTTCACTCTAATGATAAAAGCAAGAAAAGACATTTATAAAAACACTCACATTTACCAGTCGCCATTGGTGGGAACTTCTCCTTCACTCTAATGATAAAAGCAAGAAAAAACATTTCTTATAAAAACACTCACATTTACCAGTCGCCATTGCTGGGTAGCTTCTCCTTCACTCTAATGATAAAAGCAAGAAAAAACATTTCTTATAAAAACACTCACATTTACCAGTCGCCATTGCTAGGTAGCTTCTTCTACGCTCCAATGGTAAAAGCCTGAAAAATCTCAAGAAATCCTCACATTTACCATTCGCCATTGCTGGGTAGCTTCTCTCACAATCTAATGCTAAAAGCCTGATAAATCTCACTTACAAAATCCTCACATTTACCAGTCGCCATTGCTGGGTAGCATCTCCAGAACTCTAATGGCAAAAGCCAGAAACAACATCTCTTATAAAATCCTCACATTTACCAGTCGCCATTGCTGGGTAGCTTCTCCTTCACTCTAATGATAAAAGCAAGAAAAGACATTTATAAAAACACTCACATTTACCAGTCGCCATTGGTGGGAACTTCTCCTTCACTCTAATGATAAAAGCAAGAAAAAACATTTCTTATAAAAACACTCACATTTACCAGTCGCCATTGCTGGGTAGCTTCTCCTTCACTCTAATGATAAAAGCAAGAAAAAACATTTCTTATAAAAACACTCACATTTACCAGTCGCCATTGCTAGGTAGCTTCTTCTACGCTCCAATGGTAAAAGCCTGAAAAATCTCAAGAAATCCTCACATTTACCATTCGCCATTGCTGGGTAGCTTCTCTCACAATCTAATGCTAAAAGCCTGATAAATCTCACTTACAAAATCCTCACATTTACCAGTCGCCATTGCTGGGTAGCTTCTCCTTCACTCTAATGATAAAAGCAAGAAAAGACATTTATAAAAACACTCACATTTACCAGTCGCCATTGGTGGGTAGCTTCTCCTTCACTCTAATGATAAAAGCAAGAAAAAACATTTCTTATAAAAACACTCACATTTACCAGTCGCCATTGGTGGGTAGCTTCTCCTTCACTCTAATGATAAAAGCAAGAAAAAACATTTCTTATAAAAACACTCACATTTACCAGTCGCCATTGGTGGGTAGCTTCTCCTTCACTCTAATGATAAAAGAAAAAAAACATTTCTTATAAAATCCTCACATTTACCAGTCGCCATTGCTGGGTAGCTTCTCCTTCACTCTAATGATAAAAGCAAGAAAAGACATTTATAAAAACACTCACATTTACCAGTCGCCATTGGTGGGTAGCTTCTCCTTCACTCTAATGATAAAAGCAAGAAAAGACATTTATAAAAACACTCACATTTACCAGTCGCCATTGGTGGGTAGCTTCTCCTTCACTCTAATGATAAAAGCAAGAAAAGACATTTCTTATAAAAACACTCACATTTACCAGTCGCCATTGGTGGGTAGCTTCTCCTTCACTCTAATGATAAAAGCAAGAAAAGACATTTCTTATAAAAACACTCACATTTACCAGTCGCCATTGCTAGGTAGCTTCTTCTACGCTCCAATGGTAAAAGCCTGAAAAATCTCAAGAAATCCTCACATTTACCATTCGCCATTGCTGGGTAGCTTCTCTCACAATCTAATGCTAAAAGCCTGATAAATCTCACTTACAAAATCCTCACATTTACCAGTCGCCATTGCTGGGTAGCTTCTCCTTCACTCTAATGATAAAAGCAAGAAAAGACATTTATAAAAACACTCACATTTACCAGTCGCCATTGGTGGGTAGCTTCTCCTTCACTCTAATGATAAAAGCAAGAAAAAACATTTCTTATAAAAACACTCACATTTACCAGTCGCCATTGGTGGGTAGCTTCTCCTTCACTCTAATGATAAAAGCAAGAAAAAACATTTCTTATAAAAACACTCACATTTACCAGTCGCCATTGGTGGGTAGCTTCTCCTTCACTCTAATGATAAAAGAAAAAAAACATTTCTTATAAAATCCTCACATTTACCAGTCGCCATTGCTGGGTAGCTTCTCCTTCACTCTAATGATAAAAACAAGAAAAAACATTTCTTATAAAAACACTCACATTTACCAGTCGCCATTGCTGGGTAGCTTCTCCTTCACTCTAATGATAAAAGCAAGAAAAACATTTCTTATAAAATCCTCACATTTACCAGTCGCCATTGCTGGGTAGCTTCTCCTTCACTCTAATGATAAAAGCAAGAAAAAACATTTCTTATAAAAACACTCACATTTACCAGTCGCCATTGCTGGGTAGCTTCTCCTTCACTCTAATGATAAAAGCAAGAAAAAACATTTCTATAAAAACCCTCACATTTACCAGTCGCCATTGCTAGGTAGCTTCTTCTACGCTCCAATGGTAAAAGCCAGAAAAATCTCACGAAATCCTCACATTTACCATTCGCCATTGCTGGGTAGCTTCTCTCACAATCTAATGCTAAAAGCCTGATAAATCTCACTTACAAAATCCTCACATTTACCAGTCGCCATTGCTGGGTAGCTTCTCCTACGCTTCAATGGTAAAAGCCAGAAAAATCTCACTTACAAAATCCTCACATTTACCAGTCGCCATTGCTGGGTAGCTTCTCCTACGCTTCAATGGTAAAAGCCAGAAAAATCTCACTTACAAAATCCTCACATTTACCAGTCGCCATTGGTTGCTAGCTTCTCTCACAATCTAATGGTAAAATCCTGATAATTCACCTTTTATGTATAAAACATCCTCACATTTACCAACTCATTGGTTGGTAGCATCTCCTAATCTCTATAATCAGAAGCCTGAAAAATCCTCACATTTACCAATTCATGCTGGTAAATCGTAAGAATTACCAGTATGCCTTTATTGAATTTTACAGTAACTTATATATTCGATCTTTCTAGAAGGCAAATATTGTACTTCACAAGACGTTATCAGTTTAAGAGTTTTTCAATTTTTGTACAAAATTGATGAGCCTTTCCAAATATTTTTCCCCTAATAAAAAAATACCACTTTTTAAAACTTTAGAATTACCACAGAAGCCAAAATTAATATGTTGATGCGATGTTATGTAACATGTTGAAGTCTTTACTGCGAAGATGCCTATAACAGGTAGGGGATATCTGTTGTGGAACCGACCTTCACGCCTCAGGGGTTGACCGAAACTCATCCCTTAACGGTGTTCTCAGACACGGATCTAAATTCCGATCTCTCAGCGCCGGAGTGAAAACGACAGTGTGGCAACACTAGTACTTTCGGTTCAGTTTAGGTTTAATGGAATTTAGTAAATATACTTCACAGATTTCTAAACATTTTCCGACAGTTTGGCTTTGACAGCACACTTCGCAGTATGACTTTGAAACGATATCATCTCGGCATGGTGAGTCAATAGGACTAAACATTTACTTTTAGTTTCATTAATTTGAACCAATTGTAAAAATATATAATTACTGTGATAAAGATTAATAGGGAATTGCCTAATATAATATACATAATATAAGTGATATATTACTTTGATAACATTGCCCATTTCGATTCCGAATTTTAGTCCTCTTCAACAGCTAAAAATTTACTTGAATTATTATGAAAATTAACATGATTTTGATTGGCTAAGTATTATAATTTTGCTTAGGTAATCTACTTACAGGAAGAGAGGTATAAATGAAATGACACCTTTTATAAATGAAAAAATGAATTATAATATTAAAATTAGGATGATTTTTGTTATGTTGGATCTCTTCTACTTCACTTATTGACTTTGTCACCAATTACGTACAAACATATTTTATTATAGTTAATATTTTAATTTATATCGGTTGATAATATAAATAAATATTTAGCACCTGAAGATTCCAGTTGGAATCGAAACTTAGAGCAATTTATTAAACCTAATTATATATTGTGTATAATTACAATATATCCCAAATTAATAATAGGATATGGTAGTAAAACTTTATATAAATTCAGAAGTTCCAATTAACAAACGTCTTTTAATAGAATCCATATGTTAAATTATTTAATTATGTTATATAGATAGATAGAAAAGAGAGCGAGAGAGAGAGGTCGTGATTATTGATATTTCAATTAATACTTTTAATAAGTACTGAATTTTGAAATCTATTTTTTATTATTATGACTTATATTATGTGTTATAAATAATGGGTATGGGGAAATATGGTCAGTAGTTACTTGTAATAATTTTCTGTGTTTTAATATTAATACATAATATACACAACCTCTAACCACAAATATGTTTTTTTATTCTAGTCTTATGTACATTTCGGTTACAAAGTAACCATCCTCAGAGACGTGATGATAAGGAGTATGAATCATCATGTCTCTAAAGATGGTTATTTTGTAACTGATATGTACATAAGACGAGAATAAAAAAAACATATTTGTGGTTAGAGGTTGTGTATATTATTTATTGGAAATGTGATGAGGCCTACTATTGTTAAAAATATAGTGTTTTGGGTTTTTTATTTGTCTTTTGTTTTGAGTCGTTATTTTTTATTTTACTAGACACCTTGTATTTGGTGATGTTTAATTTACCTATTATTGTGCAGATAAGCCTATTATTTACTACTTATTTATATGTGTGCGCCGTATCTGTTTGTGTTTTGAGAGTGTATGTGTGTGTGATTCTTTTATCTGTGTGTGTTTGTTATATTTATCACATCTATTTAATATATAATTAGCCTTTTATATTCATTCAATGATGAATGCTTTTCCCATTGCCAACACCACTTTAGTTGAGTTTATATGATGAGCGAAGCATCAGCCCTAACCACCAAGTCTAACTTCTACTTTTACAGACGATTTAGGCGAAAGAAAGAGATACTTGCCTAACTGGTTTGCGCAGTGGCTGAGAGGAGTGGGACGGCGAACGCGGGACAGGTATGCGATTGAGTCCGTTGAATTAGCTTCGTCTGTTGTAAAGTGCTGCTGATCGCTGGCACTATGTGGCTTGCATTCGTATTAGTTCACAATAGGCCCAGACCTTGTACGTGAAGGTTTTGTAAGAAAGTTATGAAATCTTTACAAAATGTGCGCCCTTTCTTATCTATATATTTATTTTTTACTGAGTATTAGGTATGTTATTCTACATTTGACTCGCGGTTTTCTGCTTTGCTGAATATCTTCTAACGCTAAAATATGCGGCATTTTTAAAAATATAATTGCTATTTTATTAATTTTAAGCGTTAAATAAACGATGTTCACTAGTTATGCGAACGTGTGTACAACGTAAGGCGCTCTCATACAGTGTTTAAAAAAAGCTCAGCTAAGGAATGCAAAGTGCGATATCGCCCAGGTAGTGGGTCATTGGCCTTATTTTACTCTCTACAGATAAAGTGGAAGATGAGATGGTGATGTGGATAAATAAGGACCTGCGTATTCGAATAGCGTGGGAAGTAGATTGTGAAGCGAAGAAAAAGAAACTTACTTATTTAAAAGGGGATAATGGAAGATGAAGGAAATTTGTAAAGTAACAAAACAAATAATTCTAGAGAGAAAAATAACGGCGATAGATAATTGGACGAAGAAGAACAGCTTCGTTAAAAAGGCGAGAATGGAAGGTGAAGAATATTGGTAAGGTAAGAAAAGAAAAGCACATTCTAAAAATGAGAGGGGAAGATCTTCGATAAAAGGCGAGAATATAAGGAGAAGGAAATAGGTAAAACAAAAAAAGAGGAGCAAATTTTAAAGGTGAGAGGGGAAGATAAGAAAATTAGAGAATTGAATGAAGAGTAACAGATCGTTAAAAAAGGCGAGAATGGAAGGTGAAGAGTATTGGTAAGGCAAGAAAAGAGGAACAAATTTTAAAGGTAAGAGGGGAAGATGAGGAGGATAGAGAAGTGGATGAAAAATATCACCTTTGTTGAAAAGGCGAGAATGGAAGGTGAAGAAGATTGGTAAGGCAAGAAAAGAAGAACAAATTTTAAAGGTAAGAGGGGAAGATGAGGAGGATAGAGAAGTGGATGAAAAATATCACCTTTGTTGAAAAGGCGAGAATGGAAGGTGAAGAATATTGGTAAGGCAAGAAAAGAAGAACAAATTTTAAAGGTAAGAGGGGAAGATGAGGAGAATAGAGAAGTGGATGAAAAATATCACCTTTGTTGAAAAGGCGAGAATGGAAGGTGAAGAAGATTGGTAAGGCAAGAAAAGAGGAACAAATTTTAAAGGTGAGAAGGTAAGCTGAGGAGGATAGAGAAGTGGATGAAGAATAACACCTTTGTTGAAAAGGCGAGAATGGAAGGTGAAGAAGATTGGTAAGGCAAGAAAAGAACCAAATTCTAATGGTGAGGGGGAAGATGAATAAGATAGAGATGTGGATGAAAAAATCGCATTCTTAAAAAGCCGAGCGAGGAAGTTGAAATGGATTTTATATTGCTTTACTTTTATCCTCTTGCCAGTTTATTTTCCGTTTCCTGTGAAAGCTCTAATTTGTTTATAAATATAAAAAGGGCGTGATGGAAAATGAATTAAATTTCTAGTTTAGTTTTTTATTATTTTATAATAGTCTCTTTATCCCCCATTCCTTGTTCTTTTATTTTGAATACACTTGACGCGTTTCGTACTAACCTCATCTTCAGGGGTGTTGTCCAATACTAATATCTTTGCGTTGTTTTATTTCAGATTCTTTCTCTTGGGCTTAGTATATTTGTTAATTTGGCTTGGGGCTAACTGTATATTACTTGTGGCCAACGTTTATTGACCTTGACAGCATTATTAGTATTAATATAACCTATTGTAGTCCCAAGCAATCCCTGTTGTAGACAGACGTATAACACTGCTTCTCATGTGTGATCCCCCTCCACCAATCATGATGCAGCAGCGGATAAGCGGGAAACCATAAATCTCGAAGTAATCACAGAAGTCGCGCCTACATCACAAAACTTATGCATTCACTAGCTATAATTTCATTTTTAGCGGTGATGAGAGATGATCCTATGAAGGTTTGTGTTTAGTATTCATTGAAGGAATAACGATTTGCGAAAAAATACGTCACGCAAGAAGGTCGGATAACGTCATAATAAGTCCGTACACAAATGTAATCTTATACTCTGATACAATCTGTTGGTCATTGTGCACTACACTCGTTTGTCGTAAACTTGTTAGAGGGAAGTGGGCGAGTTGAATGCATCAGCGTCCAGGCCTTATCAAGGATGTCTGCGTCCTTTATTACCTTATCATATCCGTTGCAGCATTTCCTGTTACACTCGGTCGTCTTACAATATCGACATTTCCACTTGCGTTTTACTCTACGTTTTATCCTTGCGAATAACTTTGTAACATTTAATTATGTAATAATAAATACACAAAAACCTCTTAACCACAAACTTTCTTTAATTTACCCTAATGTACATTTCAGTTACAAAGTAACCATCCTCAGAGGGATAACATACATGTATGTTATCCCTCTGAGGATGGTTACTTTGTAACTGAAATGTACATTAGGGTAAATTAAAGAAAGTTTGTGTTTAAGAGGTTTTTGTGTATTTATTATTAAATTCAACCACAGTATATTCCTAATTATGTAATTCAATATAAGTCTAATAGAGGTTTTCTAAAATTTAAAGATTATATGCATACTGGCCACATTTAGCCGTATATCTGGGCAACCGATATTTTATCGACTCGTTGTCAGGATGTATTTTATTGTTTCCCCAGATTGTCACCTCAAGATAAAAATACAATATATTTTAATTAATTAAATTGAAGAAGCTATACAGCAGTGAAAAGCTGAGATTTCAGACATTCATTGTTATTTATAATACATGTATTTAAGAGTCTGTATTACCATGAAAAGTGTCCCGTAAAATATTAAGTCTCCTAAAGTTGCTTGTCGTAACAGAATATGACTCGATTTTCCCTATTTATTTGGTTTTGATTCTTTTAACATATATTTTTCATTGTAAAAAAATGTATTCATGATTTTAGCATAAATTCTTCACAAATTGTTAATCTTGAATATTTCATTAACAGATTTTAAAAAATATATTGACATATTTTCAATCTTCTAGACTAGAGATATAAATTGGAGCTTTTAGTTTATTTATAATTTTGCATATTGAAGTAAAGATGGTGTGTTTTCATGTATTACATTTATTTTTCTAACTTTTCGAGCATAAATCAAAAGTTTTAGTTTATTTATAATTTTGCATATTTTTCTTTCAAATAAAAAGTATAAAGGTGGTATCTTTTTATGAAACACAATTATTTTGCTTTGTTTTTTGGCTTTAGTGGGGTTTTTTGCAATTTTGAGAAGAGTAGGTTATTTTATAAATTATTTAAAAAAACATTTTCGTAGTTTCAATAGCATGTTTGTAAGTGAAGAACTAAATCCTAAAAATATTTACTTTTTGTAAAAAAAAAAAACGTTATTGCTGCAGATTTTATTTACTTTTAAAATTAGATGTTTTTCATAATCCATCGATGCTTAATTACCAGTTATAATAAAACATTAACAGAAATATATTGAAGTTTCTTGTTGTAATCATCTTGAATTCACTGATTAAACTAATTTTACACTACTTAACTAAGTGAATACGTAATTGCTTACTTGCTGACGCGTTTCAAAACGATCGTTCCTTTTACGAAGCTAAACCTCTTCAGTAGATCGTTTTGAAACGCGTCAGGAAGTAAGCAATTACGTATTCACTTAGTTAAGTAGTATAAAATTAGTAAAATTATTTAGTTTTGTAAATGTTTTAAGAAGATGCTAAAGATTTTATTTGTACAACGGCAAAAGGAACGATCGTTTTGAAACGCCTCAGGAAGTAAGCAATTACGTATTCGCTTAGTTAAGTAGTGTAAAATTAGTAAAATTATTTAGTTTTGTAAATGTATTAAGAAGATGCTAAAGATTTTATTTGTACAACGGCAAAAGGAACGATCGTTTTGAAACGCGTCAGGAAGTAAGCAATTACGTATTCGCTTAGTTAAGTAGTGTAAAATTAGTAAAATTATTTAGTTTTCTAAATGTTTTAAGAAGATGGTAAAGATTTTATTTGTACAACGGCAAAAGGAACGATCGTTTTGAAACGCGTCAGGAAGTAAGCAATTACGTATTCACTTAGTTAAGTAGTGTAAAATTAGTAGAAATATATTTATAGAAATTATAACGTCGCGTTGTACATACCTTCCAGAAACGGGAATATGTATACCTAAGCGTACTTTACATATACAGTAATCGTTTTTGACAGTGTAATGTAATCAGTCTGTTACAAAAACTGGGGGGAAACATTTTGTCATTATACAGGTCTGCCACTTGCCAAATGTAGTTAATCCAACATTCTGTATTGTTTATAATCTATTCTGTGCACATTTCCAAGAAAAATTATTAACTTGATTAAATTAGTATTATTATAATTTACTCTCCTATCGTCTTGCACAACAATCTCAAACCCGGACTTAAATGATTCTCAAGACAACTTGCAGCTAGTAATTATTATTAATTTAACACACGTCGACAAATGACTATTTTACTATCAGAATATGTTTTGAAAGGCCATAAAACTACAGTGAATGGTCGAAACGTAGAGGTGATATTGAATAATAATTATTCGGTTCAAGTTGTCTTGAATTTCAATGAAGTCCTGTGTTGTATTCATTAACATAATCAAACTGTTAGAACGTTTTTTTGTCAAAATGAAGTGTTTACAAGTCAGACAATTGTTATATGACCTCAAGTCGCCTGTTAGTGATTGAAAATTCGATAATATTATAATAAACGAAGTTTAAATTTATTTGTGTTCTGTTGGTCGTTAAATTCTTCACTTATTATTTTAAATACTATACGTTCGTTAGAAGCGTAGATTCAACGATGCCTGTGGATGTCCAAGTTGAATGATATGAATAGTGTGTGATAAATGCAGACTCGGTGATGCCGAACTATGCCCTTATCCGGCGTTAAAATTTTTATTTCTATTATAAGTTACTGTTGTTAGTAATATATTGTGTAATTATTATACTTGGGTAGTGGTACAGGCCTCAAAACGTCACCTGATTCTACAGGTATTTTATTTATGAGGGAAATTTTTCCAATGGTGTTACTGCATTACAGTCAGACGGCAAGAAATATGCTTTTACGTAGAGCATCAGCACGCTTGATTTGTTGAACTGTCGTATAAAAAGAAAGAATAGTAGTAATGGTTCGAAATAAGCCGAGAGTTCGTGAAAAGGTAGCAAACTGCCGAACGTAAGGATGATATTTAATGATACAAATATATAGGGAAAAAATTAAGTCAATTCCTACTGAGGTGGACAAATTTTTAAAAAAATTTTAGTTACTTTTTATTTTATTGCTACAATTAATATAAATATGTATAAGCTATACATTATGACAGAATCACGGTATTGGCAAAATAGGAAGAGAATTTCCTTCCAAGTTTCCATTTTCCTCTCTGTATAGTATATAGTGTTGGAATATTATTTTTGTTTATTCGCTTAGCGTTTTCTTCGTTTTGAATTTATCTAGCTGATGGTGGTCTATAACGTCTCATTGTATCCACCTCTTGTAATGCTTTATTATTGCAACGCGTCTTTCTCTTATAATTTCATATACATCTTCAAGTAATAGATTTCTAGCTATGGGAAACTTGGCTCAGTGCCAAAGTGCTGGATTTCAAACATGTAGTTCCTCAGTTAGAATCCGATAGGGACATCAAGTTTTTTAATTCTAAATTAATGAATAATTTTTTTTTAAACCTGTATAAAATCAATTGTCACCCAAAGGGATAAAAAAATGTATTTGAACTTGATTGGTTGAATAAAAACGTTTTTTATTATCGATTGAAAATGTGTACAAGATATATATATATATATATATATATATATATATATATATATATATATATATATATATATATATATATATATATATATATATATATATGAGGAGAGTGTGCGGTAATAGAAGGAAGGGCGTGAAGCAATATTATCGAAAACGTCGACCTATTCGAAGAGAAAAGCATAAAAGTAAAACCATCTGGGTTTCTAATAATAGATAACTAATAAAACCCACAACATATCTCATCGTACACTCTCTCAGTGAGGAAGTTATCATTATGATCAGCATTGGCGTAACTGGAAATTCCAATTGGATATGGGGTTAGTATTTCTAGAGGTTTGGGAGATACTAAGTCAGATAAAGAATAGTAGCTGGAAATATCCAGAATAAAGACAGGATACGATGAGCCGTATAAGAGGTTTATGCAGTGACGTCTAGATAAAGTAAACCTACTCTCAACTGGTGCAGAGAGGTGATTACACGTTGGAAGGCATCTTAGAGCCACACAATGCTAATAGTAAAGTGCTATCCATTTAACCTGCCCTCCTGCCTTATCTTGCTATTTTCCCATCTAGTCTCCTGACCCACCCAATCCAGGACTCAGGCTGTATCTGATCGTTTGTAACGTTCAAGTGAATTGAATTGTATTCGTTTTAAATCTATTGTCCCTGCGTTCATGCGTCTAGACTCATAAGGTCTAGGCCATTTAAGGATTGCATAACGCACTATAAAGAAGCTTTAATGTCAGACGCTGATGTGGTTTAATGTGCCGACAGAGTTTGGGTGAGCGGTTTGCGCTTCCCAGACACAATAGCCCCTTGATGGGTGCTGCCCTTCAAGAGTCGTGGGATCACATAAGCAGGTGTGTCATTTGCGTTTAGAATACGGTGTAAATATTGTCAGTGCAAAATGTATTTTATCACAGGCTGAATTCCTAAAAATACAGAATATTTATTTCTGCGAATTGACTTGCCAGCATCGAGTCATCTCCTTTCTATGCCACTTAATACTCTTTCCTTTTTAACTATTTGTATCCTATCAATTATTTTAGTTTGTGTTGATTTGTTTCTATGTAAAATTTTTCTATGATGTATATACATCAATACATTATATTTTCTTCTTTGGGTTGTCGCATAAACCGGTCAATTTAATTAATTTCATTTGAATCCCTCTACGTTGAAATATTGGCTCATTTTAATACGGTTCAACATATATTTTTATATGTGACACTTGCTATAGTACTTTTTGTGTAACGCAGACGACCGTTTCCGGAGACGGTTGTATTCTCAACTCATATAGTAACTCTTTACTCGGAATACTATAAAGTTACGGTCTGATTTGACGATGGGAACTGCTCCCAAAACGGGCGACCTTGTAAGACAAAAAGAAAGTGTTACTTTGGACAACTGTAACATGATGCTGGATGTTAGTGTATAAGTAATATATTTAATTATTTTCTAATATTGTAGTTACAATGTATTTTAATTTTGTTTAGTTTTTTGGTTTTTTCTTTTTTTTGTTGTTGAAATATAGTTCTAGCTATCGAGGATGATATATTGGATTTATTTATTTGCTTATGTTTAAAAGGTTTTATTTATTGTTGGTTTGTGTTAGTATTTTTCAATTCCTTCTATTAGTGTGAACACACTCCTTATATATATTTTGTCAAATTTTCAATCGTTAATGAAATACCTTTCATTCATTCACTCAAGTTTAAATAAATTTTGTTAAAACTTGTAGTGGATTGCACTTGATGTTAATACATTTTTTTTCAATTAGTAATTCATTGAGAAAATTTTCATTTTATAAGGGGAAAACGTTTCACAAAAGGGACAAGGTTTACGATGTAGTTATTTTGACAAGAAAATAAGTGATAACATGATTTCATGAAATAGCTAATTTTATATTAAAGGTTATGTGACAGAACAGTTACTTCAACGCATATGTCATGATACTTATATTATATTAATCGTAATTGTTGAATAAAAAATAACTAAATTAATTTTTTTAGCTAAGTTGGAATTTACTTGAAAAAATGTTTTTCTTATAGTACTTGTTTCAATTCTCTAGTTTGTTAACTTGGGCAAATTTTCTTAGAGATTACACTATTTTGAACATGTAAAAAGTATTTTTTTTTTAATATTAATTTTATAACGTAATTTTTTTTATGTTGAAAATATATTTGATTAATCATCCATGGAAACTACACCAAACGTTCTGCGGATATATCGACCCTCACATAGTTGCAATCTGTAGTCATTGATAGATTTTCCAACAACGATTAATCTATAGTGATACTTGTTCGTCAACAACGTAACGTGACATTGATTACATGCGCAAGGTCGTTCCAATTGTCTCTGACGATTGTTATTCATCTGTGTCATGGCAGTGTGTGCATGCAAAGTGTTTCCTCTCCACTGATTGAACGTCTGCTCCGAAACAAGTGATCAAGCTGCGCGCAAACCTCCCGTTACATGTTGCTTGGGTTTATGGCGGCGTCGTAAAGACGGGCGTAATTGTTGTACTTCGGGAGGTTAACAAGACGATGCGCCATCGTACGGCTTACTTAACTCTCTTGACGGCCCTTGTAAGAGTCAAAGCACTAAGTGCTGGGATATTAGGATTAGAATACGTGACTTAGTGTTTTGTAATTGGTAGGTGCTTGGAATATTTAGGACTAAGTTAGCTTATTATGGATCTTCTCACGTTGATGAGGGTCTGATAGTACCTTAGACAATTTGGTATTGGTGAGGTTAACTGTACGGGGGTATAATGTTTGTGTACGTAGAGAGTATGTTGTGTTTTTTGTGTTACGTAATAGTTGATTAACACAAGAAAAATATTAATCAACTATTTGGCTTAAATAATTCCAATGACCACGGAAAATATAAACAAAAAACTAGACACCATTAAAAATGTAGCATTCACAAATGGATAAACCACAATAATAGACAAACTATGGCACAATATACAAAAAAGCACTAAAATTAACACTACACACAGGGAAAACAAATCCATCAATATACCATAAATAAACAGAATATCATATAAAATAGCCCACATATTTTAAGAAAACAGGATAGAAAATAGCATACAAAACTAATAACTTTTACAATACAAAATACAATACGACACCAACAAACAAAGATAATTTACAACACCAGGAGTATACAAACTAAACTGCGACAAATGCAACAAATTCTACATTGGGCAAGTAGGTTGCAGCTTCAAACAAAGAGTCGAGGAACACAAACAGAACACCAATTCACATTTTACAATCACATAAAAGAAAAGGGACACAAATACATAGACATTTACCATAACCTAGACTCTAATGAATGTCTAATAGTACCTCAGTCAAGCAACAGCAGATCTTATATATTATGCATATTTCAAACTATAATCATTGAAAACAATGCATTTGCATAATTGTCTATATTTGTCTCTAGATTTCTCTGTTTATATATGTCAGAGAGGGAGTAGACACTACTCTGTGACTCTTGTAGAAGCAGATTTACTTCAGTTAGGCAGATTTCTCTGTTCAAGCGATGAAATATGCGCCTTTTCTGGCACACTATTTTCCCTTAATTCCATCCAAGATATTTTTATTGCATCTGTTGATAGACACTATTAGCCACCCCTGTTAAGAGCAGGTAATCGACTCTACCCACGAGGTGTCAAATTTTACCTTTCCTCGTTCTGTTTTTACAAGGGGGTATATCACAGACGCTCTGGATGGCCCCGATAGAGAGTAGATCTAATTCAGGTACCCAACGCTGCAGGTGGTGACTATTCTCCTTCCAGATTCGGAAGCGCTCCATAGGAATTCGGATCCTCACACTTTCATCCGCACTCTGGAGACCCTCTCAACTTCAAGCGAACTCTCGTGTTGATTTGTCTACCTGCCGACAACGGTGGTTCTGTGTCACCTACTAGGACCAGGTCTACAAAACTAAAATTGCTTAAACTTTTACATTTAGGTACTTTTTACTGACGCTTTTGGACTCTATATGTTATTCCATGGAAATCAATCACGACCTTATAGTCAATCTTGTAAATACAGTAATAAAATAATGGTAGCCTACGTAATTTATCAATACAGAAAAATCCTTGTAATCTTTAGGATTAACAAAAATGGGAAAGGATGGTGAATATATATACTATCTGATGTAGAATATAAATGTAATCATATCATGACGTACTTTCAGGGACTTTACAATTTCCTGATGCTAGAAATAGGGGATCCCGTGGACGCTTATTGGAAGTACAAGAGCTTCTTCAGGGAGGAAGAGTGGTTCTACCTTCTTTTCGGTCCCGTTTGTTTCCATTTTTATTTAACTAGCGATCATGTTTCAGCTTGATATTTTTTCATTTTTTTCTTCCATTTGGAGACTTCATATTCTATAATTGAAGTTACAAGTAATTTTAAACTTTCTACGTGTTTTCAAAAACATGTGACATATTTATGGTTGTGTGTTAGACTATTCGTTCATTCTATCTGACAACTGGATATGGAGACAGACGGTTTGCTGTCTATTGAAACTATTCTCCTGGGTAAGTTCCTTACGGGTGAGACAGTGTTCGTAGTTTGGGTTATTCTGCTGAAGATATTTTACTGTTGGTGTCCTCCTCTCAGGACAGAATGTTAGTTTTAGATGTTTTAAACAATAATAATTGAAAGGAAGAAACATCAAGTCATCAGTGTGTTTGTTCTTTTTATCTGACAACTGGATATGGAAACTCTTTGCTATCTATTGAAACTATTCGCGTGGATAAGTTCTTTATGACCGAGACAGTGTTCATAGTTTGGGTTATTCCGCTGAAGATATTTTACTATCGGTGCCCTTCCTCCTCTCAGGACAGAATGCTCGTTTTAGATGTTTTAAGCAATAATAATTGAAAGGAAGAAATATCAAGTTATCAGTGTGTTAGTTGTTTTTATCTGACAACTGGATATGGAAACTCTTTGCTATCTATTGAAACTATTCGCGTGGATAAGTTTTTTATGACCGAGACAGTGTTCATAGTTTGGGTTATTCCGCTGAAGATATTTTACTATGGTGCCCTTCCTCCTCTCAGGACAGAATGTTCGTTTTAGATGTTTTAAGCAATAATAATTGAAAGGAAGAAACATCAAGTTATCAGTGTGTTAGTTCTTTTTATCTGACAACTGGATATGGAAACTCTTTGCTATCTATTGAAACTATTCGCGTGGATAAGTTTTGTATGACCGAGACAGTGTTCATAGTTTGGGTTATTCCGCTGAAGATATTTTACTATGGTGCCCTTCCTCCTCTCAGGACAGAATGTTCGTTTTAGATGTTTTAAGCAATAATAATTGAAAGGAAGAAACATCAAGTTATCAGTGTGTTTGTTCTTTTTATCTGCCAACTGGATATGGAAACTCTTTGCTATCTATTGAAACTATTCGCGTGGATAAGTTCTTTATGACCGAGACAGTGTTCATAGTTTGGGTTATTCCGCTGAAGATATTTTACTATGGTGCCCTTCCTCCTCTCAGGACAGAATGCTCGTTTTAGATGTTTTAAGCAATAATAATTGAAAGGAAGAAATATCAAGTTATCAGTGTGTTTGTTCTTTTTATCTGCCAACTGGATATGGAAACTCTTTGCTATCTATTGAAACTATTCGCGTGGATAAGTTCTTTATGACCGAGACAGTGTTCATAGTTTGGGTTATTCCGCTGAAGATATTTTACTATGGTGCCCTTCCTCCTCTCAGGACAGAATGCTCGTTTTAGATGTTTTAAGCAATAATAATTGAAAGGAAGAAATATCAAGTTATCAGTGTGTTTGTTCTTTTTATCTGCCAACTGGATATGGAAACTCTTTGCTATCTATTGAAACTATTCGCGTGGATAAGTTTTTTATGGCCGAGACAGTGTCCATAGTTTGGGTTATTCCGCTGAAGATATTTTACTATGGTGCCCTTCCTCCTCTCAGGACAGAATGTTCGTTTTAGATGTTTTAAGCAATAATAATTGAAAGGAAGAAACATCAAGTTATCAGTGTGTTTGTTCTTTTTATCTGCCAACTGGATATGGAAACTCTTTGCTATCTATTGAAACTATTCGCGTGGATAAGTTCTTTATGACCGAGACAGTGTTCATAGTTTGGGTTATTCCGCTGAAGATATTTTACTATGGTGCCCTTCCTCCTCTCAGGACAGAATGCTCGTTTTAGATGTTTTAAGCAATAATAATTGAAAGGAAGAAATATCAAGTTATTAGTGTGTTAGTTCTTTTTATCTGACAACTGGATATGGAAACTCTTTGCTATCTATTGAAACTATTCGCGTGGATAAGTTTTTTATAGCCGAGACAGTGTCCATAGTTTGGGTTATTCCGCTGAAGATATTTTACTATCGGTGTCCTCCTCTCAGGACAGAATGTTCGTTTTAGATGTTTTAAGCAATAATAATTGAAAGGAAGAAATATCAAGTTATCAGTGTGTTAGTTCTTTTTATCTGACAACTGGATATGGAAACTCTTTGCTATCTATTGAAACTATTCGCGTGGATAAGTTTTTTATGACCGAGACAGTGTTCATAGTTTGGGTTATTCCGCTGAAGATATTTTACTATCGGTGCCCTTCCTCCTCTCAGGACAGAATGTTCGTTTTAGATGTTTTAAGCAATAATAATTGAAAGGAAGAAATATCAAATTATCAGTGTGTTAGTTCTTTTTATCTGACAACTGAATATGGAAACTCTTTGCTATCTATTGAAACTATTCGCGTGGATAAGTTTTGTATGACCGAGACAGTGTTCATAGTTTAGGTTATTCCGCTGAAGATATTTTACTATCGGTGCCCTTCCTCCTCTCAGGACAGAATGCTCGTTTTAGATGTTTTAAACAATAATAATTGAAAGGAAGAAATATCAAGTTATCAGTGTGTTTTCTTCGAATTTCTTGTTTACGGGAAGTGGAAATGACCGCATTTTACTTGCGTAGAGCTTGTGGTTTTGTCGTAGGACTTTAATGTCGTAATATCTGTCTCGATTAATACAAAACGTACGTATAGTATTTAAATGGTCAAGTAATATGTTTAAATTGTTAAATTATAAGTAATATATTTAAGGATTTGTAATTTACTGTTTCTCCTTTCATTCCCTACTCTCCATTTTACTCATTTGTCGCAATCTCTTCTAGTATAGTTACTGCCGTCGTTTCATCTACGTCATTGCTCCAGCTTCGGTGTTAGTATCTTTTCCTTCTTTTCGTTCGATACTTCAATCATAATCTCTCTTGCCCATCTATTTCCCGCCCTCTTTATCTGTGGCTTTCCCACTGAATAGGTAGACACCTCCCCTTACCTCCGATACCTATTATAAATAAATGGTATGGTCATGTGAAAATTAATCAGTTATTATATATATTGAAATTAATTTATTTACACACACTTTCATAAGAAACATGATAGGACATTTCAAGTTTTAATTTGCAAGGTAAATTGTAACTGATAGAGAAACATCTGTTAGAAGATGCTTGAGCTTGCATTTTTCACACTAGTATGCCTGTTTAAGGTTGTATTTTAGTAAGGGCACAATCCAAGTCATTAGCAACATCAAGTTGGTTCCTATAATATTAAATATGTTAAATTTATCTTAATTTTTTCAAACTGGTCTCGTGGCAGCCCTGACTTGTCTTCACAGCCTCCAAGGGAGGCCCGGCCCCCAGTTTAGGAACCCATGTTTTAATTGGTTGAGTGAGCACAGGCCTAAATTTGAAACATATTCAGCTATGCTACTCTCCATAAGTCATAACTTTTCTCTGTAGCTCAGAGGCGGTTTTATGTCTTACCCTAATCGTATCTATATTTGTGACAATTCTACACAAATCTGTATTTATGTCCTTTATAGTGAACTTGACAGATTCGCGGAAGGAGATATTATACGTCAGACTACTATGCTAGATTTGAGTTTCACACCTTTTGTGATGTATAAATAATGTTTTCCATCGATAATGGGACAATCTGATACCTACCTATGATCCTTTCTCTTCTATTTCTCCCACTCTTCTCTCTTTTCCTCCTGACTCCTCTTCTCTGTTCTTCTTTATCTCGTATCGTTTATGGCTCACATAAAACGTCTGATTCGTTGTCATTCGAACGAAGTTGGGTCCTTTTGGAAATAGTAAAGACAATATGTAACATTATTTCAGTTAGGTATTTTTTTCGTTATAGCCTAACGTATGTCATAGGGTCTAATTGCGCTCAGTTTCAGATTGGTTGCAGAAATGCGAGTTGTCAGTTTCCCTCGGGCCATTAGCATGTCGTGCCCATGTAGCCTGCAGGAAGCACCGTAAGGCTTCTGATGATCGCGTTACCGCATCTGGGCTAGACTTGCGATATTTCGCAGCGCTTCTGTACGTTTGTCTATCATAAACAGATTACGTTGTGCTGCACCTAGGAAAGCCATAGAAGTGTCAATGGTTATAAGCATTTAAATGTCGCGTGACAGATCCGTTTAGATCTTACTTCGGCCAATGTTATTTGTGCTGGGCCTATTTAGCTGGTGATATAACCCTGTTCAATATTATTTTTTATTATTATTCGTGATAATTTTCTTAAATGCTCTGATAATTATTCCTACATCTGTTTGTTTAACTTGTTGTTTCCTCTTTAATAATTTATCGGTAATTTCAGTATGAAAATAAATTCCTATGATGAACTATACAATTGTCAAAATCGTACGTCACGCAGAAGGGCAGGTTCACACGGTGTGGCTGAAATAAAAGCAAACTCTATGGCCAAACAGTCGTAAAGCAGTGAAACCGGATTCTTGGGTCGTGACATTTACGAGGTCGTGATGAGACTACCAGTCATTTCATATCATAATTCCTGGTTCGATTAGGCACTCGAGTAGACTAGTTGAAGGTTCTATTGAGAAACATGGATTGGAAAATCCCGTTAGAAAATCTTTAATTAATTATGAATTAGGAAATGTGTGCATTAAATTTTGATAGCTATGTCGATCTGATATATTTATTTAGCATTGCCAACAAGCATCTTGGACGAAAGGGTTGGGAGTTAGAGTGTTCAATGTTGTGCAAAACAGTAAGGTGGTTTTGTATGTATAATATTGCCATTTTATTAGATCTTGTGGAGTCAGTTCTTCGTTTAAGGTAAAAGAATTGTGTCTGTTACAACTTGCTGAAAAATGCCTTCCAATTCAGTATATGCGACATATATAGACATATATTTTACAACTTTGAGTAGAATTAAAATAAGAGAGGTATCTTGTCAGTCGAATTCCAGAGACTGGACTCCGCTCTTGCCGTAGATTAGATTGCTGGTTTTCATAATAAATGGATCAGAGTAGTCATTCATAAACTTGTTACTGCGCCTTTACTTGCTCTGTACGTACAGTACTTATTATTCTTTAGTGACAAATGTAAACAGGGCAGCGGCAGATGACTTGGCAACGTAATGATTATCTGCCTCCCATCTTGCGGCGTCGTGTGTATGTGTGTGAGTGCGCGCGCACGCTCGCGTGTGTGGGTTCGTGGCGTGCGTTCGTATTTATAAGGCAATCACAATCTATTATCGCCTAGGAAAGGATTATGAACTACAGGGTACGCGCTGAAACACCCTCGCAGAGGACACGCGGAGCATCATGGCTTACTTGTACAGGACGGCGTACCTGAAGAACGCAACTGTACCGTAGCCGTAAAGAGGTAATCCTTTTTTATAAGTTCCATTATAATTGGTAAATCATGGGAAAGCACATAATGATAATGTGTAACTGACATTAGGGGGAAAATAATGAAGTGTAGCTGCTCTCGGCTCGGTGAAGAGAGATTTTTGGCCGCTCCTCTAATCGACTGAGGAAGTACAAAGAGTGCGATAGGGATTGAAAAGTTAGTAAGTTTGAAGAGCTATGCAACTAAAATTAAACACAAATGGTAACATCGACGGCTGACCGAGAGATTATAGTGACGTAATTTAAATGGAAATAAAAGTTTAGAGAAATATCATTAAAATAATATTTTCTAGAGCAATATCAGAGTGTAATCTGAAATTGCATTTTTCATAAAACTTTTAAATCAATAAAGCCAAAAACTTATAGCGAAATTATACCTCATTTTTCGTTACACCGATGGAAATTTTGATGCCTACACAAGATAAAAGAATTTAAAAAGTCGTTGTTTAGTAAAACAAAAATGTGTTGTTGTGACTTAGCGTATGCTTTAATTCTATAAATTACTAATTAGTTCTCCCACGTCTGTTTCTGAATCTCCAGAGCGTACAAGTGGAAGGTTCGACGTTTTAGATGTTTTAGCTTTGCCTACTGAAGAATGCAATTTTCCGAACACATTCTCACTGGCCACAGTTCCGAATGCTCGTACAATGGACATCATTGATCACCGTTTCCTCGAGTCGTGCGGACTCCATGGCCAACAATAGGCGGCAACAAAGGAGCCAAACCTTGCTATTGGCAGCTATTGGCCACGGCACATTCCGTACGTCTTTGTTCCGTGCGGTTGATGAGTGGTGCAGCGGTCAAGATACACGTTCTCGCCGTGAATTCCACGTCTGTACTTAGTCTGCGGCCAATTTTCTAACGTTACTTTACGGAATTATAGAATATGCCTCCATTTGTCATCGCAAGAGAACACTTGTGTCCTATTAATATATTGATGGGATATTCATAGTTTTTAAAAATAACTAGTTATTTATGAATGAAAATTAATGCAGTGGTATCCCAGATTATGTTTTTGTTCTACATACAATCTTTCTCCCTTCTTCCCTCTCGCGTCTCTCTCTCTCTCTCTCTCTCTCTCTCACACACACACACACACACACACACACACACACACACACTGAGAATAGTTCCAAGGAAAAGAATACAGTTTCCTTTCTACAATTGGACTCTCAAAACATCTCTGTGCTAGTGAAATTATAGTTTCTATTCGCTAAAGATTTATTACTCGCAGACTTTTACACATTCGTCTGTTGAGCTTAAAAAAGTTTTCATATAACTAAATGTGAAAACGTCAGATTTTTATATTTCACAAGTAATGTTAATAAATTAGACAGTATTACATTACTTTTAAAACATTAGGCCATACAGATTGTCAATCGTTGTCAAGTACACGCGTTACTGGCCAACACACACACACACACACACACACACACACACACACACACACACACACGCACACACACACACACACACACACACACACACACACACAGAGAGAGAGAGAGAGAGAGAGAGAGAGAGAGAGAAAGGGAGAGAGGACACACACACACACACACACAAAAAGGGAGAGAGACACACAAACACACACACACACACACAAACATACAGAAAGAGAGACATGCAGACACACACACGCACAAACACACGGAAAGAGAGAGAGACATGCACACGCACACACACACGCGCACAGAAAGAGAGAGACACGCGCGCGCACATACACACACACTCACTCAAACACGCAGAAAGAGAGACATGCACACGCACACACACGCGCAGAAAGAGAGAGACACGCGCGCGCACATACACACACACACACACACACACACACACACACTCAAACACACACACGCGCGAGCGAGCGCGCGCTCGCACACACACATACTCGGCAATTTTCGTAAAAACTAACGTGCAAATACTCTTCCATTGTTGTTTAAATTGATGCATTTTTACGGACGTTACTATGCAGGCTTAATCCTTCCGCTTGCCAGATAAAGCATGTATGCATATATGTTCGGTTTGCGTGTTTGATATACGCTCTGATCCGTGGAAAACACTTCATTGTACTGTGCATTGTAGGACTAATTGTCGGTATGTTTTTTCGACTCGGCAAACACGCGTAAATTTATTTCCAAGTGGATGACAGGAACTGTTAAGGTTGTGTTTATGTTAGACAAACAAGGGCAACAACAATAAATTTATCACGGTGATAGGGTGACGTGTGTGCAGCGTAAACAGTCTAGGCCCAGTCTAGCGGCAAGGCGTCTGGGAGAGGCGTTTTAGTAATGAAAGATTTGCTTGTCTGGGCGGGAGCTGGTGGGCTGTTCTTTGAGTTATAACAGTTGTCTGCTAAAGATAACCGTTGTTTTGGGTTTATTTACGTGAACCTCGAAAGTAGTTATGACGAAGGTAACTGGAGTTCCGTTTATCGGAGGGTAAATTATTTTTTTCAGGATATTATATCTGTTTTTACTTGTTATAATTTAACATTTGTACTAGAAGAGTTATGTTTTTAAATGCGATTCGAGATATTCATTTCCTTGATTCTTTATTAAATTTGTTTTGTAATGTGCTTGTTTGTAGTAGAGATTTTTAGGGTTTTTTAAAATTTTTAATCTTTTCATAGTACAAATTTGAAAAACAAAAAGCTACCTTTCATATAAATGATTGGTGTTTAATTTTGTTACAGGATCAATATGAGAATCTGTCACTCCACACACAAAAAGGAATCGATTTCTTGGAGAAATATGGGCACTTTATTAGAGACCGCTGTCAGATCGAATTGGATTACGCCGGTAAACTTAGGTAAGTGTAACTCTTTGATAAGGTTACGAGTCAAAAGAATTCAGGACGATTTTCAAAGGTATAAATTGTTCTTAAAACAAAAATTTTAGAGACCAAATAGCAAATATCCGTGGAGAAACCCAGTCTATGACACATAAGAGGTTTTGGTGGTATATTGGGTTTGAGTGAGTGTGTGTGAGTGGGTTTCCAGGTAAAAAATTAAAATGGCCCGCAGCGGTAAATACTATTTTAGCAAATACAAATTTGCTGCCACATTACGAACGCCTTTCATTGTACAGAGTTTTAACCTTTTTATAGTCCTATTTTAAATGGAAAGTATTTCACATTTTAACTTCTTATGTTTCTCTTCTGCTTAACCCAGTGGTAACATGGGTCTCTATCCGAGTGTCGTATAGATAAAATAAGAGAGCTAAGTACGGCCACTTATATCCTTACTCATGCATATTGGATATATTAATGTTACAGACCGTATATCGGTATATCTTAGGCTTTACTACTAAGTTAGTAAATGTAAGAGTTTTATAAATAAGAGACAACATTTTGGGCTATTGCCAATAGAGTTTGGGAGATGCTGGGTTTCACCTATGATTGTTGGTTGTAGAAATAAACCCATGAGTATTTCTTAATACTCGTTATCATTTTAATAATAGGTAATTTAAAGTTAGATAATATTTACCGAGTCTCTGAGTTGAAAACCTGATTTACCTAACGTATGATGGTGAAAGTTCCAAATGAACTGTGATGAGTTTTGTTCTTTACCATTAAGAATCGATAAATGTTAGGTTATACTGGAAAATTTTACTATTCATGAATAAACGCGTTATTATTATTATTATTATTATTGTTATTTTTAAGCAATAAATTAAGAAAACTTTATACGTTGATTGATGTGATGCGTGAAGCAATATAAATGGCATTTACTAAGTGCTATTACATGTTGGGTATACTGGGTACAAATAAACTGCAGATGACGAAGTTGATTATTTCAGAAATACTCAGAACTAAAAAGAAGAAACGGGGACAGTGGGCCAGATGGAAAGAAAGAACTTGCAATGTTCAACTGCAGTAACAGAGGTCTGTTGTAATTAGTATAACGTGACAGAAAGAAGAGTACAACATGATAATCTAATAAAACAATACAGTGTAGTAACATGTTGATGGAATCTTGAGATGGCAGCGCGGCCCGTATCTAATCTCGCACACGATAGCGCAAGTGCCTGTGAGAAGTAATCGTAGCTGGCGAGGAAACATAACAATTATACGGTAATGCGTCGTAGCCTCCAGGTCATAGTGGCCTTGGCGCTGCTGTGTATTGCATGTTTAAAGGGGTGCAAATATTTCCGTCCCTTCTGGTATAGTTCAAGAGGAGCTTAACTATTGAGAGGAGGAAAATAAAGGTAGGTTTTTATTGTAAAGGAAGTGAATTTTCCGATCGTTTAGATAATAAGCTACAGTGGAAAACATGTTGTAACGTCTGTTTTCCAAGAATTATATGATGAAAAGAAATTTTTTTGACGAAACTAAAATAAAATCTTTTCTTCGGCGATTTCAGTAAAATCTAAACATTTGATGGTTACAACTTTAGAAAAGGCAATGTATTAAAGTTTCTTTTACACCAACTTGATGGTGATTGAAATTATAGAAACGTCCAGCTTTTTGTTAAGGACGAAAACCAGCTGGTTTGGGATATAGATCGTTGTCGCTTATGGAAGGCCACACTCCTAAAGTATACCTATAGCCACCAGCTTTGTAGGAATCTGTTTAGTACCCGCTGCCCTTCTTCATAAATATGTTATGCTATCTAATTTCCAATCGTCAGCGTTGTTTCGAAACTCTTCGCGGGTGCGGCAAACTGGATGAAAGCAATAGCTATCCTGCAATGGTTTCTGATCGATCCTCCTATTGTCTCTTAGTATAGAAACCCATCTTATAATATTCTGGTGATGAGACAGCCTGTCCAGCCAAATATGGCACTGACCACACTACTATACTTTGATTTAAAGTGGAATAGGAATGGGTCTGTGACCGGGTAGGGATGCGGTGCTGTCAGTTCGAACGCAGTAATTCTCGCTAGCGGCAGAACGAAGCAAGCTACAGCACTAGTAAATTACTCTACCACAGCTACAATGAAACTGAGCGACGAACGGAAGTTTAACGTCGAATTGGCAACAAGGCTCACCGACTCAGCAAGATGTGAACCTCCTATTCGCTCAGATGGCGGTATCGCCCCACTCCCTCTAGCCATTTTCACCCACGTAGAATCTTATTCTGTTTTAAATCAAACTATAGACTATACCGAACGCCCCACGAGTGTAACTTAAAGCTCATGGCTACTCAACCGAGGCGACTTACGACTCGAGGAACAAGAGCTCCAGGGCCTTACTGTAATGCCTACGCTGTTCCACCGCCTTCTGGATTCGCCCGTTCTTGTGGAACTACCGAAGTAGAACCTTCCGAATGCACAATGCCTCTTTGGTAAGCTCTGTTCATTAAGTGCAGTCAGAACTTATCTACTTTGGTTGGCCCTAGCTAAGGCCTAGTTTATCAAAATAGGCAAAAGATTTAGGCAGGAGGGACTGCAACCTGCGGCCATCAACCTGCCAACTAGACCTTGATGGCGATAGCTGGTAGACGCCTGAGATTTGATGATACAGCTTAATGTACCTGGTCTATCGAGCCTGTGACAGTTTTCGACCTGCTTCACACTGTAGAGTAGGCTGTGAATCAAAGCTGATGGGTCATTTCTTCTCCATAGAAAATCTAATCACCATTGAGGGTACATATAAACAAATCTTTAATAACCTTTACTCACAATGCAGCTACTTACTGAAATGTTCCACATGGTTGAAGTAAAAAAAATAGATTTTCCATCTAATTCTTGTACAAACTTCAATGTCACTCCAGGACCGAAGATAGATAATATCTTTGGATTCTGATTGGCTTATGTTGCACACACACACACACACACACACACACACACACACACACACACACACACACACACACACACACACACACACAAATATCTATATAATTTACTTCTTAAAAATTAAACCCTACTTTCATAAAATTTATATATAACAATGGTTTTCCTAGGCTGTATTTTCCAGTGGTAACTAAACAAAAGACGAAGCCTGTGTGCTCATTTCCTTGTATGGTGTAAACATTTCACAATACTATACTGCAGTTATATAACCAAGACTGTACGTTGTGTTTAATAGGCTCAGCTTTATGATTGACAAACATTGTGTTAGATTAATATAGTTGGTTGCGTGTAAATATTTGGCATGTAGCACAGTTCTTATTGGTTCATTTACTTTTAGTTACATGCAGTCACCACTTTGTCTAACATCGCATCAGGATTTTTACTTAATATTATTCAGTTTTTGTTTTTTTTTATAAGATTTTTTTTTTAGTCAAATTTAGGATCGTATCGGAAGAACATACCCAGATCGTAAAACTGTCAAAACGATTTTACCTCTTGGGGGTGACTTTCAACCAAAACTGAATAACTGCCCGCCAGGTTGATAAGGGTTTGAGATGCAGCGGGATTTATCTCTCAAACTTAATTTAACTCTCAATAAACTCAAACTTAATAATTTGCAACAAAATTTAAGATTTTCCTTTTGAAAAAGGTAAATTTTCTGCAAAGTAAAGCATTAATGCAACAAAATATTAGGTATAAGGTAAATTTAAGCTAATCGTTCGCTAAAAATCATTTAAGGTGTCATTTTTAGGAAAAGGTGTAGACGCTAAATCATACTTTAACTTTAGATCAAGATAGAATCAACAACAAGCGATTAAATCTTCAGTTTTATATATTTCTGCAACGTAGACATGAATTTTCGTCGTCGTGAAGTAACCGACTAGTTTACATATACAGAGGTTACAGGTGAGATAGTAGCGTTACCATGACAACCATGGGTTTCCTCTTAAACTGAATAGGTTGTTTGCATTCCTTCGGTTATACAACTTGATGTTTGTACAGTCAAGAGACAGTTAGAGGTCGTTAGCTAATTGGTTCCTTTCTCTTTTGGTCAAGTGGCCATCTTGCATACGCCTTAGCCAGTTTGCGGTATAGATGCTACTCATGTTATAGCATGCGATGATGTAATTACTGTGGTATTGTGGCAGTGTGGACACTTGTGTATGGCCGTGATAGTAGTCTTGCTCACGCGTACCGTGATTCGCCTCCATTGCCCATTTACATCCAAATTCAGCTCTTCGCACAGGAAAAAATAATATCTTTTACATTTTCTATGTATATTACATAATGTTCTCCGATATTTTTTTGATATTTTTTAAATTTTATATTAAAATCTGTAGTTATTTCCTTAACGGGTGCCGTCAATATTGGCAAAAAAACATTATGCCCGGGAAAGCAGAAAATCAGAATAACTTCAGAGCACACAACTGTTAAATCACTCTTTTATAAAACAGCACTAAGTTATACTACATCAGGATATCTTGTTACAAAGTGTCAATTTAATATAAATTTCGCTACAAAAAAAGAAAGATTGTAAAGATAATCCAACTTGTTTACAGAGTTTGGTAGCCTCCATTTGGTACACGTTTTTGCATAGCTGCACGGAACTAGAAGACCGTGTTTCACTTTTCACGCTTCAACTTTTTTACCTCTCCCATTACTAAACATATATTTTTTCAACCAAGCCCATCGAAATTGGATACGTTGAAGCTGTATAGGCCTACTTATGAAGAAAATCTTTTTTCTGTGTTTTATAGAAAGAGTTTGATTTGAAAACGTTTTATGTGTGTTGTGGAAGGAAGTGTTTTATTATTCTAAAATTTTGTTGAAGTCAGGACCAAATTCTTTAATTTTTTTTTTTTGTCTTGCCGAGAAGTTTTGCATCCTCAAGTACATTATTTCATTTACCTGAATCGATTACTTCGAAGACGACAATAATTACTAAAATCTCAAAAAGAATTTTTTAATAGAAACCATTTACTATGTTAATTATTGCCATCTGAATAATTTATAGTTTAATATTTTTTTTCTTAGTTATATTTGCCAATTTGTTGGAAATGGTTATCTTTACCGCTTTTCCCCTGTAAAGCTTTCCATTACAGTAATCTAATATTTCTATGTTTCATATACTATATTTCTACTTATAAATAGCTGTGGAAACGTTGTTGGAATCTTGGTGTGATGAAATTTTATTTGTAGGCTGAGTGGGAAGTATTTACTGCCTCATATCTTTATTGTTTTGCTGTGGAAACGACCTTGAGGCCTCGGGCTATTTAGAAATCCCTTAACGACGTTTTTAGGCACGGACCCACATTCCTATCGTCGTAGGTGGAGTGAAACCTATAGTATTGCAACGTTAATGCGTCCGTGGCGCCCCACTTGCATTCCACAGCGCCCCGTTGCCGTTAATGCGTGACATATTTTTAGTGTCTTATTGTTTTAAAGGTTGCCGTTAAATCGAGGAATGTGTTACATCGAGATTGGTCACCTGGATATAGAAGTTTAAAGGTAGGGACAATAATACCGCCTTGGCAGTAAAAGTTCTGCGGAGTAGCTGATAAGGCAAAGATATATTCATTGTTAGGATTTCTTCCAATAAAAAAAATTATTGTGAAACCAAGACCTTTTAACCCTTTGTTATTCTTTAAAATGTTTAACTTCGTTAACCCTCCGCTGGTCGCGTCTTACACTTACATTACTGGTCGCGTGGAGCATGGAGTGCCGCCCGTCATTTATCGCCTATTTCAAGTGGGTATTTGGTAGTAAGTGATTGAATTTTACAACTTTTTTAAAAAGAAACCTGTTTTAATATACAAGAAGAACAACTACTTACAATAACTTATTTTATTTTGTTAAAAAAAATGATAAAAACAGATTTTCTTCAGTTTCACTTTTTTTATTTGAATAGTCATCACATTTGATTATTTTTTTAGAATGGTTTTTACAAATAAATCTGGTGCATTCTGAACGACGCACTGTGGATTTTGTATTTAGTTTTCTTGAGCAGTAAACACATCTTCCAGATCCAGTAGCGGCAGGAATATTTGATACCACGTCTCTGTATGGACTAAGGAACAGGGCTATTTCTTAGGGGAGTTTTTTTTTAAATTTATGCCCTTTCAAGTGATCTTCCATCAGCGCATGAGAAAGGTCTTTCACGAATTTTTTTCTCCTGTCATTACTTTCCGGGTTGTTAAATTTGTAAATTACAAAATAATTTATTTCCGCGATATCCACGTCTCTAAAAAAAAGTTGCATTGGCTAGCGTCTTGTTATTCAAGAGGTTGAGTACAGGGACGATACCTGGTCAACTGTATCGACTCCGAACTCGTGTCGAGTTGTCATCCATTATGGCTTCTGGTTTTCCCGTAATTTCATTTATGGCTGCGTCGGAAGACTCTTCTTCATCAACTGATTGCTCCGAATTCCTGGCCTCCAGATTTTCTTGAATAACTTCCGCCTCATCATCAGAAACATATTGTTGTCTATGTTCAGGACTTGTTGGTCAGAATCATCTAATAATTGTGAAACTATTCTCTCGTAGTTGGGATTACTCGTATAAATATATCTTCATCGATCCTGTCCCTATGGAAAAAAAATTTAATACTTACATTATAATTTTAAAAATTATTTGCTAAATTAATTATTTATTAATTAATAAAATAATTAAATAGCATAAATTTTTGTTTTAAAACAAAATAATAAAAAACAATTGTGAAATATAATAATAATATACGTACATGACTGGAGTATTCTGGGTTACAACGAGGATGTGTCCGTGATCAAAGCCTGTTGGGAACTGAACTGAGATAAAACTAACCGAAATAGAAGATTCATTCTATTATCGATATAGTCAGACACAAATACTAGGAATGACAAGTGCCTCCTTCAAGATTGTAATAACTGATAACGAATAGGTGAAAAGGCGGCACACAGCGCCATCACGCGACCGGCGGAGGGTTAAAAAAGGCAATTTTTTTTCTTTAGCTCATTAACGTGTGTTTAGGAAATTATAGTTCAGGCCTATATAAAATTAGATAACCTAAGTGTTATTTATATACAAGTAGAATTTGTAAAAAATCATCTTTTAGTTTGGAGTTTATAAACATATTTCAATTATGTATTTACTATTCTTTTTATTGACTGTAAAATATAAAAACTTAAGCCTGCATATAATTGTTAACAGTTATTAAACCTGAAAGTTTTAAGTAGTTTGATGAAATCACAAACAGTAACTTGCTGTTACATCCAGCGATGATATTCGAACGAACGAGTAGTTCATGGAAACGTAAACTAAAGCAATGATAGTTATTTCTCTCATTGTGGGAATTTAATCATCTACAACCGGTTATAGTTATGCTAATTTAACGTAAATTAACAATGGTGCAAAATTATTACGCAACAATATATAGTTGTGAAACAGTTTCCTGCAAAATATAGCTGGAAAACCTATGTCGTTGTAAAACAGCAATATAAATATTGATAACATTTTGGAAATTATCAACAACTATTTCTCCTTGCAATCATTGTGCAAAATATAAACGTAACCTAACATTCTCTTATTGATTATAAAATTGACAGTATTGTCACAATACGAGCAGGTAAGTGACCTTGGCCACGCGATGCCATAAATTTCTCTTATTTCTCTAATACCAGATACCTTTTTTTTTAACATGTGTATAACAATATGCCTTGTCTATCATCTTTCTAAGTAGGTACAACGGGTAGACACTTCTTTATGATCTTGATACAGAGTAGACTACTTTAGCTCATTGACCCTGCACACATAATTTCATGATCTCTCCGATATCCTTTACTCGGGAGGTTTACGTTCTTACTTAAATCTTACCTGTATTCATAATTGTTTCATCCGTCATAACCTTCATGGGCTATGATATCATTCTGGCTTTTTGCCTTAAACTGCAACAAATGTAGTAGTCGGTGGGGCTACGCCAATAGAAGTAAAGGATGTGTTTATTTCATTTGAAGAATGTAGTTCATAGAGGTTGTAATAGAATCTAGTTAATAAAGTGAATTGAATAGAAAAATCCCTTCTTAGATGTTAAACCGTTATGAATACAAATTTTATTTAACGAAAAGTATCACGCGTTTAAGGAAGTGTTAATTTAAATAAAATTGTGTAACTGTTTATCATAAATAACTAAAAAAACTATTGGAACAATAACATTTGACTCAATGAAGTGCAGTAATAAAACAGCCGTTCCGTAACATAACCTATAAAATCAGCTGTTGTAAGAAATAAAATGTTTTTTTAGCTAAAATATTGTATATAGCATATATATATATATATATATATATATATATATATATATATATATATATTTATATATACATATAAAATACGTTTTCTTGTTTAATAATTTAAAACAACTTAGGTTATTCAAATACAAGAATTTTATTAATTTATATCCAAAGCTTTTCGTTGGCAAACAGTACCAACATCATTAGGAATGAAAATTACAATAATGTAATTACATTATAGTAATTTTCATTCCTGATGATGTTGGTACTGTTTACCAACGAAAAGCTTTGGATATAAATTAATAAATATTCTTGTATTTGAATAACCTATGTTGTTTTAATATATATATATATATATATATATATATATATATATATATATATATATATATAATAGTATTTTATTATTTGCAACAGCAATTAAAATAAAGAACACAACTGAATTTCTCTGTACAAGTATGTATGTTTATTCCAACTATCATGTTACTCAGATTTGTATGTTGTATATTTTGTAATATAAATACCTGCGAACGGAGAAACGACATTTAATGTTCTAATTATTTTAGTTTATATTATTGTGTGAACACAAAAAAGTAATAAATTGTTAATTATATTAAATAACAAACTGTTTTTTTCTGTATTTTGATTTTTAAATATTAATAAGTACTTGAAAATATGTTATTTAGAAATCAGTTGATTTTGAACTGGATATAAAAGGTAATTTTTTGTTTTGCCGTTTCTGATTTGTTAAAATCCTTGAACGACGCATTTTAACAACGAACTATACGCAGTATAAAGTCGGGCATCTAAAAATCCAAATTAACTAAACGCGTAAAATAAATGCATTTTGGACAGGATTTTATACGTTACGTTCTGAGTAGGTCGTGCTGGGGTTACGCTGAGCACGTTTACCTCGAGTGCTGTAAACAAGCTGCTTAACCTACAATTACACCAAGTGACAGTAAACCAGGGGCTCGGAGTTGACCTGAGCAATACGGGCGCCGCTATGAGGTTTGACCTACATCGTATATTGACAGCATACAGTCCCTAATTAAATGTAATCTCTTCTTTTATCTACCAATAAAAGAGGAGGAATATTGATTCAAAGTCATGCGACTCTACCAGAATAAATATGAACTATTATTGGTATTAACGACACTTTCGAGCGGTTCTGTAAAGGTGTCAAACATTCAATCGTCAATAAAACATTCTTTATTCATCCACTCAACTTCAAAAACACTTTTTTCAAACTTTCAACGGATAACACTTGATGTTGATGCAGTTTTTTCAAATATTAGTTCATTAAATTAATTGAAAATGAATTAATTTTCATTTTATATGGGAGAAACGCTTTTTCACAAAAGGGGCAAAATTTTGCAATATGGTTATTTCGTCCCAATTGGCTTAGAATAAATCATAACATATGATTTCATAAAACAGCTGATTTTATGTTATAATCTATGCGGAAGAACAGTTGGTTTAACGCATAGGTTATGTTACTTTATTCATATTATTGTAATTATTTAATAAGAAGGAACTAAAATGATTTTTTTTGCTGACCTAATTAGGAATTGACTTGAAAAAAGTTTTGTTTGGATTACTTTTTATATCCTTGTTTTATAATTATTAAGCATTTACTTAAGAGATTATTATGCATTACATCTAAATCACAACTATAATTTTAAACGTATTATTAAGTATTGTAGTAACGTCTTTGGCCCACGTGACACTTGCCATGGACAAAACTCCTTCAGGCCGAATCATAGACTTGAGCAAATCATATTTAGCTTAAAGTACGCTTTAACATATGATTTCATAAACCGGCTTTTTTTATCTTATAGAACTTGTTGTAGAGCAGCTGTTTTAACGCGTAGATTATGTTACTTTATTGATTCTACATTATTAAGTTAAAATATTCAATATTTTTTTATCATTAATTAAATATCTAAATTTATTTATTTAAATATGATTAATAATAATAATTAAATATAATTGTAATGAATTGTTTATTTTTCTTTTAATTTTTTAAAACAAAAATTTCTTTGGCGCATCTGATATTTTTTAAGAATTTATTGTAATTAAATTCGTATAAAACTTTCATACAGAAAATTGTTTAATATCTAATAAATATCTCTATAAACTGCATTTTTTATTATTAATTACACCTAGATTTTATTGAAACCTTTATTAGCTGCAATCTTATGTAGGCTAATCACTTTGCTCAACCAGTCCCAGGACTGCCAACTTATAAACGTTCCACGTGTACTTATTTTGTTTCCCCTCCGTTTGCTTAAATTTCACAAACTTTAACTTTGTAAATTATAAGAAATTTTTAGGAAAATTGACTGTTTATAAAATGGTTCATTGGCATAAGAAAACTGTTACAATTACGTAACTGGGAAGCAAGCTTTCGTGTGAAAACGTCCATGCACAATTATTGTATAACTTTGTTTTCCTCGTTATTATATTTGTCTGGTTGTGTGTAGTGTTGTAATGTGGGAAGTTGAAAAGCCTTTGAGAAAATTTGTTTTTTGTGTTCAGTAATTGCATTAACAAGAGTTCGTGAAGGTTTTTGCAAAGTGACGAGATGTTACCTATTTTATTGAAAAAATAATCCTTATACCGACTGTTATTGTCGAGCATTGTCTGGGCAATATAATTTGATGTATACAGCTTTACATCAGTTGTAGTAAAACTTTCAGACAGTTTGACTATTACTAGGAGGTGCAGGAAAAGTTTGTCAGTATAGGCTAAGGCAGGGGTCCTCACTAGGAAAACTTTGAGAGAAAAAATTTTGCATAAAATTTTCCTGAGGGCCGCAAGTACAAGAGGCACTAAATAACTGACAAACAATATGATTATAACATACGTTTATTACATTACCAACATAAATATACTGTTTTGCGCATAAAAAAGCTTGAAAATGTCTTTTTTTTACTTAGTTAATTCTTTGAAGTTGATGGGCGAAATCTTTCACAGTCCTCTCATATGGCATCCATGTTGGCAGGTTGGGAAGAAACTGAAATTCTTAAAATGTTCTCAACATTCTCACTTGTTGGCCTAGATCTGTACTTGTTTTTTACAAACTTCAGCTTACTGAATGTAGATTCACAGACATAAGTAGATGAAAAAACACACAATATTTTCTGAGCACATTCAAGTAAGTTAGGAAATTTGTCCTTTTCAACAACCCTCCGAAACTCATAGTGAGCTTTATTCTTCATCTTTTCTTCAAAAATACTTTTGAGTTCCGTATCGTTCTGAAGATCGATTAATTCATTTTTCAAATCTCTTCATATCCAAAAACAGAAAGATGAGCTACATTAGCTGGTTTCATTGCCCATGGATTTTCTACCAAGCGAAATGGTACAGTTTCACGACATATCAAACATATGGCAGTCCCTTCTTTCTTACCTTTTGCACGTCTCCACAGTCTTCCGCTCACACGTTAAGTTGCGTTGCGTTGCATTGTTGCCGATACTATTGCTTGCTAAATGTCAGTAAAGCCCGAGGCAAAGATACAGCGGGCGGGGTTTTTAACTTCAGTAGTTTGAGTAATTAATTAAGTTTAGTAAAACAACGACAGATTTTCAAAACACTCAGTAAATAAATATAATATTTATTTAAGTTATAAAATATTTTGACTTCAATCCTAACCGTCCAAGGGCCGCAAAAAATCGTCCCGAGGGCCGCATGCGGCCCGCGGGCCGCGTAGTGAGGATACCTGGGTTTCCAAACGTTTTGTTACCCTCTCTTCTTGAAATGAAAACTTCCCACGCCCCCTCCACTTTACACTATAAATAAATGGTATATGCATATGAAAAAGAAACAATTATATATGACTTAATTAAATAATAAAAATATATACAACTCACAAATATACAATTTTTTATTTCAAACGCGTTTCGACGACTACTTTGTCGTCATCTTCAGTGAAAATACACAAATGAAATTAACTAAAAAATATGTATATATTAAACATAACCTATAAAGTTTTAGCAAAGGTCTTTAGCAAGTTTTACCTTTGCTAAAACTTTATAGGTTATGTTTAATATATACATATTTTTTAGTTAATTTCATTTGTGTATTTTCACTGAAGATGACGACAAAGTAGTCGTCGAAACGCGTTTGAAATAAAAAATTGTATATTTGTGAGTTGTATATATTTTTATTATTTAATTATAACTTTCACTCACAAGCCAGCTCGAATATTATTTATATATATGACTTATTTATACATACTTTTACGAGACACATGATATAACATTTCAAGTTTTAATTCGCAAGGTAAATTTTAACTGATTAGAGGAAAATCTGTTAGTGAGATAGATGAGCTTGAATTTATCACTAGCATGCCTATTTGAGGTTGTATTTTAGTAAGGGCACAACACAAGTCTTTAACAACATCGTTTTTTCCTATATTTGGTTTTTATTGCAACAAGTGCTAGAAATGTTTTTTCGCATAAGTAGGTGCTTGAAAGAGGAAAGTATAATCGAAGAGCTGCCTGTGATACACTTTTAAGTGTTTTATCAAAATTGAAGATTTATCCATTATGGCGCTGTTATCACATTGAACAGCAAACATTCGTTTCGCGACACTTTTGTACTATTTTTCTTTTCAAGCTGTCATGTTGATTTAATTTTAAGTTTACAAAATTTGCACAATCTTTACTTTAGTTTATTTTGTAAATGCATACATTTCATTTAAAGGTTAATAACATTACCTATGTGAAAAATCTGAGGTGTAAGTTTAGTTTTTAAATTGGATAAATTGTGTACTTAAATTTTAACTAAATGAGAATTTATCTTATTATTTTCCAACTGGAAATTATCCCCCCCCCCGATTTGCCTTCATACCCTCAAGGGGAGTACGCCCCTCAGTTTGGGAACCTATGATAAAGACCTAAGTATGTACACTTCCTGGTGTGATATATATAGGGGATCGATCATAGTGTCGCAAGTAGGGTCGTATAAAGTATGAAGACTTGCGCTATGTCGGAGTCAGAGATATATCTACTGGATACATGTAGGATAAGGATTAGGTAGACCTAAGTATGTACACTTCCTGGTATGATATATATAGGGGATCGATCATAGTGTCGCAAGTAGGGTCGTATAAAGTATGAAGACTTGCGCTATGTCGGAGTCAGAGATATATCTACTGGATACATGTAGGATAAGGATTAGGTAGACCTAAGTATGTACACTTCCTGGTATGATATATATAGGGGATCGATCATAGTGTCGCAAGTAGGGTCGTATAAAGTATGAAGACTTGCGCTATGTCGGAGTCAGAGATATATCTACTGGATACATGTAGGATAAGGATTAGGTAGACCTAAGTATGTACACTTCCTGGTATGATATATATAGGGGATCGATCATAGTGTCGCAAGTAGGGTCGTATAAAGTATGAAGACTTGCGCTATGTCGGAGTCAGAGATATATCTACTGGATACATGTAGGATAAGGATTAGGTAGACCTAAGTATGTACACTTCCTGGTATGATATATATAGGGGATCGATCATAGTGTCGCAAGTAGGGTCGTATAAAGTATGAAGACTTGCGCTATGTCGGAGTCAGAGATATATCTACTGGATACATGTAGGATAAGGATTAGGTAGACCTAAGTATGTACACTTCCTGGTATGATATATATAGGGGATCGATCATAGTGTCGCAAGTAGGGTCGTATAAAGTATGAAGACTTGCGCTATGTCGGAGTCAGAGATATATCTACTGGATACATGTAGGATAAGGATTAGGTAGACCTAAGTATGTACACTTCCTGGTATGATATATATAGGGGATCGATCATAGTGTCGCAAGTAGGGTCGTATAAAGTATGAAGACTTGCGCTATGTCGGAGTCAGAGATATATCTACTGGATACATGTAGGATAAGGATTAGGTAGACCTAAGTATGTACACTTCCTGGTATGATATATATAGGGGATCGATCATAGTGTCGCAAGTAGGGTCGTATAAAGTATGAAGACTTGCGCTATGTCGGAGTCAGAGATATATCTACTGGATACATGTAGGATAAGGATTAGGTAGACCTAAGTATGTACACTTCCTGGTATGATATATATAGGGGATCGATCATAGTGTCGCAAGTAGGGTCGTATAAAGTATGAAGACTTGCGCTATGTCGGAGTCAGAGATATATCTACTGGATACATGTAGGATAAGGATTAGGTAGACCTAAGTATGTACACTTCCTGGTATGATATATATAGGGGATCGATCATAGTGTCGCAAGTAGGGTCGTATAAAGTATGAAGACTTGCGCTATGTCGGAGTCAGAGATATATCTACTGGATACATGTAGGATAAGGATTAGGTAGACCTAAGTATGTACACTTCCTGGTATGATATATATAGGGGATCGATCATAGTGTCGCAAGTAGGGTCGTATAAAGTATGAAGACTTGCGCTATGTCGGAGTCAGAGATATATCTACTGGATACATGTAGGATAAGGATTAGGTAGACCTAAGTATGTACACTTCCTGGTATGATATATATAGGGGATCGATCATAGTGTCGCAAGTAGGGTCGTATAAAGTATGAAGACTTGCGCTATGTCGGAGTCAGAGATATATCTACTGGATACATGTAGGATAAGGATTAGGTAGACCTAAGTATGTACACTTCCTGGTATGATATATATAGGGGATCGATCATAGTGTCGCAAGTAGGGTCGTATAAAGTATGAAGACTTGCGCTATGTCGGAGTCAGAGATATATCTACTGGATACATGTAGGATAAGGATTAGGTAGACCTAAGTATGTACACTTCCTGGTATGATATATATAGGGGATCGATCATAGTGTCGCAAGTAGGGTCGTATAAAGTATGAAGACTTGCGCTATGTCGGAGTCAGAGATATATCTACTGGATACATGTAGGATAAGGATTAGGTAGACCTAAGTATGTACACTTCCTGGTATGATATATATAGGGGATCGATCATAGTGTCGCAAGTAGGGTCGTATAAAGTATGAAGACTTGCGCTATGTCGGAGTCAGAGATATATCTACTGGATACATGTAGGATAAGGATTAGGTAGACCTAAGTATGTACACTTCCTGGTATGATATATATAGGGGATCGATCATAGTGTCGCAAGTAGGGTCGTATAAAGTATGAAGACTTGCGCTATGTCGGAGTCAGAGATATATCTACTGGATACATGTAGGATAAGGATTAGGTAGACCTAAGTATGTACACTTCCTGGTATGATATATATAGGGGATCGATCATAGTGTCGCAAGTAGGGTCGTATAAAGTATGAAGACTTGCGCTATGTCGGAGTCAGAGATATATCTACTGGATACATGTAGGATAAGGATTAGGTAGACCTAAGTATGTACACTTCCTGGTATGATATATATAGGGGATCGATCATAGTGTCGCAAGTAGGGTCGTATAAAGTATGAAGACTTGCGCTATGTCGGAGTCAGAGATATATCTACTGGATACATGTAGGATAAGGATTAGGTAGACCTAAGTATGTACACTTCCTGGTATGATATATATAGGGGATCGATCATAGTGTCGCAAGTAGGGTCGTATAAAGTATGAAGACTTGCGCTATGTCGGAGTCAGAGATATATCTACTGGATACATGTAGGATAAGGATTAGGTAGACCTAAGTATGTACACTTCCTGGTATGATATATATAGGGGATCGATCATAGTGTCGCAAGTAGGGTCGTATAAAGTATGAAGACTTGCGCTATGTCGGAGTCAGAGATATATCTACTGGATACATGTAGGATAAGGATTAGGTAGACCTAAGTATGTACACTTCCTGGTATGATATATATAGGGGATCGATCATAGTGTCGCAAGTAGGGTCGTATAAAGTATGAAGACTTGCGCTATGTCGGAGTCAGAGATATATCTACTGGATACATGTAGGATAAGGATTAGGTAGACCTAAGTATGTACACTTCCTGGTATGATATATATAGGGGATCGATCATAGTGTCGCAAGTAGGGTCGTATAAAGTATGAAGACTTGCGCTATGTCGGAGTCAGAGATATATCTACTGGATACATGTAGGATAAGGATTAGGTAGACCTAAGTATGTACACTTCCTGGTATGATATATATAGGGGATCGATCATAGTGTCGCAAGTAGGGTCGTATAAAGTATGAAGACTTGCGCTATGTCGGAGTCAGAGATATATCTACTGGATACATGTAGGATAAGGATTAGGTAGACCTAAGTATGTACACTTCCTGGTATGATATATATAGGGGATCGATCATAGTGTCGCAAGTAGGGTCGTATAAAGTATGAAGACTTGCGCTATGTCGGAGTCAGAGATATATCTACTGGATACATGTAGGATAAGGATTAGGTAGACCTAAGTATGTACACTTCCTGGTATGATATATATAGGGGATCGATCATAGTGTCGCAAGTAGGGTCGTATAAAGTATGAAGACTTGCGCTATGTCGGAGTCAGAGATATATCTACTGGATACATGTAGGATAAGGATTAGGTAGACCTAAGTATGTACACTTCCTGGTATGATATATATAGGGGATCGATCATAGTGTCGCAAGTAGGGTCGTATAAAGTATGAAGACTTGCGCTATGTCGGAGTCAGAGATATATCTACTGGATACATGTAGGATAAGGATTAGGTAGACCTAAGTATGTACACTTCCTGGTATGATATATATAGGGGATCGATCATAGTGTCGCAAGTAGGGTCGTATAAAGTATGAAGACTTGCGCTATGTCGGAGTCAGAGATATATCTACTGGATACATGTAGGATAAGGATTAGGTAGACCTAAGTATGTACACTTCCTGGTATGATATATATAGGGGATCGATCATAGTGTCGCAAGTAGGGTCGTATAAAGTATGAAGACTTGCGCTATGTCGGAGTCAGAGATATATCTACTGGATACATGTAGGATAAGGATTAGGTAGACCTAAGTATGTACACTTCCTGGTATGATATATATAGGGGATCGATCATAGTGTCGCAAGTAGGGTCGTATAAAGTATGAAGACTTGCGCTATGTCGGAGTCAGAGATATATCTACTGGATACATGTAGGATAAGGATTAGGTAGACCTAAGTATGTACACTTCCTGGTATGATATATATAGGGGATCGATCATAGTGTCGCAAGTAGGGTCGTATAAAGTATGAAGACTTGCGCTATGTCGGAGTCAGAGATATATCTACTGGATACATGTAGGATAAGGATTAGGTAGACCTAAGTATGTACACTTCCTGGTATGATATATATAGGGGATCGATCATAGTGTCGCAAGTAGGGTCGTATAAAGTATGAAGACTTGCGCTATGTCGGAGTCAGAGATATATCTACTGGATACATGTAGGATAAGGATTAGGTAGACCTAAGTATGTACACTTCCTGGTATGATATATATAGGGGATCGATCATAGTGTCGCAAGTAGGGTCGTATAAAGTATGAAGACTTGCGCTATGTCGGAGTCAGAGATATATCTACTGGATACATGTAGGATAAGGATTAGGTAGACCTAAGTATGTACACTTCCTGGTATGATATATATAGGGGATCGATCATAGTGTCGCAAGTAGGGTCGTATAAAGTATGAAGACTTGCGCTATGTCGGAGTCAGAGATATATCTACTGGATACATGTAGGATAAGGATTAGGTAGACCTAAGTATGTACACTTCCTGGTATGATATATATAGGGGATCGATCATAGTGTCGCAAGTAGGGTCGTATAAAGTATGAAGACTTGCGCTATGTCGGAGTCAGAGATATATCTACTGGATACATGTAGGATAAGGATTAGGTAGACCTAAGTATGTACACTTCCTGGTATGATATATATAGGGGATCGATCATAGTGTCGCAAGTAGGGTCGTATAAAGTATGAAGACTTGCGCTATGTCGGAGTCAGAGATATATCTACTGGATACATGTAGGATAAGGATTAGGTAGACCTAAGGAAAGGCTATAATGATCCCTTCCTACTGCGAATTTGGAGGAATTATGGCATCGCGAGGGCAGATCCACCTTACCTTATAATACTCTCGTCCAGAGCTATTTATCCGTTACTTGCCAATACATTTAAAAATTAAAAATCAATAATATTAGAAATAGGAAACATAAATCCACTGTAGTTTTCTGTTTAAGTTTTATTTTATTTAATTGAGATTCTTTTCTGGCGAAAAACCAAATAAGGTTATATTTGTCAAAACTAAATAATTATGCAGCTAACTAAATAAAGAGAAAATACTAGTTCCTAGAATTAAATTACTTCTGCAAAATTTAAGCTCTGCATTAAGTATCAAATAAATACTACAAACTAATTCTATAATCACTTGAAGCATTAAAATAACTCTAAAAGTAAACTACCTAAAATTAAAATATAGTTGATAATTGTTATTAAATATATATAAATGTGATGCAAGAGAGCGATGACACGATCAGTAACGGGGTCATCGTCCCTTGACACCACCTCCAAGCTTCCTCGAAGATCAACGTTCCACTTATTACATTAAAACAGACTATGCTTGACTCTGATGGTACATCCACAACCCTGACATAGTAGCGAACCTCGAGTTTCCTCAAACATCCATAAAGAATGCTCGATGCAACGGCGAGTAACGACCAATTATTCTCTACTACGAATGGAAGACCTCCATGGATGGACGGTTTCGACTCTTAGTCTGTCATTCTTCATTACACGCAACGAATCGTGCAACTTTACTTTGTATACAACAGATGACACGTTACTCCGATGGCGACATACTTGTACCAATTTCGCCCCTTCATCTGCTTCATTTATTTTCTGCGTACTCCGCAGTGACCAGGTACGGAGCAAAATGACACATGGACATCCCGTAATTGGAGCCTATGTATTAATCAAAAATATCTCCAACTAAAGGGGTCTTAGACATTTCCTGAATCGCCTAGAGAGATATTAAAGTAAGAAATTTAAAAGTTATGTAAAAGGAATAATCAAATCCCCCAGTATATTCTTAATATACTCATCTTCAATTCTGAATATAAATACACTTATTTACATTTTTCTCCTTCTCCTAACAGTACAATATTTTTATTTAGTGACGAGTTTCGGAATAACGCCATTCTCAAAACTTTATTAGTATTGTGAATGAATACCTTTTCTATGGGTGTTAACTTACGGAAAATTATACTTTTAAATAATTTAAAAAAAGATATATTGCGTTCTGTATAATATACTTATACCCCCTATCCAATATTTTCGCAGACCTAATATCGATTCAAGCAGTTACAATAAAGAACAGCTATAATAATTCGGCAACGATTTAACAGTTCGACTGTCGTTAGTCAGGATTAATGACAGAAGATTTACCACTACTTGCACATAATTTATCCCGTTTTAAAGCGACTTACTCCCGTGACGGTCTTTTTTGACAGTCCCGGAGTTTTGCGTTGTAGGAATGCGTGGCCTTGACGTGTTCCGGTTCCAGCCTTAGGTCTAGCTAATATATTAACGTTGCCGTTTATCTCTGGCTTTAACATTCTGGAATATTTTTAATGCATGTTGTCCATGAAACCGCGAATATGTAAAGCAGATAAAATTTTGTTACGTTTGGTTTTTATGTTAAAATACTCGCGTGGTACTTTTGAATAGCCCTAGGACGTGTCCAATAGAAGGCCTTCACAATATATTGTGTTTATTGCTTTAAAATTGCATCTCAGCTATATGTTGTATGTCTGGTGGAGCGCTGACACCTTTTCTACCAAGTTCAGAGCAGTTTTACTTGAAGTATTCAACCCAGCACCATAGGAACACCTTACAGGATTGTAACAGTTGGATAAACCTACTTCTGTAGGCCCTGTTAGACAGTATGTTACTCTGCATAGGTGACGTAATAATCCTACATGTTTACACCTCGTATTGCTATATTAGTCATATTGTTTGATCATCATCAGCTGTTACCCATAAGCAACAAAACAAAATTCAATTATTGTATACACGACAGATAAAATTTTGTTGTTTACTTGTTTGCTTTAGTCACTCTTATAACTTTGTTTTGGAACAGCGGTATTCTACAAATAACTTGTTTACAGTGTGTGTGTGTGTGTGGGGGGGGGGGGGGTTTATACAGTATACACTGTTTCCCTTCTTTCCATCTCTTCTTTTCTCTTATCTGTGACGTCAGCCATTTCATATCCTAATGTTCACTAAGGTTTCTCTTCCTTCGTTCTATTTCTGAATAAATTTGTTTATGTTTGCTTTCCTTACTAAGTCGTACCACCAACACGACTTCAACAGTTTCCTTCTATATAAGGCAATACGTCCTTTTCACACATTTTTTTTTTTTTGTATGTGGTGCCTTATTTAATTTGGTATGATCACAAGAATTCGTCTCTACAGCTATTATTTTACCTCTTTATTTCTTTATTGTTATAGTGTATTTCTTTATTATATCTAGCAGTAGGGTAGCTAGGGGGAAAGGGGGACTCGCCCCGACGACTAAACAATTGTGTAATGTTAAGTGCCAAAAGAGTATAAAATAGAATTTTTAGAGATTAAAGTGTTATAAACTTCCCCACGGCTCCCTTCCCAAAAAATGGTTCACTCCTATAACCCCTCCCCCCCTCCCAGTGTCTCGTGCCCGTCCCAAACCATCGTCCTAGCTAAGCTCCTGATATCCAGTTTTCTGCCTCTAATACTACGAACAACCGCGCCAAATATCCTCAATAATTGTTGCCGTTAATGAGTTGTGATTTTGTTTAATCGTTTAGTGAAAATACTTCATTTCTATGAATGTGGGGAAGTGTATATGGTAAGAACTGTTGCCTTGTGTCGCGACGCCCCGTTACGTTCCCAGTAGGATAGTGACGTGGTCAAGTCGTGGGGGTTTATACATTGCGTGCCATGCAATAGGACTTCGGGAACAGACGTGAATGTATGCAACAGCAACTTTATCCCGCTACACAGTGTCAACGGCAAGCGGCGGCCGGTTTATTGTGCTATAAAACAGACTTTGGACGCAGTTCGGTTTTTACGATGGCAGCGAATTTCACCTCTACCTTTTGTTGCACCCACTCTGTCACAAGTCGAATGTAGTAGGTTTACTTTTGCAGATGTTTAAAAAAAACAAGTAATATAAACAAACAAAAAATTTAAATCAATTGTAAAAAATTATTTTCACTTTAAGTTAAATATTTACATTTAATATAAATTAAACAACATACCTATACGTTATCTGTTCCACCACACAGCCCATAACATAAAATAACCTAAAACAAATAAAAACATACAAAAACTCACAAATTAATCATTTATTGACAAAGTCATAATCATCATCAGTGAGTGTTACTACTAAAAACTGTAACTTACAACTTAGTAGTAAAACTCGCTAATGATGATGATTTTGTCATTGAAACGCGTATGAGTCAATAAATGATTAATTTGTGATTTTTATGTATGTTTTTTTTTGTTTTAACATAACCTCACAAGCTAAGCTCTAAGAACAATTGTATAAAATAACCTGTTTTGTGAAATCATATGTTATCAATTATTTTATGCCAAATGAGACGGAATAACAATGTTGCATACCTTGCCCCTTTTGTGAAAAGTGTTCCCTCATATAAAACTAAAATTACTTCATTTTAAATTTAATTAATAAATTGACATTTCGGGGAAAATGTATTTATATAAATTCTCATCCACTTCCCCTTAAATTTATTTATTTAAACTTGAGTGATTGAATAAAAAGTATTTTATAAACGATTGAAAATTTCAACAAGATTTATATAGGGAGGGGGTGTGAACTAATAGAAGAAATCGAATAAACCATCTTTTTATAACAGTAACTTGATACACCGATCGATAAAATGAATTATTGGTTTCATAAATACCTTTTATATACAGGCATTGATTATTAATGTTCGATTGTTCATGATCGATTCTATCGAAAGCCGCCTATATTTATGAATTAAGAGCTTTCGGATGACTTAGTGAAAAGTAAGGTACTACGTGCTTCTAAAAATATTTCTGTCCTTATCAACTAAGTAAACAGATGCTGAATAAATTTAAAAGATAATGTTGTCTGTGTAAGTAAAAACAGATGTTTTTACATTAAATAGTACAATAGACGTACGTAACCTTGCCGTCGTTCATTGCAAGATGCATTAGAGGTCATTTCTCTACATCTCGCTATGCAGCGCTGCGCGATTGCAAAGCTTGTACAGCTCCGAGCGCACAGATTAATCCGACGAGAACATAGATGTTGGAATCAATTTATTCGCCAGATGATTGCTAAACAGACGTACACTTTATCAAAGTATTTAGAAAACCGGATTATTAAAATGTCAACGATCACTCTCTTGCAAACACGTGTCGTTTCGCAACATCTGGCAACACTGTACTAAGCTTGCTTTGCTCACGCGTGTAAACAGGTAATTTCCAGAATTGGAAGCATGTCAGTCTTAACGATTTGATCAGATTATGTTGTAATATAATTGTTATCATTTTCTAGTCTATTCTTAACTAGTTATTGTCTAATAATGTGAATGAAACCATAAGCTACGACTATAATTGTCATAGTAGGCATCCGGTTTACCATTATTTTAAAAATGTTATCCAACTTCTGTTTCTTTTATGTCAGTCAATAATATTGGGTACGTGTGTCTATGTCTCTCTCTCTCTCTTTCTCTCTCTTTCTCTCTCTCTCTCTTTCTGTCTCTCTTTCTCTCTCACCTCTCTTTCTCTCTCTCTCTCTCTCTCTCTCTCTCTCTCTCTCTCTCTCTCTCTCTCTCTCTCTCTCTCTCTGTGCTCGCGCACTCGCGTGTAAGTGTGCATTTACAGCTATAACGAGTAAAAGTCAGTAAAATTCAAGAAAATTACAACTAATATCGTGTTTTATAAAGAATCAACGTGTTTAGGATGGCTAGTATACATTAACAGGACGGAATAAGTAGTAGGACACCCACCACCTGAGCTGCCATTCCTTCTAGCGCATAAAGAAAAAGAGGTTTAATATAAAAATTTGTTATGGATGCATAAGAGGGCCATCGTGTCTGACTACCTGCTGTAGACCTTCGAAAGGTCGTCTATTGTTCTCTTTTATTGAGCCCACGCAACTCCTATCCCTCATACATATTTTAGGAATTCTCCAACTGTGCGGCGGCCCATTTTCATTGTTTTAGGTATATTTCTAAAGTGAGTATATTCCAGATGTTTTTCTTTTAACGATTAAATATACACTCATTTTAACAAAAGGTCTTTGAGAAGGTATTGTCTGCTATATTAAAAATACAAACATGAGACACAAATAAAATGTGAAATCCATAGACAACTACGTACTAATTTACGGTTTATAACTAGGTTTACTATAGTGTTTATAATTCAGTAGTTACAAAAATATTAAAAAAATATAATATTAATATTAATAATATTTACACCGTTTTTATGTACCAGAGTTACGTAGACTATTTCTGTGTAAATATAGTAAATATTAAAAACGTACGACATTTGGTTGATTTTAATTTCTAATTATTAATTTTGTTGTCTCGTTAATTATTAAAAATAAAATTATTATAGTTTCCTATTGCAGTTTAAAATAATTTATTGCGCGAAGAAAATCCTCAAACATTTCCTTATTAGCTAAATATTAATCATTTCATCTCTCATCGCCTGTATTTCTGTATCGCCTCGTATTATAGAAATGCATTCAGATCCGGCGTACAACAAAAAGAACTGAATACGCTAACTTCATTTCAAACTGTCCCTTTCAGCACTTCTGGCGCCCCATCACTACCCTTAACGGCTAACGAAAGGAATGTTCGACTGCGTTCAGTTTCGTGTAATGATAAACTTCATTATGTTCGCGCCATTTTACATTTGACATGAGCGTAAGTTGATCAGGGCATAACTGTTTGGGAAAAATCGTCGAGGAGGTTTTATTTCTGACGAAGGAGTAGATAAGCACAGACAGGGCTATATCCTTGATCTACACGTAATGTAAAGCTTAGAATCGAAAACGAAAGAAACAAAAAATGAATAATGTAAATACAATTACTTACTTTTATAGTGATAGAAGAAAATTATTGTAAAGTTGCCATAAAAAGGCGAAGAAATTCGTGGAAAATAAATTACGAATGTTTCGAATATAATGGATTAACATGATATTGATTTAGTTGGCCTATTTTGGCATATTTATTATTTCATTTAATGATAAATTTAAAGCCGGGAATTACGTAGACGCATCTCTATTCCGGTTGAGAGCAGATCTACTTCAGGAACGAAACGATATTATTTTCCCCTATTCCCAGTACCAGAGGATAAGTATAATAGATTAGGACTTTCCTTAGTCCAGTCTCATGCCATCTAATTTTCCTTATCTTTCTTACAAAGCGTTGCAGCGGTTAGACACGTCTTTATGGCCCGAATTGGCTCTAGGTTTATTTCAAATACGTGGATTTCATAAGAGGTATCATGGTCTCTTCAAGGTAGGTCATGATCTTTTCAAGGGTGTCGTGATCTCTTCATGGGAGGTTATGATCTTGTCAAAGGCTGCCATGGTCTCTTCAAGGTAGGCCATGATCTTGTCAAAAGGTGTCACGATCTTTTCAAAGGTGTCGTGATCTCTTCATGGGAGGTTATGATCTTGTCAAAGGCTTCCATGGTCTCTTCAAGGGAGTAAATATCTTGTCAAAGGGTGTTATGATCCCTTCGTGGGAGGTTATGATCTTGTCAAAGGCTGCCATGGTCTCTTCAAGGTAGGTCATGATCTTGTCAAAGGGTGTCGCGATCTTTTCAAGGGTGTCGTGATCTTTTCATGGGAGGTTATGATCTTGTCAAAGGCTGCCATGGTTTCTTCAAGGGAGTAAATATCTTGTCAAAGGGTGTTATGATCCCTTCGTGGGAGGTTATGATCTTGTCAAAGGCTGCCATGGTCTCTTCAAGGGAGGTCATGATCTTGTCAAGTGGTGTCATGATCTCTTCGAGGGAGGTCATGATATATGATCTTCTCAAAGGCTGCCATGTTGACTCTTCAAGGGAGGTCATGTTCTTGTCAAGGAATGCCATGATCTCTTCGAGGGAGGTCATGATCTATGATCTTCTCAAAGGCTGTCATATTGGCTCTTCAAGGGAGGTCATGTTCTTGTCAAGGAATGCCATGATCTTTACATTAATCTTTACTATACTCACAAACCTTTAATGTTCTTCGTAAGCGATAATAGTCACACTGGGTAATCTTTTAAAAGCAGCAAAACTAAATTAAATAAAATTACGCAAAGTTAGTAAATAGGCTGCCTGGATATGACGTTTTGCAAGTAACTATTGCAACTTCAGATATTTAAGCACAGTAGAAGAAATCTGCAACACAGGAGAAATCGTTTCGTAATACGTTGTAAAGATTTATGGTTCTGTAGCCGGCTCAAGGTTAAGCATTCCGTGCTACA